>JAJEJO010000260.1:0-93789 GCA_020662805.1 Glaucomys volans | reverse complement strand
TTAAAAAAAAATGCTATGCATTCCATTAGTTTGTATTTCAAAGGCTTTCTCTATGTCTATGATTCTTGGATTTGGTCTCTTAATATTATTCCATATTTCCTGAATATTCTGGTCACAATCTCTTAACATCTTTTTTTCCTGACTCTATTTTCAAGATTGTGTATTTATCTTTGAGGCCTGATAATCTGTCTTCTTAGTTATATAATCTGCTGTTGATGCTTTCAACTTGAATTTTTTTATTTGATTTACTGAGTCTTTCATTTTCTGGATTTCTGTTTGGTTCTTTTTTAGAATCTCTATGTCTTTATTGAAATGATCTTTCACTTACCATATTTTCTCTCTTAGTTCATTTGTTATATCATCTTTTAGATCATTTCTTATTTATTTATTTATTTATTTATTTATTTATTTATTTTTGTGGTGCTGGGGATTGAACCCAGGGCCTTGTGCTTGCAAGGCACGCACTCTACCAACTGAGCTATGTCCCCAGCCCTCATTTCATATTTTAACTATGAACTTTCTAAGTTCTTTATCTAACATTTCCTCACTGTGGTGTCAATGGCATCAGTTGTTGAAATGTTGTGGGCAGTTTTGGGTGGATTGTTCCCTTGATTTTTATATTATTTGTATGTCTAAATCTGCTGGGATGATCACATCTTCTACTTTTATGAAAGGGAGTATTTAGCGAGCTTCTTTCTCTTAAGAACCTAGGCTGGGCAGATATCCAAGTATTGATAGTCCCCCCCCAACACATATACTTTGCTATGCCCAATATATAGTACCAGTTGAGAGGAGATACTAAATCCCATTTTAATTGCAATCACTTCAGAGCAAGGTCATGTACTAATAAACCTTAGGAAAAAAACTTATTTAAAATGTTCTCCAGTTTCTCTAACACAAGTATAAAATTGTAGTAATATTCTTGAATAAGTTGAGAATTTGTTAAAGATACTAAAATTAGTATTATATAGGGTTGAAATGGAGATAAAAGAAAAAAGGGCAATGACAGATAAAAAAGAGAAAAGAATACACAGAAAAATAATACTAACTAAGATAAAAAAAAAAGGAAAATGGTTGAGGGGAACTTGAGGCAGGAGCATGTAATGCAAGAGGAAAAACAGAGACTAAGAGGAGCAAGTATAAACCTGACCTAGGAAATCAAAGATACAAAGAATGATTCCTGTTAATGCTTTAAAACATTCAATAAATACAATCAATTGGGTTGAGGGTATGCAACATTGAATAATAAGTGCACATATATTGATTTAATACAAAAAGTAATATCTGTAAGATCAAAATTGACATTGGAGCTATTTATGATATTCTATGCTGAGATGGGGAGGTTTCTTACTGAGTCTTCCTGATTTGGATTTCACCAGGATTTGGGGCCTTTAGAAGATACACACTACTCCTTGACTTTAACTCTATGTTTCCCTGAGTGTGGAGATTGTGATCATACCAGGCCATCTCTGGTACAATTCCAAGAGACCCCCCTATGATCTTTGGTGTGTTCAGGTTCCTACTAGCTTTCTGGTGGGTCAGAGAAGACAGTCCCGAATTGTCTGTTACTTAGCCACCAGGTTACTCCTTGTAAGGGGGTGCAGTCTTGTGTGCCCTCCTGAAGAAAAGCCTTGTGAGTCCAGTGTTGTCAGATCCAGTGTGGCTTCCTGCTGTATATTTCAGCACATACAGGGTATGACAATGTAAGTTTGAGGTACTGGAGCCTGGTTGATGTAGTACTGGGTGGCCCGTGGGGGAATGTAGGGCTGCTGCATACTCTGGAAACAGGTTGAAAATTGGTAAGCTTATATCTTGGCACACTGTGTGGTATCTGGTGTCTGTGTGATGCTCCTCTGTCGCTTTACGATCCTTTGTTTGGTGAACTGCTATTGTGCGTGTACTGAGATTCTTTACTGGTTGCTTCAAGTTATCTCAGGAAATGCCTTCTGTGAGTGTGTGTCTGAATGAAAATTGAGGTAACTGGCAACTCTGACACTCACAGCTCCAGACCTAGAGGTGCTGGGGCACAGGAACTACTCCCCTGTTTGCTATGTTTTTGTTTCAACCAGTGTTTGTTAGACAGTCCAGAGGCTCAAGTCTGTGTGCTTGAAGGTTGCTATATCTGCTGGTTATTTCTCTTGGTTGTGGAGGTGCAGGATGTAGGGCTCATGGCTGTCACTGACTACCATAAATTAGTGAGGGTCCACTCCCCTCCATGGAGACTTCTTTGTAGCTGCACTATCTAAGTACTTGATGGTTGTCTGAAACTATGGGGCCTGTGGGTGTAAGCTTTCTGTGGATACTCTGTGGTACAGAAACCTCTCCATACTACTTGCTGAAGATCATTGGGGTTTTACTCACCACTGTGATAGGGATAGAATATGAGTTGGCTGTCTTCTGAGCTCCTGTGGAAATTGTGGGAGTGCCCCAGAAATGGTTTGCTTTTGGGTCAGATACATCACACTCCTCTTGTCCAGGGTGAGATGGGGATTTTGGGAGCTTTCAGCTAGCAGCAATCCCTCTACAAGACCCTTCTAGATGATTACTGAGAGAACCTGTTTCAGAGATGTTCTCTTAGTTTTATTTGTTATGCCCTATTGGCGGGGAGAAGCTGTGTTGATTTAATTTCTTCTAGAGAAGCTGGCTAATTGTGGGTTGCACAAAATAGCTACCCTGCATGGCAGCTTTCTGCCTACAATTTGGGCTAAACAATGTGATCTCCTTCATTGTTGGTGCTCCTGCCCTTTTATATTGGTATGATTTTCTTTCCAGCTGTTGTTAAGGAAGTAAGCTTATAGGTTTTTTCTTTCCCTCTTTCTTAGTTACCCCTCCCCTGATACCACTCTGGTCAAAATTCAGGGCCAAGGAATTCTTTCCTTATTTTCTGCTATAGTAACTGTTAAAGTCAGTTTTTATGCCACTGCAATTAAAAGAATTGACCAGAACAATTTTAGGTGAGAAAAATTTATTTTGGGGCTCATGATTTCAGAGGTCTCAGTCCAAAGGCAGCAGACTCCATTCCTCAGGGCTTAAAGTGAGGCTGAACCTCATGGAGGAAGAGGGTGGCAGAGGAAGCAGCTCACATGGTGATCAGGAAGCAGAGAGAAAGAGATCTCCACTTGCCACATACAAATATATACCCTAAAGCCACGCTCCCAATGCTCACCACCTCCAGTTGCACCCTACCTGCCTTTAGCTACCACTAAATCCCATCAGGTAATTAACTCACTAATTGGGTTAAGGCTCTTACCACTCAATCTTTTCTTCCCGGAACCTTCTTGTATTTTCTCCCATGTGAGCTTTTGGGGACACCTCACATCCAAACCATAACATTCTGCCCCTTGCCCTCAAAAGCTAACACTCATCTGACAATGCAAAATACATTTAGTCCATTTCCAAGAGTCCCCATAGTCTCAACAGTTCCAAGACTGTTCAAAGTTCAAGTCCAAAGTCTTCTCTGAGGCTCAAAGCAACCTCACAATGTGAGCTCCTTTAAAATTAAAATGAATTTATAAGTATCCGATATATAAAGGCACAGAGTAAACATTTCCATTCACAAAAATAGGGGCATAGAAAAAAGGGATGGGACCAAAGCAAGACTGAAATCCAGCTGGGCAAACAAGTTCTGAAGTTTTGTATTTGGCATCTGGAGCACATGGCATCATGATGTTCTCTCCAAAGGGCTTATGTAGTTCCACCCCTGTTGCCTTGTTGGTTGCAGCCCAAGTGGCCCTTCTGTTGGCATGTCTCTACTCAACTCCTGCAGCTTTCCTAGGATGATGTCCCACATTGCTGGCATTTCCTAATCTCGGGGGTCTCCACTGAAACTTCAGCTTCCTCCTCAAATCTTCATACATTCTCTTCTCAGGGAGTGCCCATAGGGACTCTGGCCCTGCTGCACTTTGCCTGGCCTCCCAGGCCTTCCTTTGAAATCTTGGTGGAAACCTCCATGATCCCCTAACTCCAGCATCCTGCATTCCTGCAGAACCAGAACCATGGTTCACAATAAGTTTTGCTGTCATTTTGAGCAGTCTCTAAGCCTCCAGGGATGCTGGCTGGAGCAGCCATTGAGTGCCTGGGTGGCTCCAAACATTGAATAAACTTCCTAGGCCCCCTTATGAAAGAAGGGTACACTACTGGACTCGTCTCAAGAGAATTTTTACTTTTACTCCCTTGAACCTGAGATGGGTGTGGTATTGCCAACTCCTGAGATGCCCTCAAGCCATCTTTCTTATTGTCACTGGGCAAAGTCTTCAGCATTTCTTTAGTGGCAGTAATGTCTTTAAAAACTGCAACTTACTTAGTCCCAGTTTTACTCCCACCTTTCAAGTCCAAGTTTTTCGAATCTTTCTGCTCTGCTTTCTGCTCCTGAATATCACAATAAATTTGGCTAAAAGCCACCAACTATACCCATGCCACTTCCTGAATGCTGTGCTGTCTAGAAATTTTTTCCACCAGATTAAGAATCCCATCACTTTTAAAATCAGCCTCACAGAAAGTCTCAGGACACAGGCAAAATGTAGACAACTTCTCAGTGAGAACATAACATGAATGGTCTCTACTCCAAATTTCAATAATGCCCTCCTTTTCCTCTTGAGCCCTGTCTTCAGTGTTCACAGTCCTATTGACATTCTGGTCTTCTTAGCTCCCACCAGAATCATCTATTAAGCTTCGTTTACAATAATCTAAAGCATTTCTAAGCTTGCCCTGCTAAACCTCTCAAAATTCCTCCCATCAATTCCAAAAAGCTCAAAAAGCTTCTGAACTGCATGGTCAGGTTAGTCACAGCAATGACCCCACTCCTTGTATCAATTCCTGTTTAAGTCAGCTTTTTTGGCCACTGCAACTAAAAGAAATAACCAGAACAACTTTAGGTGAGAAAAAGTTTAATTGGGGGCTCATGGTTACAGAGGTCTCAGTCCCTAGGCAGCAGAATCCATTCCTTGGGGCTTGAAGTGAGACTGAATATCATGGAGGAAGAATGTGGCAGAGGGAGGCAGCTCATGTGGTGTTCAGGAAGCAGAGAGAAAGAGATCTCCACTTGCCAGACACAAATATATACCCCAAAGTAATGTCCCTGATGCCCCATCTCCTCCAGCCACAGCCCACCTGCCTTCAGTTATCACTCAATTAATCCCATCAGGTGATTAATTCATGGATTGGGTTAAGGTTTTCATACCCCAATCATTTCTTAGCTGGATCTTATTGCATTTTCTCACATGAGCTTTTGGGGACACCTCACATCCAAACATAACAGTAACCAAATTTCAAGTCCCTTCAAGTATCAAGTTGTCCAACATTGAGTTTTAAGGTATTCACTCTGTCACCCACCTCTCTGGTCTGCTTCATTTGTGGGCTGTGATAGGGCCAAGAGTTCCTGCCTAGATCGGCTCTGTCATCTTCTAAATCCTCTAACTCCTATGTTAACTATTATTCCTCTCCTTCCTCGTCCTGCAAAGTTCTATATTCACCCTTTTGATCTGCTTTCTTTCTCTTGCTGTACAGAATCATTTATTCATATTCTCAGAGCTTCAGTCAACATCTCAACACCACCTTTTTCTATTCTTTCTATTTTCTTCAATTCTGACTTGAGTACAAATCCTTCCCTTTTCCTATTTTCTATATGAAGCTTATATCATTGTATAGTACAAATCAGTCCCATCCATCAGTCCATTATGTCAGTTCTACTGCTATGGATTGAATTATGTCCCCTCCACTAAAAAGAAATATTGAAGCTCTAAGAATGTGATTTTATTTGGGAACAGGGTATTTACAGAGTTAATGAGGTTACAATGAAGTCATTAGGGTGGGTCCTGATGCAATATGATTGATGTTCTGATGGAAAAGAGAAATTTTTGGAGAGACAGAGATGCACATAGGGAAAAGGCCTTGTGAACATGGCAGAGATTGGGATATTATTACATGTATATGCCAAAGAATGCCAAAGATTGCTGGCAAATAATCAGAAGCTAGGGGAGAAGCACAGAACAGATTCTCCCTCGCAGCTCTTAGAGGGAACCAACTGTGCTGACACCTTGATCTTAAACTTCTAGCCTCCAAAACTGTGAGACAATAAATATCTGTTGTTTAAATCTCCAAGTTTGTGGTACTTTCTTATGGGAACCTTAGTGAACCAATATACCACAAATCCCTCAGTTTCCCGGACTAGAAAACCTATCCATTCCAGGCTCCTTCCTCTTCTTCATCATTTATATCATAATCTCATGCTAGAGATTTTAGTACATTCTTATAAAAATGACTCCTAGCATCTTTAACCTCATACTCTCCATTGCTTCCTTTTCTTTTACCTTTTTTTCCATTACCATTTTTTCCTATTACCATTGCTCTAGTAATAAACTTCATCATTTCACATCTCAATTCCTATAAAAGGCTCTGACTGGTCTTGTTTCATGTAAATCATCTCCTAAAATGTATAATTCATGTTACTTTCATCATGTTAGTGCCATGCTCAAGATGTGCATACGGTCTCATGTTGCCTACTTTGCTAAATCTAAACTTGTCATTCATGGTTCTCCAGAATGTGGACCCTTATTGTTCACTCAATCTTTTATCCCTTTATACACATCATGCTTATTTCTGTCATTGAACCCTGCTCTATTACCCATCCCCCAATCAGATACCTTCCTACCTGTGTTCCTTTCATCCAAACCTGTTCACTTTTAAGTCCTTGATTGATTTTCACTGTCTGACTTCTCTGGCCCACAGTGATATCTCTTGCCCTTGTTGCATGGTAATCAGTACTTTTTGGGTTAAAACCAAGTGGTATTTCTATTTTTACTGGATTTACACATATTCACATCTATAATTCCATCAGTTTACAGGATATAGTGCTTATTAGTCAAACTCTTAAAGTGAGAATAATGGGAGGTAGAGGATTGGGGAGGAAGAATGAAATCAGATACCACGGGAAAAGAAAACTTTGACTAAAACAATGAAGGCGAATTAGTCCAAGTCAACATTTTCTAAATATGCTTTCTGAACCATCAGCTTTTAAATCATTTAGGATGCTTAATAAGATGATAATTCCCAGACACCAATAAAGACCTACTGGATCAGACTCTGCAGCCCAGAAATCTAAAATATCAAGGGTAATTCAAATGATTCTTACACATACCAATTCTGAGAACCATTAGTCTAATTGAAAAAAGCAGATGATAGATGCTGAAAGGGAACAGCTGTTCCTAGGCTTTACTGAGTACATGTACTTTCCATCATGGTTAACAATAGAATAAAATAATTTCACAATATCATGATTTGCTTTGATGTGATTGTCCCTCTTCAAGCTTTGCTTTGAGCACAACATTTCTTTCTTTCATGGAAAAAGTATTTCAAGTACTACATCACAAAAATGGGCTAAGACAGTGTCTGGAGAAGAGAAATTTTTGTGGCACTCCAAGGAAATGTAACTGGTTTTACTTTTTTGGGAGAAGTAAAATATAACCATGGACACACTATAGGGTCCTGGAATTCAAATTTAGTAGCAAAGAAAGGGAAAACAACAACTCTGAGATCTAGTTGATTAAGCTTTTAATTGGAACCAAGTGATAGCTAAGACATGTAGCTGATTTAGATAAAAATGGGGAATACTTTCACTGGCTCACATTGAGCAGGATTTCTGCAGTTGAGTACTACAGAAGCGAGATAACAGAATTAGATACGATCGAGGGGAAGAAAAATGCACAAAAGTCCTTGAATTAAAATGAATTGAAACCTTCTGGGAGAAAAGCTATTTGGTAAGCTCCATTAAGTCTATTGTAGATAGCTTTATTTGACAAAGCAGCATCCTGGCATGTGGAACAGGAAAGAAAATAGCTATAAGATGATCTGTCAGGGAGTTTCCAGTCTCTAAACGAATAAGATTCTGTGCAGTAGCCAATACAGCTTTTAACTCAAAAGAGATACAGAAGGAAAATGCAATTATATAACCCTAGTAAGTGCATTCAATCTGAATCTCCCACATACCCTCCCCTCCCCCAATAATTCCTCAAACACTGCAATTTATCAAGTGGATGTTCAAACTTATGGATGCATTTATTTCATGGAAACACTGGATAAACACTGTATACAATATTGTAGATACTGAGGAAGAAATGATTCTATAAGTTAAAGATTAACCAGCTATAAAACATCCAAGCTATGCACTTAAATAATTTGAATAGCTCAATTACCATTAAAGTCTTCTGTTTATTTTGGCTATGAATTTATAGCATTTATTTGCGGTAATAACTTCACTATTCTGAAATGCCAACTAACCACTGATCATAAAGAGTTTATTTAATATAGATAGTAGTTTGTATGTTCAGGGATCTAGAAGATGGCAAAAATAGAGGAAATTCAGATGTGACAGCAAATGAATACCTCTTTAAAAGTATGTCTTGCTGTTTTTCTTTCCTTAAGAGTTTCTGTTCATGGAGTAAAGATTCTAAGACCACTCAAGTGGATATAGTGCTTCTGACTATACAAGTGCTGGAACCAGAAAATTCATATTTGAATTATGACAACCAATCTCTCCTCTCTCTGCTCCCTCACACACATCAGGGGCAGTATATCACTGTATATCTAATGTCTATCAGAGTGCTTGGCATGTAACAGTTATTGGATGAATGAACTCACTTAACCATCAAAAAAATCACAGATGGTTTTTATAATGTGCAGATTACAATGTTGAAGCCAAGGCTCACTGGGGGAGAAGTCCCTTTCATGTCCAGAAGGACAAAACTGAAACTAGAACTGAAGTGTTCTAACTAATGCATTTTCCACCATACCTTCCTACAGTGTAACTCCTAAGATTATCTGGAATGGTTTACCCGAAAAGACTGGTTTTCTGGCTGGTATTTTATATTCCCCCATGATAATCTTCCATTCAAGATGGTTCATTATGAAATTGAAATGCAGAGTATTATCATATTGTTCAAAAAGTTTGCCCTATGGGTCTCACTAGGGACCCACACCATGGCTTCTGTCTCACAGTGAGGTCCTGACTATATTAGGTTAAAGCAAAAGCTGTTACCCTGACAACTGTGGACTTCTCCTTGGTTCCCAGTATACCTCCAAGTGACCATAATGGAAGGCAGTAGATATGTAGATTGTCATAGGTTACAGATATTTCTCTTTAATTTATAGATTTAATTTTGTGGCTTAACAGAAATATTTAATTTTTAGCAGATACATTTGTTAAAAATTATTTATTATTTCTTTTTTGGAGCCTTCACCTCAAATTATAAAACCAAATTCTTCTTTTCATAATTTCTTTTGGTATATGAATTTTGCTAACATTTAAATCTATATCTGTTATTAATTTCAGTGTAAAGTAAAAGTGATGTAGTATTAATGCATGGGTTCTCTCATGCTTTCTATTTCAGAACATGTTATTAATAAATCCAAACCAAATATAGAACACTGCTTCCCATGCTCGGTGCTTCTTGGAAAAGGAGGACCACTTTTAATTAGGCATTTCAATGGAAGATGGGGATAAAAGAAAACCACAGAAAATCCTGTAGACACAACAGTGATATTTAACTAAAGGCCCCATTAATTATTTCTAACTGGTGTCCAGTCTCGTGGTTTGATGCCCATATCTTACTTTGTGTTAGAGGTTTAAAAATATTGCCCCTGAAAGATGTTTGCTAAATAAAACAAATTTTTTTACCTGATTCTTCAGTTTCTTTGGTTTCTGTTGTTTCCTCTATTTCATCATCAGACATTTCCATTTCTTCTTCTCGCCTGATTCCCATTAATTCATCATTGTGAATGTTGCGAATTTCCTGAGGTTAAAAAGTATGCTTTTAAGGTGGGAAAACCTTAATAATGTTGAAGAAATGAGCAGAGTTTAAAATAATATAAAGCAGCTTTTGTGGATATATTTTTAAAAATCTCAATATTCTTTTAGGCAAAGGCAAAAGAGCATGTCAAGACTAAACAGTCTCACTAGAGAAAGCATACTTGGGTGTACTGTGTCTTGCACTGAGTTTTATTTGCAGACTCAGAGCTCTGACAGTCTATGATTCTTATTTACCTCCCATATCAGAAAGTGCTTTTGGCCATGAAAGACTCCTCACCTCTTACTCATGTGGATTTCTGGACATTTTCTTAAGGGTTTTGCCATTTTCACCTTCCCATGTTGGACACTTCAATTTTACTGCTTGCCATCCTTTTCCCTCTCCTCTTAACAGTTTTACTTGACAGAATTCTTAATCGAGTTTTTGAAGTTTTAGACATTACAGAAAAAATGAGCTGTCAGGATTAAACTCCTCCCAGACCAACCCTCTCATAGATAATAGCTATAATCTTTGAACAAAACTCAAAACAAAACAAAACCTATAACTCTTCGATGTCATTGGAGAGTCAACAAAAGCAGGAATATTTTGAAGAGGAGCTGACACTTGGAGGAAGGGAACATCATTTGATGAGTCTCAGTTTTTTAAAGGGCCTTTTAGTCTGACAGCAGACCAGAGTTAGCTACTCACCGGGTGGCTACATTTGTAATAGACAACCTAGTCTTTGTGATCTAAATAATTCAAGGAGACAGGTCAGGGCAACAACAGGCACTAAAAAAATGAGGAGAGTATTTCAAAAAGGAGAGAGAGAGAGAGAGAGAGAGAGAGAGAGAGAGAGAGAGAGAGAGAGAATGAGAATGCAAGATATGAAGCACTTCAAATTCTGTATATGAGATCTGTTCAAATTTCTACATGGCCCTCATCCATGAACGCACAGGAGCATTCCACACAGCATAACTAAGGATAAAATCTCTAAAATGATATTTGAGCTGCCACCCAAAAGAATTTCAAGCTTGAATTGAACCAAACAAATTGACCATTAAGACAAAACAAGATCAACATTTTTAGAAGGACATAACATAATCCAGAATCTTTAAAACATAATACTCATACTTATCCAGGACAATGTCCAAAATATTTGATATATTAAGAACCATGACAAGATAGTTCATTTCCAAGAGGAAGGATAATCAGCAGAGACCAACTTTGAAATGATGCAGATGTGGTAATAAGCAGACAAAAAACTGAATTAAAAACGGATAAAGAAACTGTGGTATATATACATAATGGAATATTACTCAGTCATAAAAATAGAATAAAACTATGGCATTTGCTGGTAAATGGGTGGAGTTGGAAATATCATGCTAAGTGAAATAAGCCAAGCCCAAAAAACCAAAGGCTGAATGTTTTCTCTGATCAGTGGATGCTGATATATAATGGGGGGGGGGTTATGGGGGGGATAAGAAAAGAATGGAGGAAGTATGGATGATGTAGAGGAAAATGGGATGGGAGGGGATGGGGGAAGGAAAAATAGTAGACTGAGACAGACAGAATTACCCTGTGTATATGTAAGATTATATGAATTGTGTGAATAAAAAAAATATATAAAGGAAATATGCTCACAATGAATAAAAAGATAGGAAATCTTAGCAAAAGGTCAGAAACCTTAAAAATGAGTCAAAGGTTCTGGGTCAAAGATTCTCTTGTCTGAAAATAAAAATGCCAAGAGTTCTTTGGATAGAAATTTAAAAAGAAAGAAAAAATTCTGCCAGGCATGGTGGCACATACCTGTAATCCCAGCAGCTCAGGAGGCTGAGGCAGGAGGATTGTGAGTTCAAAGCCAGTTTCCACAAAAGTGAGGTGCTAAGCAACTCGATGAGACCCTGTCTCTAAATAAAATACAAAACAGGGCTGGGGATGTGGCTCATTGGTTGACTGACCCTGAGTTCAATCCCTGGTACAAAAAAAAATTCTTAAAAAAAGTTTCTCTTCCTTTTCTGATATGTCTTATATTTTTCATGTTTCCTTTACATCACTGAGTCTAGATAAATTAGCTGCTTTAACTCCTTGTCTGCCAATTATCACATCTGAGTAATTCTAAAACTGAAAAAATATAATTCCCAAAATAAAAATAATTGGATGAGTTTAAAAGCAGAATAGAAATGGCAGAATAGAGAACTTAAACATAGAATAATACCCATGTTTTCAATTTTAAGGAGAAATATATATAGCTAGGAAGATAGATGTAGATATAGATATATAACTTTAAGATATATATGTGTGTGCGTATATATATATGTAAATATATATATAAAATATAATATTACTCAAATGTCTAATCTACATGTAAATGGAATTCCAGAGAGAAGTGATTTTAAAATATTTGAGGAAATAAAGGATGACAACTTCTCAAATCTGATGAAAGACACCAATCTACATATTAAAAGAGATTAGTTAATTCCAAGGAGGACATATGTGGAGAAAAGCATGTCTAGGAACATAATAGTCAAACTGCAAAAAACTAAAGAAAAGAGAAATTCTTGAAAGAATTCAGAGGAAAACAACATTATATAGAGGGGAACAACAATTTTGATTCCTTTCAGAAATGATAAAACCCAGAACTCAGTGGAACATTATCTTAAAGTTTAAATAAAAATAAAAATATTCATTTGTTCAGAATTCTGTACTCAGAAAAAAGTTTTTTCAAGAATAAAGATGAGATAAATATATTTTTCAGACAAAAGTAAATGTAAGAATTTGCAACCAAGACACCTGTACTATAGGAAACGCTGAAGAAAGTTTTTCATGCTTTAGGGAAGTGCTACCTGATATAAATAACACTCTTCAGGAAGGCATGAGGAACACTGGAAGTTATCAAGATCACATGGAAAAGTCATGTTAGGAAAAGTAAACATGAGAACTGTGCATTTTGGAGCAGCTCAAAATCATTTAAAGGCTACTTAATGCCTGTCAGAGGCCCCTTAGCACTGAGTTGAGAATTCCTTGCCGAGGTTAACCCCTACTAGGCTTCATACAGAAAGAATCCAAAGCAGTCTGGTGAAAATTGCCACCATTTGTGGGGATTATATGTGTTTAGAATGGATTTCTTAATAATTGATGCTGCAGTTAGTTACTATTCTAACTAAGTTCCTTTCTTTTTATTTCTCTGATCAGGAAAAATAATAATTTCTATTTCAAGTTAAGTTTTCATTAAAAATAAAAAAGAGACCCTTTACAAAGTGAGCTATTCAGTATCATTACTAGTTAAGAAGTAATCAAAAAATCAGATGCTAACATAGTATCTCCCATGTACTGCAGGGGCATTACTTTAAACAGAATAAAATAATGACTAGTGTGAGGAAAATGAACTTTAAACACTTGTGTCATAAGATTTACTATGTCTTATTACAACTCATTGCACAGAAAAATAAAGGAACTTCTTATTTCTGTGAATTCATTCTATCTCATGAGACTAGATTTCAGTTATCATCAGAGCTGTTACTGGAAAGGTGATTATAATGAGGTTTGACATTGGCAAATTAAAATATTGTACAATTTATTGCATGAGGAAAAGTTGTAGCTTTCTAGATGCTCAACAAAAATATAGACTGTCAGAGGGTATAAGCAGAGACCAACTCTCAATTCACAGATGTCACATAATCTTGGGAATGTTAGTGTTTCTCAGAAGAATAAATTTTGTCCCTTCTAGGGAAATATCTCGGGACAGGAAAATCTGAGAACTGAGATACTTTCTGTAGCTGCTCTGCATCCACAAAGCATCTTTTTGCTTCCAGCTAGACAAGAAACCATAATCTCTTCTCAAAAATATAAAAAGTTCAGTAACTATGGGATATGGTTTATCTAGACGTCTTTCACAACTTCAAAACTCCCTAGAAATATAACAGATTTAGGGGCAAATTTTACCTAAATGCCTGAAAATACTCTAGAAAAAAGAATCACCAGTTGCTTTAGCAGACAATGAAATTAGGGTAAGAAAAAATAAGAGAAACTTGCTCTAAGTTGTTCAGTTAAGCAAATTAGCAGAGGTCAGGGTCCTCTACCTACTAGACAACTGTTCTTAGCTATAAAGAAAGAAAGGCTCATAGCATTATTCTTCTATAAATAACCAATACTAAGTCATACAAATGATGCAGGAGCAAAGAGAACAGCAGAGGTTATGGCGTACCATACTAAAGTGAAGCTATAGGGAGCATTTAGTAAATGACTATACTTCCAAGAAAAGTGAGTGAGATTTTAATTCTTTGAAAACCTTACCACCACAGCATTTTATAGCTGAGATACTCATTTTATACACTCCCTGGTTAAATAAGAAAAGCTCTACATTGGTAAGCAAACCCTAACCAATACCTTTAGAGTGAGGGTTTATAAGGTGGCATGTGTCTGGAAAAGGTACTCTACCTAGATTGGACATAGGTATAGGGAGGGGAAGGATTCTAAGCCACTGAAGTATAGACAGCAAGGGAAATGCTACCTCCCAGTTTTGCTCCATTGCTCATCCTGATATTTGGATCTAGAGCTGAAACCAGAAGAGTAGCAATGCCATGCAAAAATATTTTTTGGCTATTTGCACATGTAAATCTCTACCAGAAAGCAACCAAGTCACAACACCTACAGAGTACATCAAATAAGGTCAGATAGCTCTCCTAAAGTTTTTATGCTACTCTACTGCCCACAGTAGATCTTTGCTATTATTCAAACAGTGAACTGTTAGTGATTTCTGAAATGGCATCATAATATCTTTGCATCTGTTCTAGTAGTTATTTTTCAGAAGCTCAGAAATTCATATTGCACCACAATGGACAACAAAAAATACTTTCAGATGGAATTAAATTGAAACTCAAGACAGAGGGAAATGCTTGAAAAGAATTACTTTTGCACCAGCTGGTGTTTTTTGATTTATTTTAAAGTAAGCAAATAATAAATAATCACATATCAATTATCTAAAAATAATTTTATAAAAATTATGTGGACTTAAATTCATCTTATTTGTATTTTATGATAGTAACATGATTACCAAAAAAACCAACATTCCTTATTCGATTTGTAATAAGATTCTACTTACCTGGATTTTCAACATTAACAGGAAACTTGGCAAGGAAGGGGTCATGAGGGAATTAAAAGGAGCAGAGGAGAAGCAGATAGCTTTCTATACTTATGTAGCAATTTGATTCTGAAATATCATTTAATACAATGAAGCAAAGCACAAACACAGGTTCTTGATCAATGTCTATTGTATGATATATAATGAAAATACAAATTAGGTTGATCCAAATTGGGTTAGCGATTTTTTTGGTGGCTGGAAGCCAACAGGCAGTGTTCGTGCAAATGGGTCATAAAACAAGGGTATGCAGATGACTGGAATGTCTATCTGCAAACAGTTCTTCAGAGTTTGGAATAGTAGGCCTGTAAATCTAGAGAGAAAGTTATTTTATCAATCATAGTATTTTATTTTACAAGAACACTGGCAATCATTAGGTCCCTTTTTCTCTGGCCCATGATGTAAAATCTGATATTAGGGAAGATACAAAGGACTATCTCCTCAGTTTCTACTGTCGTGGATCTAGTCTCTATATATTATCCAAGGTCTAGCTTTTAGTGTAGGCATGCTTCAGAGAAACAAATTTTTTAATGATTCTGTAGAAAAACAGTTTCAATAACAGTGAGAAAAGCTAGTAAAGCCACGTGGGCACTAACTTTCATTAAGGGGTGGGACTTCAGCCTTTTCTTACTACCCTTTACAGTTGTATTGGCAGAAGTCTCACACATATATAAATCAGGAAAGTAAACACTTATTAGTAAATTGATTTGCCTGACATATGTTGTCAAAGTTAGTGCTTGAACTCCCCAAGGGTTGGGCCTTTTCCTTCTTCCTCCATACCCTGTCTCTGAGCCGAACAAGGCCGTGTTGGCTGCTGATAGAAGGATGACAATGAAACAAATAACAGATACTTTATGACATGAGGAGGTGACTGACTGACTTGTTCCCAAAGGTAACTGGTGAAAAGGTTAAGCACCAGAAATTTCTACCATGATGAAATGCCTGACATATAAGTTGTAAGCATTGATGCCACAGTCAAGAAAAAGGCAGTCAAGTTGATTAAGTCATTGGAAGGCTCTGATTTTCCAGTGGGGTGCTAAGATGTGTCCACAATTTAAGAGGACAGTTTCTTCACTTTCCACAGGCTACCTCCTTTCAGTCCTCACAGTGGCCTGCTATCAAGTGAAAGTTTACACAGGTAAAAACCAAAAACAAAAAAAAAATAACACAAACAACATCTTAAGAGGCACTGATATAAAGTGGAAGAGATCTTTGTGTTTAGGGAATGTAATAAGTAGAAGCTTACCAGCTATGTCCCACTTTCAGTAGTAGTTTTATTACTGAGATTGAGATATTCATGGTGGGCCTTAATTAAATCCAATTTAATAGACAGGAAATATTTCTACAAAGTCTGCAAGACACAGCATGAAACATGTAGCTCTTGGCAAGTCATATTAGCTGTGTACTTTATCCTCAACACTCTACCACGGAAGCTCTACCACAATATTGGCTAACAGTGTGCACAGCTCTCAGTTTTTTTCAGGCCCAGAGAAGTGTCCATCTCACTGGCACAGCTATCTATACTGTGAACTCGATTAGACTCAAGTACGTTCCTACCACATAGGTAGAATTGATATAACTAATAGATCCCTGACAAATAATAATGATGGGGAGTATTTTATTACAATAGAGCCTAGAGGCCAGTGCTCTAACCAGAAGCTCCCTTCCTTCTATAAAATGGAAACATTGTACTGGCAGGGCTTGCCTTAAAGGGTGGAGCTGGTCAGACAGTTTCTTCTAACCCCTAGGAGGGATACAAGTATATATTATTGAAGGAAAGGAGGAGACTTAATATAAGTTGATTTAATCCCCAAATCTGAAAACCAAAATGTTCTAACATATAAAACTTTTTGAGGGCTGTTATGATGCCATAGTAGAAAATTCCACACCTGACCTCATGTGACAGGTTGCAATCAAAATGCAGGTAAACTATTGTATAAAATTACCTTCAGGCTATGTGTATAAAGTGCTTATGAAGTATAAATGAATTTTCTATTTGATTTAGATTTGGGTCCCATCCCCAGGATATCTCACGCACTCGCAAATACCCTCAAATCTGAAAAAAAAAACCCCTCAAAATATGAAACACTTCTGACTCCAAGCACTTTGGATAAGGGATACTCAACTTGTACCACTTTTCTACAATTGTTAAGACACTAAGCATTTCTCATTTAACCTTTATTCTTCTGAACTAAAGAGTTCAGATAAATGAAATTTAGTGTACAAAAAGGTGGTCTCCTCTTGACCACCTTCATTACCCTTTTAGCTCCCTGAGGACAAAGACCATTTCATCCTGTGTTACTTGTTACAATGCCTGAGACAGAGAAAGTACTCAGTATACCTTTGAATCACAATGTTCAATTTTGTTTGTAGAGGGTCAACAACCTAAGTTAGCCCTGGAATTCTAAAATCACTTTGTGCTACAGTAGGACAGTTGTTTCCTTTTTTTGCTCCTAATTCTTTTTTAAATAAGATGCTATTGACTTTTTATGACTCTACCCAGTCATTGGACAGATGTCTTCAGGGATTTCTCTCTTGAGTGACTCCCATACCCTTTTGCTGTGCCCAAACTGATGGCTCAGAGACTATCAGTTTATGAATGGAGTTTGGCTCATCTTCTTCTAAATGTTCTTCATGGTTTTTGAACTATTCCCACACAAAATGTCTCATGTATTCTCGTAAAGGACACAGTGAAGAGATTTTTACCTTCATTTTACAGTTAGGAATCAAGGGCTCACCTAGATTAAATCACTTTGAAGCACAGCTCAGAGTGAAAATAATTTCTACTTGCTTGTTGTGTAATTTCGTGTGAATCACTTAACATTTCTCCATTTCAGTTTTATTACATGTAAAACATGAATTCCATACCTACTCATTATCTCTTATCAATTTGTTAATAATAAGGTGAAATGCTATTTATATTTTCAAACCATTTATACATTTCTTAACTTACTTAATGTTGTAAGAGTGATTTCATTATCTCCAATTTACAGGTGGAAAAATAGAGAGTGAGAAAGGCCAAATAACTTGTTCAATATGCATAGCTACAAACATATCAGAGCTGAGATATTAATTCATGATTGACTTTAAATCTAATACTCTTTCCACTATACCATGTCTAATGTGAGCCTCACTTAGGTGAGACAATCAATGTGAATGTGCCATATAAATGTAGATGATGTGGGTAGCTCAGTGGTAGAGCACCTGGCTAGCATGAGCAAGGCCCTGAATTTCTTCCCCAGCACCACAAAAAAGTAACTGTTTTGTAAATGCTATTTAATTGTTAAAAATATGACAACCTGCATTGATATATGCAATGAAATTGTTACCAGACTGGCAAAGAGTACCCAGAAATGAAGTTGCTGCATAGGTAGATTGAAAATATCAGGACTGGGTAAGGAAGCTGTCCATAGGAATTTGAGGCACATGTAACACCATTTCCAAAGGTAGATCAGTGAAATCAAATTCCCATCTTGGTTTTTAATCTTGGAATTCAGAATAGCAACTGAGCATTAGCAGAGAGGTATGTGTCACCCTTAATCTGAATGAGAGTCCTCTCTTACCTTTAAATCTGCTACCTCTAAAGATGGTTGAACAGGTTTGATAAGAGAAGCTCAGAATTTTTTTCCAATGTGATATCAGGTAGCTTCTAGCCTCAACTGTCAAGACACTCCAATAAATGTAAGACAGCCCTAATATTACTAACACTAGAAGCACAGGTCAGTAATTATTTTTGTGCTCCAGGATAGCTAGTTTAGAGAAGTAAACTTATAATTATCCCAGCTACATTTTCACTATTAAGGTTTCCCACCAGCAGAATGCATTCAAGACAACACATGCTCATTTATTCCCCTTTTGACAGCAGGTGGTCTGGACATGGTGACAGGCTATAGGACATGTCTTAGTGTTTCATTAGGGCCTTGTTGTGTCCATGGGAGCTTGGCACTATTTAATTCTGGCTAAATTCCAAATCAATAACTTGTTAAAGAAAGAAACTGTCCCCCTGAGGAGCTACCAAAGTAAAAGTTACCAACCTCAGCTTGTTTGCACCAAACGCTGATGTTTTTACGCTGGGCTTTTGTGAAGTGGTCCCAAGCCTTCTGTTTGGAGGCGGAATGGTACACAGCCACTATCTGCTCAACTGCAGCATCAAATCAGCATTTGGTTCAGTCCAGAGTAACATCCAGCGATGGCCAAAGAGAGGAGGAGAGAGATAAAAGAGAAGCATGAGGCTTTTTGTGTCTTTTTGTTATAACATTACACCAGACCATGGTTGAACTTGGAACAGGTTATGTGTGCTGGCTAGAGTATTATGACTTTAAAGTGGACTCAGAGGAAGAGACATCAATATATAGGAAGAAAAAAGGGAACCCCACAAGATTTGGGGTATAATGATGGCTAAAGTTTTAATATAAGCAGTGTGTATTTATTAAGACAGGAGAAGTAAGAGACACAGTAAATGTGCTTTAGTTTAATATACTGACCCTGGATACCACAGAAACAAACTCTATCAGCAACTTCTACCATTGGGTACTTTCATTAAAAGCCCTCTTAAATAATCTGGGATGCTTCATATCAGTAGAATTTTTCCTTTCAGTATTCTGAGGAATGTTTAACCAGAATCATCAAATCAAAACCTAACATGGATTGTCTATTTTAAGTCTACCTAGACAGACTTGTTGACTGGAGAAACGTAAGTTTTCTGGAAGAATACTATGTAAGTGCAGTCCCTGAGAGTATTTTTCAGGGTCTCTTAAAATGTTAAATGGGGAAATATGTACAAATATTCTGGGGCTTTATCTTTATTAGGTCAAGAGAAGAGAAGCTTAGATATGATATGACTATTTTGGGAAAAGAAAAGCAGGACAAGAGCCCCTGCCAGGCTGGGGTATTCATTCATGGTAAGAAAATCCAGAGGTACTGTTTTTTTAATAGCCCAGTTTGCACTGTCATCTAATGAGTTAAGGATTTATATTCCTATGATGCTTGCTGCTCTGTTCTTCTATTTATTCTGAAGTCCTGAAGACATATGCTTTCACTTCCTGGGTTTTATGCCCATGTATACTTCCAGAACACAAGCAGAAAACAGAACAACTCCTCCTTAATCCCAATTACATATGAAGCCAGTATAGCAAGTAAAGTATACGAACAGTGAATCATTACTGTTTAAAACTCAAAGTATAAAACTGCACCCTTATTCTTAAGGTGAGTATAGTTCTTTACTGAAAATTTAAGAGTGTATAATATTTTAGTATTATGAACAAAAAAAAAGACTTGAGAATTTATCTGTTTTGTCTCATTTAGGAATAAATAGGTTTAAAGTGGTACTTCTTTTTGAAAATGGGCATTTCAATGACTTTTCACCCTTTCATTGTGTCTGTCATATTCAGAAAAGGCAATGGAAGCAAGGAAACTAAATACGAAACATAAAAGTGACAAATTTGTTTTTTATTCAATCACATCTTAGGGATTATAATTATGTTTATCACTAAAAGGTCCTAATAAGCTTGTTAAAATAATGATAATGATAAGAAAAAACATGTTAAAATGCTGACACATGACTGCTACTCAGGAGGTTGAGGGAGGAAGATCACAAGTTTGCAGCTAGCCTCAGGAACTTAGTGAGACCCTGTCTCAAAATAAAAATTTTAAAAAGGGCTGGGGACGTAGCTCAGTGGTAAAGTGCCCCTGAGTTTAATCCCCAGAGTACCCCCTGAAAAATGCTGATGCTATATCCTAATTTCAGCAATAAAATACTCCCCTTCACTGAGGCTTGGTACTATAAAGTACAGAAAGTGTCCTATATTAGTATTTCTAAGGATCTAAAGAAGATATACCAGAAGAAATGAAAACAGGATGTATCCTGTGCAACTAGAGCTTTGGCATTTGGCAATACAAAGAGAGCACGAGGCAATGAGGAAGGTAGCCTTGCTCCTTAACATAGGACGGCTCTTTAGGTCTGGGCTCCCATGAGAGCAAGTGGTGACTAAGTGAAGCACCTCTCACCCTTCCAGAAGAACTCTTAACTTCCACTCACATTGAATGAGAATTCCAGAAAGGGCCTGCTTAAACTTCTCCTTTGCTTCTTCCATATCTTTCTCATGGGCAGCTTTCTCATTCACCAGGCGGCGGACATGGCTGTTGGCTGACTGGATCATGGAGTAGAAGTTGTTGGCACTGCGGCGGTTCACCTCTCCTCGCTCTATCCAGGTGAGCAAGGTCTGCACAGCTTCTGAGAATTTGGAATCATCTGGAAAAAAAGTGTTTTAACAGAATGACCAAATGCAACCAAATCTCCATCAAAATATTTTCCCAACATGCTGGCAAGGAGGTCATCATGGCTTTTGGCAGTCGTGGTTTACTAAATTGCTGAGTATGAGGAGCCATGCCTACACACATGTGCACTGCACACAAAGGGCAGGCAGAAATAACAACAGCCTCCAAAAGTAGTTAGGTTGGCTGTAGTTTATTTCAGAAACATAACTGTTGTTTTCTTAACAAAACTTTTCTGCACTGGGGATGTAGCTCAGTGGCAAAGTACATGCATGCATGCATGCTTCAGGCCTTGGGTTTGATCCCCAGCACCACAAAAACAAAACATTTTTCTGCACTGCACTGATACTGTAATTTTCATGTATTGTAAATTCCTAACCTTTCAGATTGTGTGTGTGTGTGTGTGTGTGTGTCTGTCTGTCTGTCTGTCTGCATGCTTGCATGAGAGAGGAGGGGAATTTGAATGAGTGATGAATTAGCAGTGAGGCAACTTCGGAATTCTACAATCCTGTGTTTAACAAGGAAAAAACAAACTTGAGTCCTGAGTTTAACTTGATTTTGATATTATCTTTGCCCAGGAGGCTTGGGAAAGAGTTAAGTGGGTAATTCTTTAGGTATAAACACATCGTTGACCTTTTATAACATCACCTTTGCATGCAATACATAGTTCTGGGCCTTCCACTCAGTCCTGGTCACAATCTATTTTGATGCAGTTCATTTTATTTCTGAAGTTCTTCACATCTTTTTTCTCTTGCTGGAGGAATCCTTCTAGGACATATCTGTAGCTAGGTAGGAGTTATTCTCTGATGTTAAGATATTAGCACACCTCTTCCAAAGCTTCTGGTTCAGCTTTCTGAAAGCCACTTATGCATTCTACTGTTACAGATTCCTGGGAGGGAAAGTCCATTAGCATCCCATTGAAGCCCCATTCTAGGACTTCACATCCCTATCTGGCCAGAAATCCTTCTGTTAAGTGGAAGTAGCTCTCACTGCAATTTGAAATTCTTGCCTCTTGCTCTTTTATCATTGCGGACATGTAAGAGGAGCTGAGCCTTCCCTTTATAGCAGTTTTTCATTTCATTACTTGAATACAGTCTTGATGTTGATGCTCAATTTTTTTGTTTCTCTTGGAGGGTCACACTACCAGAAAATTCTTTTCTGTGTGTTTGTTTTTCACTGAAACTGACTTGTTTGGTATCATGCGAATAGGCAAGTCTTGAAGCTGGCATCTTATCAATGCCTTCAGCCTTTCCAGTTTTTCAAAATGTACCATTATTTCTGTGTCTTTATTCTAGACTCTATATTTTCTGCTTTTCCTTTGCAAGAAGTTGAAATCAACCCAAAGAGAATTGTTTGACTTCTTAAAAGTGTGAGTCCCTTACATTATGTTATGTAAACAAGTTTGGTGAGTGAGACCTATTTGGAGAGTGGAATTAGCAGGATCTTGCTGAGCTGAGAGCACAAGAAGGAGGGCAAACTCATACCATTAGAGCTGGGTTGGAGTCATCGATAAGATCAATAGGACACCAGGATTCATTCAATAAAATCAACTATACTCAGAAAATGAGAGACTGGTCTGAGCTACTAAGGCAAGAGAGCAGGCAGGGTAATTAATGTTAAATTAACAAAATGGCTTTGAGAATCAAGGAAGAGGAACACAAATCAAAACTAAAGGAAAAGCAATCTGACTTAGCAATGTCTGGAAGTCTCCATAGTCTCTGTGTGAAATAAATTGGCTTTTTTAAGTGGTTAAGAAAGTCTTCCTTTAGTCATTTGTGGCTAAGTCTTTGACCAATCTAAGAAAAATGTACACTGTGACTACTTTCTGGGCCTTCACTTTCTCATCTTTAAAATGAGGATTTTTTACCAGGGTTTTTCAGGGTCACATCAAGTTCTGTCATGCTGATTCACTCATTTGATTTAGAATTCAAACCTTGCATCTACTATAAAAGAGGGCATGTACAGGTTCCCAGTGATAAATCACACCTAATTTTCTCTGATGTGGAAAGTGGGAAAACCCTATTTCTTCTTAGTCATCTAATGCCTACAGGGAAAAATACCATCCCTTGAGACAATGAAGGAGAAGAGACATAGGTGGCATGGACAAATTGCCTGGATCTTGAATTACTAGATACAGCTCTCTATCAGCAAGGCTCCAACACAAGGAATACTTGGAATCCATGATTGGGATATTCAAAGGGTAACCACCAACATTATACAATGATATTTACTACATTTCCCTAAAGAAGAGTTCTTTTAATCATGAAACTTGAATGCCTCTATACCTTTTAGTTTTTCAGCAACAATGCTGCATTCGTGATCTGAATAGTGGACCACTGGGGGTGGGGATGGAGGACGCAGTCTTTCTTCTTCCATTCGTCTCCGGTGGCGCTCCTCTCTGGCCAGCATGCGCTGTTTACACTCCCACTCATACAGATCATCTCGAGCCTGTGCAAAATCAACATGCAGCCGGCCTGTGTCCTTTTTGTCAGTACTAGAGCCCAGACGAATCCGGTAACCTAAGTTTGAGTGGAAAGGGAAAAGAACAGCAGCCTAGTAAGGACAAGTTCAGTGTTTCAGATGTGGTTACAGCACTTCCAAGTGATCACAAAATCCCCAATTCCCTATAAATGCTACCAAAGTGAATCATCAAAAGACAGATTGCAATCTCATCTCCAATAACTATTTGCTATTCTGTTGGGTTAGTGTTGTTTTCAGAAGTTTCATTCTTTCATCTGCCACTTACCTCTAGAGGAGGGTGGCTTTGTGGGTAATGACATCTGGAATAAGCCTTACATGGCACAAAGGGCTGAGAAGAGTGGAAATAGTGGCCCCAAATTATGGTGTCTTTGGATAATTTCAAGAGTGTCACACAGAAATTTGGTAAAATTTAAAATGTATTAATTGGCACTTTAATCTCTAAAAATTAGTTCCTAGATACATTTGGCAACACTGGGTCTTTCTTTTTCTGGGAGAAAAATCAGATATGATAGGGAGTGGTATATAACCCAGATGACACATAATTTGTGATACTCAAATAAAGTTGGTGCATTTGTAATAGTGGTACCGTTCTTTGATTTAAAAAAAACAGCATTTAGCTCCCTACCTCCAATTTTGGGCCAGACCCAAGTCAAGTCTTGTAACAAAAAGTGAAGAAAAATGTTAAGTACTTTTTAAGTTTCAGGAGCTGAGGTAGATATTTATATATATACATTTATTTAATTTCATTCTCAGCACAAATTTGCTGAGTAAACATTTTACCAAAGAGAAAACTGAGCATCAGAGAGGTTAAACAGTTTGCCCTTGACCAAACAACTAGCAAATGGCAGAGCAAAAATTTGAACCCAGGACTACAGACTCCAAATCTATTGGGCTTTCCTCTATTCTTGAGAATAATGTACACCATAGATTTTTGTTCCTTGATAAGATAGAGTAGTATGGGTTAGATATATCCTTCTCTTTAAATAACTAAAAATATGGACAAAATATATGAAACAATGTTTTTTAAGACACTGGACATCAGAAAATTAAGACAGTGATCACTGAAAGACAAGAATCAAATGAAGTGATCCCTATGATTGCTCCAGTTTATTCTCTGGAGAGGGTTTCGAGGATTTAGTAGAGGTAGGGTAACTCAGGATGAGCATGCTGTTCTTCCAAAGGTGAGGAGGTTGAACTGGGACTCCAGGGAGACTATGACAAATAGAGTTCTTAATGCAGAATGCCAGAAGGAAGAAATCTGTACAAAGCACTTTGGAGATCTGCAGAAGGTCCTCCCTGATTATTTAGCTGAGTATTAATGTCATCTATAAGAAACTTAAAGGTAACAATCTGTGGAGCTCACACAGGGCTGTTTTAGAAGAAAAACTCATATTTCATAGAGCAAATCAGAAGGGGTTTGCCTCAATAGTGGAGAAAAAATTAGCACTAGACTAAACTACTTTGATTCTGCTGAACAATATGTAGAAAGAAAGATCCAAAAGGACAAAAACGTTCCCAAGTTATTTAAACTTCATATCAGAACAAAGCTCAAGGATTTGTATAGGAATAAAATTATCTGTTGCCAAATAAGGTAAAATCCACAATTTCTTGTATCTAATAAAAATTATCCAGTGTGCAAATACACACACAAATATTGCCCATAATTAAGATTTAAAAAATTAGCCAACTGGGCTGGGTTTGTAGCTCAGTGGTAGTGTGCTTGCCTGGCATGTGCAACACACTGGGTTCGATTCTCAGCACCACATATAAATAAGTAAAATAAAGGTCCATTGACAACTAAAAAATGTTTTTAAAAAATTAGCCAAATGAAATAGAACCAGAAGTGATACAGATAATGTAACTAATAGCTAAGGATGTAAAAACAACTATCAAAGTTGGATTTCATATGTTCAAGCAGCTAGAGAAAATATTGAACATATTAAGTAGAAACACAAAAGATATGAAAAAGAGCCAAACTTCTAGAGATTCAAACTACAATGTCTAAGTTGGAAGAAAAAATCACTGAATAGGACTAATGGCAAATTAGATATTGCAAAAGAAAAAAAAACCTTAAACACATAGCAATATGAATTATCCAAAATGAAATACAGAGAGAAAAATACAGTGAAAAAGTAAATTGAATACCAGTGAACTGTGAGACAAATTTAAAAGGCCAACTATATGCCTAACTGCAGCCCTGATAGAGAGGGATGAGAGGAAGGAAAAGAAACAATATTTGAAGAAATAAAGGGAGGAAAATTTCCAAATTTGATGACAACTCACAGACTGAACATGTTCAATGAACTCCAAGTACAAAAAACATGAAGAAATTACACCAAAGTTCATCATAACTGATTACTCAACATCACCAATAAAGAGAATATTTTTAAAGCAACCATAGATAAAAGACATATTATGTACAGAGAAACAAACATAAGGACAACATCATATTTATTGTTGGAAATGATGCAAGCAACAAGCTAGTGGAGCAACATCTGAGAGAAGGGTGGAAAAAACATGTCAACCTAGAAATCTATATGCAAAAAAATACCTTTCAAAAAGAAAAGGGAAATTCTTTTAAACAAACAGATGCTGACAGAGTTCATCAGGAGCAGACCTGCACTACAAAAAATGTTAAAGGAAATTCAAGCGTAGAGAAAATGATACCAAATGGAAATATGGATCTATACAAAGGAAGGAAGAGCATACATAATGTATGATTCCATTTATATGAATTTCTAGAAAATGCATACTAATCTGATAGTGAACAGATAATGGTTGCCTGAGAAGGAAGTGGGGAGGATAGGAGGAAGAGATTATAGAAAGGACATGAAGGAAGCTTTTGGGGATGGCAGGCAGGCATATTCATTTTATGATTGCTGGTGATGGTTTAACAGCTGTATATACACATATCAAATATCATACAATTATATTTTTGAACTATGTGAAGGTCATTATATGTCAATTATTATAGCTCAACATAGCTGTTTTAAAGAACAATGCTCAGGAACGCTAAAATGGTCATACATTTGCTTGATAAAGAAGAAAAAACACATTTCATAAGCAAACTTTTCTAGGCCCTTTGCAGTTTGTAATGCACCCTTATGCCTATGTATCTTACTTGATCATCTGAGCCATGAGAAAAACGGGGCTACAAATGATTATTTTGCCAATTCACCCAGGATTGTAGAAAGAATCAAAAGAGAGGATGAAGTCAAAGTTCTATGTAAACCATATTAAGATGCTATGATGCTATGGGTGGGTACAGCTCCCCAAGGTGCTTAAAATCCAATAAGCATCTTTCTTCATTCTTTTTTTTTTTTTGAACCAGGGATTGAACTCAGGGACACTCGGCCACTGAGCCACATCCCCAGCCCTATTTTGTATTTGATTTAGAGACAGGGTCTCACTGAGTGGCTTAGGGCCTCGCTAAGTTGCTGAGGCTGGCTTTGAACTCTCGATCCTCCTGACTCAGCCTCCCAAGTCGCTTGGATTACAGGCGTGCGCCACCACGCCTGGCCTTCTTCATTCTTTTCTATGTTTTCTGGTCTGTTTTCTAAGAAGGTTTTATTTGCTTGTTTGTTTTAATCACTTTCTTTTATAATGCAAGATAGCATCCATCCCTTTCAGGAGATTTCTAGCATTTTTGAACTTCCAGGGAGTGGGTTCAAATTTAAAGGGAAAAAATAATTATTTTCACAACACTGATCACTATTCCTTTTCTTTGGCAACCCTGAAAATGTTTCTAGGTGATGGATGTTAACAGAGTTGATTTCAGTGATGTTTAGATGGTGCCTCCTGAGCAGTATGTTGCCTTTAATGGATGACTACTCAGTACTTTTTGAGATCTTTACTTTCTTATTAAAATAGTCTATTGTGAAATGCTCTGTTATGTTGCTGACTGCTATCTAATAGCAGCCGGATTTGATTGTGTTAGCTTCCAGAGCACTTAAAGCAACTGCATCAAGAGTATGCTACATCTACCTCCTTCTCTCCTCCCCCATGTATCTAACCTACTTTTTCAAATACCCTCCACCTTTTCCCTGGCCTATTACAACAAACTTCTCCTCTCCTCTTTACTCTTCTCTTTTCTAACCCTATATACAGAGCTGTCAGATTAATCTTTCAGAAGCAATCATCTTCCCTGTTCAAAAATTTCTTCAACCATTCCCTATTACATGAGGAATAAAGGCCCAACTGGTAAACCTTTCAAAGTGTGCTAACAACTGACATTTTTCCGTCCTCCTCTGTCTACTAAGCACACAAACCACCACCGACTATTTTCTGAATGCTTGCCCTAGCTTTCCACCTTTGGAACTCTGCTCATGCTGTTTCTTCTATACCCCACTGTCCACAAACAAATGCTTTCTCTTTGTCAAAGACTTGGTGCAAACGAGACCTTTCTTGATAACCTCAGTTAGGAATCAGAAATATTCATATTTTCTGTCTCTTCCTCACCCTCCCTCTTTCCTTCACAGTATTCATAGGTGTCAATTATTATTATTATTAATAGTAGTAGTACTAGTAGTAGTAGCAGTGATGTGTCTTATCAGTGTTAGAGCAATGCCTAGTGCTAAAAAAATGTTTCCTTAATGAATGAATATATGGCTGTACATTAACTGTAATTTCATTAAGGAGAATAACTAGGTTTTACTCATTTTCTATTTTGCACCGCATTTAGCACAATACTTTATACAAAGTAGATGTTCATTAAGCATCTGTTACATGAATGAAGATATTTCCATCAAAAATGTCTAGTAGTTGAACTGAATTCTTCTGAAACATTACTCTTAGGCAAAGAAAAAATTGTTAATTGTTTTATGCCCTTTCCAATTACCCTGTTTCTTCCTTCTAGCAAATTTGACTACTGCCCCATAAAGAACAATATCAATTCAAAATAAGCAAAAGATCAACCATAAAACTGTATCTTCAAACTAACCCAAAAGGCAAGGGGCTTCACTTTAATATACTTCACAGAAATCATTCCTATTAGAATTCTTTTCCTCAGTTGGCCCAGATCTGAACTTTCACCATGAACAGAAGACTTTATGAAAAGCAGTTCTTACTAACTCCACTCCAGCTGTACTACGTGAGCCACAATCACTTTGGGATTAGACTAATGATAGCTAAACTATGTCCTAATTACTTCCTGTTATGGTTTGGATATGAGGTATCTCCTAAAAGCTTCATGTTAATGCAGGAATGTTCAGAGGTAAAATGATTCGACTGTGAGAGCTGTAACCTCACCAGTCTATCCTAATTTGAATGGATTAACAGGGTAGTAACTGTAGGCAGGTAGGATGTGGCTGGAGGAAGTGGATCACTGGGAATGTGCCCTGGAGGGTTCATTTTCCCTGTGTCTACTTCCTCCACTCCTTCTGCTTCCTGGCTGCCATGAATGGAGCATTGCTCTTTTGCTATGTCTTTACAAGATGTGCTGCCTCACTTGGGGCCCAGAGCAATGGGCTCACCCATCTATTAATTGAGACCTCTAAAACCATAAGCCCCAAATAGACTTTCCTCTTCTAAGTTGTTCTTGCAGGGTATTTTGGGCACAGTGACACAAAGCTAACCAAAATATTACCTTTTCTCAAACCCCTCAGTCCATCTTCTACTCAGAAGTAACATTTCTAGAATGTAAATCAGCTCACATCACTGTATTCCTTAAAATCCTCCAAGGACTCCAGAATAAAACTCATTACCATAGTTTACAAAGTCCATACTAAACTTCTATCCTCCGGTTGAACATGCCAAGTTCATTTTCATCTCAGGGACTGTGGTTGGCTGTTCCTTACTTTGGAGTGCTCTGTTGGGAGCGACAAATGAATCATTGCTCTAAACTCCATAACCTTGGACAGCTTTACTACTGCATCTGGGACTCTTTCCCAGTGTAAGTGTACAAAGACACACCCATTTGTGGGCGGCTGCTCTTAATGGGGCAGATTCCATGCCTAGCAAGGAATTTATGGGTTCTAAACCTTCGAATTCAAATACGTTACTCTGGGGTGAAAGAGACAGCAGTATGCCTAACTAGAGGCAGCCTTGTGGCACAGCTGCTTGGAGGAGGAAGAATTACCGTGCAACTAAGTCTTCAACCAGGCCAATTCCCCGTAGCCTCTCGCTTCTTGTTTACCTTGAAGAACCCTTCCTCACAATAAATTCCTTTGGTGTGTTTCACATACATAAAGCATTCACGGACTTTTTCCTTTTGTTAGGATCAGACCCATCAGGTCTCCTCTACCCGTTAATGCCCCTGCTTTGAAAAAATATATTTCTTGTCTTCTGTGTTTTTGTCTTAATATTACTTTTCTAGCTTTTTATTTCCAGCTGGCGCATACCTTCAACAGTTACCTATTCCCTCCCCACACAGGTCATGGCTGAGAGTGCTCCTCTCTGAGATGTTCACAAGGCAATCTCCTTTTACATTGTTCAGGTCTCAGGTCAAATGTAAGAAAATTTTGTTTCCTAACAACCCTAGGTACATTAGCCATTTTTATCTTTTTCAGAGCATTCATAAGTATCTGATATTAATATATTTATTTGTTAATATATAATATTTTGCCATTGCCAGAATGTAACATTCCTGATGGCAGAAAATCTGTCACAATTTTGCTATAGCCTGAGCAACCTAGAATTCTGCCTATCAGGCAATAAATATTTAATAACTAACTTCCTGTGATGGTTTGAATGTCTCCTAAAAGTTCATATGTTGGAAATGTAATCTCCAAATTCATATGTTAATGGTGTTTGGAAGTGGGGCCTTTGGGGAGTAATTAGGATTAGATGAGAACATAAGGGAAGGGTATCCATGAAGGCATTAGTGCCTTTATAAGGAGAAGACAGTCCGAGGCTAGCATACTTGTTCTGTCTCACAATGTGAGGCCCTCTGTCATTTTATGATGCAGCGAGAAGGTCCTCATCAGGTGAGTAGATGCCAATGCCATGTTCTTGGTGTTCTTACCTCCAGAACCACATACCAAATAAACTTCTATTCTTCATAAACTACCCAGTCTCACGTAATTTGTTCTCAGGACAGAAAATGGACTAAGACATTTCTACAGTCATTTTTGAGCATTTATTTTAGTGCTAGGCTATACACTAGGTATGGGGTTTCAATGTTAAATCAGATACAGTTCTCAGCTTTAAGAAGTTCACAATCTGGTCAGGGAGATGGATGTGAAAAGAGTGAGTTCTATCATTGGTATTATAGGTGTCATGTTAGGAGGAAGCACCAGGTACTATGGGAAGCACTCAGGAAGGGGTGCCTAAATCATCTTGGCGCAGAAGGGACAGATAAGTCAGAGAAAGCTTTCAAGAGCAGGTTGTGCTCCAGTTTCAGCATTAGGATATGAAGATGTGTGTGGAGAGTGAGGGTGGAAAAGGTAATTATAGTCAGGGGAAAAGGCATAAAATATGATGGCACATTCTGGGAGTTAGAATTTGTTTAGTGTGGTTGGGGCACGGTGTGTGCAGGAAAACTTGGGAGTTGATGCTTAGAGGTGGAGCATATAAAAGCAAGGCCTGTAGATGCCACATGTAAAGAGTCTGGAGTTATCTAATAAAAAATTGGGTGGCACTAAGGAGCATTTAAGAAGGAAGGTGGGAAGTAACATGAATTTTCCATCTCTGAAGGCTACAGTGGGTAACATCAATACTGTATTTTAGCTGCTACAGATGCAAATCGATCCCCAATTTCTGCATTGTGCTTAGTAGGAACAATCTTCATATCTATACACATACCAGATAGGTAAAGGGCTTTGTCCACCATGTATTCCTCAGCGAAGCGAATGTGACAGAAGTTCTTTTTGCTCTTCCGGATAGCAATGATCTCTCCACACTGTTCAAACACTTCCACAATGATCTGCTCTGTTCCGTTTTCAGGTAGGCCACCCACAAATACTGTTTTGCATCCTGGTGGTCTTTCTCGGGTTGCAGGAGGTGGGAGATCTAAGTGTAACGGCAAAAGCATTTGAAATTAAAATGTTTGCTTGGGATAAACCTCTTTAAATTTTAACATTTCTCAGAGATATCCCTACTGTCCCAAATAAACTTTTGCCTAAGAGTGCCAAGAAGTAGGTGGTGTCCACAATGCTTATCTCTGCCCCACAAAAAATTGATTGCATGACCCTGAAAATAATTTTATTTAATGATTTTGTGACCATGTTGTCTAGAGGAAAAATACTCAGACCCATTGAGGAATCTGTTCCATCCACAGCTGTTTAGTTTTGTTCATTACTTTTGCTGTGATAAGCCAACTATGACAAATTTTCAGTCATTTTTATTAAGAAAATAGTGGGGGGAAATCCAACTCAGTTTAAAACCTTACTTTCAGGAGTTCTCAGAACCAAGGTCCCTGAGAAAGAGTTTAATTTAGATTAAAGTTACTATATTCTGTTTATGCTTACTGAAAGAACTGTGTTATGATTTGGATATAAGTTGTCCTCCCAAAGCTCCTGTATTAATGCAAGAAGGTGAAATGATTGGAATGTGAGAGTTGTAACCTAGTTAGTCCACTGACTGTACTGACTGGGTGGTAACTATAGGCAGTTGGGTTGTGGCTAGAGGAGATGGGACACTGGAGGCATGTCCTGGAAGAGTTCATCTTCTCTGTGGCCCCATCCCCTCTCTCTGCTTCCTGACTGCCATGAGTGGAGCAGCGGTCCTCCAATTTACCCTTTGAGCATGATGTTCTGCTTCACCTTGGGCCCAAAGTGATGGAGTGAATCAACCATAGACTGAACCTCTGGAACCTTGAGCCAAAACTATTCCTCCTCTAATTTGTTCTTGTCAGGTATTTTGGTCACAGTGATGAGAAACTGATTATAAACTGCTTCAGGATTGATTTGACAATGATGAGGTGAATATTTACAAAAGTGTTTGCAACTGTCAGAATAATATAGTTAAATCAGTAAAGAGTACAAACTATCCCTTTTATATTCTTGGTTTTAATATATTTATCAGTGAGCCTTTCTTCCAATTCTTTGCTGGAGAAGTGAGGTCCAGATCCAATCTTGCAACATTTAGAGGGAAGTATGAAAGACAGCAGAGAGAGTAAACTCATCTGGGAAATCATTAACTAAAGTGAGATAAATTTGGCCATAGAGAGTCATTAAAAACCTACTTAATGAGATGATTTTCCCTCTGTTTAAAAAAACATGCTTTCTACTCACTCATACATAAAGTCTCTTGTTTCTGCCAGCTCCTTGTTAGTATTTACATGTATCAAAGCATTTTCTAAGTAAAATCCCACAGTTCATAACCCAACAAAACAAAGCATGATGGTCATGGGTTTTCTGATGTTGGTTTTGTATCTGCAAGGATTTATTTTGTGTAATCCATTCTTTCCATTCAGCTCTTAACAACAATTCTGCCAGCTCAAGATTTGGAGAGCTTGACAATCAGTGATTAGAGCTTACATGCAAAAATAAATGAGTCCTGCTTATAGATTAGGTCAAGGCCCCCACCTGACTCTTATCCAAGTTGGTAAGCAGTTGATTTGGGAGCTTCCTTGGGTAACAGTATCTCCAGCTTTCTCAGTTTGTTATGGCTCTCTGTTCTACCTATGTGGTTAGTTTCTACTGATGTCCTCTTTCTCTCTATAAAGGGGATATTGAGATTCAGGGAACTTATAAACTGTAAATTTAAAAAATATAATTTCAAGAGCTCCTTTTATGTTGTTGTTTTTCTATCTGAAAAGTTTAGAGGGAATGAGAAAACTAGTGAGCAGGAATCTGAAAAGACTTAGTATCGTCACTATGTGAGACTGTGCTTTTAGCCAAAAGTGGGACAATGAGAACCAGAATTGCTTGAGAGTTATGCTTTCAAATTTTAAAGAGTTGGAAAGAATTCTAGCCACCATGGTTCTGGTTATCATTAGCTCAAGCAGCACAACAGAATCTACTTGGGAGTTAAACAATGCCTGGGTCCCACCCTAATGAGTCCGAATTGATTTAGTCCAGGGTACAGACTATGCATTAGGGTTTTTTTTTGTTGTTGTTGTTAGTTTTTAAGCATCTCAGGCAGTTCGATTATGTAACTGGGGTTGAAAAATACTGACTTACTCTAAATTTCTAATATTACAGAGAAATACCTTGGCTGAACCAAGTTGTATTTATTGAAGGGCACCACATTAGATAGAAAGGGAAAGACCACAAACTTAGAGCAGGTAAACTTGCCATCTGTATCTTCAGAAAATTACACAGCCTCTGAAAAAAGTCGTTTTTTTTAATCTTTAAAACAGGGATTCTATTTTCTACCTCCCAAGGGTTATTGTAGAATAATTGATATTATACTATGTATATTGCATATGGCACAATGCCTAGTATTTAAGAGGTTCCCAATAAATAGTAGTCATTATGGTGTTATTATTTAGTATTATAGAATCCAGATTTCCTAATTTCCAATCTGGGGCTAAGACCCCACCCATGTCTGGAGTGCAGTGGTAGCTAAGACCTGGACTTCTGCTCTCCCAACCTCCTTGCTTTACTCAGACCTTGAGACAAGGTTCAGTTTGAGTAGGAATCATTCATATGGGAGAGGAATCTAGAGCTGTGAAGACACACATGGCTTTGACCATGTAATAAAACCCAGCCACTATATATACAGGGAAAGAAATTTCAAGAGCATCTGTATAGTTAGAGCCGTGCTTTCAAACCAAAGGCCTTAGAATAAAGTCCTGTTTTAGAATAAAAACCCTTTTGATGTTTACTTTTAAAGGACTGAATGGTAAAAAAAATCCTTTGGTGAAGCAAAAATCACCTTTTTATGTTTGAGTTTACTCAAGTCTACCTTTTGGTCCATTGAGAAACTCTAAGGAAAGTGTGGTTACTGCTGTAGTTGTGTGTAACACTAAAAATGCAAAGGCTCCTTTCCCTGACTATACTTGTAGGTTTAAAACTTCTGTGATGAAGTTATAACCCTATTTAGATGCTGTGATTCTTTGGTGGTAACTGCTAAGTAAAGGGGCATAAAATCCACTATGAGTAATGTCAAGAATGCCAGGGATTAATTTATTTTCCTTGGGTAAGTGTAGAAAGCCTCTTTGATAGCATTTGCTGAGATTTAGGTGTATGCCACCAAGCAAGGCAATGGCTGTACTATCTTCCTTAATGGATAGCACCTGTTCCTTAATTAACAGTTCAAAGCACTTTGTTATCTGGGCCTGATTTTTCTAATCCCACTGAAATACAGTGATCAGGGCACAGCAATGCTAACTCCATTGGAAAGCAAATTCAATCTCCCACACATTCATCAGGTTAGGTGCTAAGCTTTGTAGCACCTAAGTTACCATTCAGGATGGAGACCAAGAAAACGTCCATGCAAAAAGATTCAAGCTAACTCAGAGAATAAAAAACTAATATCTGGAAATGGAAAAAGAGAAGCTTCTAGCAATTCTAATTACATCCAAGAATCCCCTCTGGGGAGCTGTGTCAACATCAGGATCAGAGCTCATTGCTGATTTCTGAGAACTGAGGGAGGGCAGAGTATAGAGGATCTATAAACTACTTGTACCTTGTTTTTCAATGGAGCATCACAGATCACTCAGCTGGTTTGCTAGAATTTATATGATGCAAAGTCTCTGAGTTGATTTTGTTACACAGCCCAAGATTGAAGGCCCCCAAGACAATCAACAGGGGTCAGATGCATTTTAATGTAATCTAAACTGATTGGAAATAATCTGAAGGTTGGCAAATTGTTATTAATGCTCAATTTACCCATTTTCTCCAATTCTCTTCACAGAACTCAGCTCTGAGAGCCAAAATGGTATCTGCCTGTTTTGATATGGCAAAATGAAAAAGAAAACAAAGTTATTTTTCTGGCTCCTGGGTGTTTTCCAATGTGCCTGGACAAAGATAACAGATGATATTTCATCATTTATTCCCCATTCATTGTTATTTCCAGTAGACTCAAACTGTAACCTCTCCATACAGAACGTCTAGCTGCTGAAGTGAAAAATTTTGGCAAAATTGAGTTTTCGAGAGAGATGATGCTGTCCTCCTGTCACACTGAGAAGAACTGCTAATTGGGAACTCAGTATATCTCTGATACCCACCCTATGAAAAATAAAGTGCGTTCCAAAGAGTTTGTTTTTGCCATACCTCTAAATCCTGGGAATCAGAACAATGGGATACTAACTCACCATTTATCTTTACAAGACTGGGCTTGTTCTGCTCAGGTCAGTATGACCCACTGAATTTTTAGACCAGGTTCGATTTTACCTAGTTTGGATCAGATAGGTTAAGTTACTTACCAAAATTTTTATGGTTATTCATTGGTGGAGAATCAGACCTGTGTTACATTAGAGTTTTAGCACTTGCTAGCCTTCCTGTTCCAGTGAAGGTACAAAGGTCTATGTACCACCAACCAAATTGCTCCTGCTTTCCCTAATCCACACTGAAGGGTTTTGCCCAAGTACATAGTTATAATCTTGCTATATTTTTAATGTGAATAATCATAACTTTAGAACAGGGTGAAGCCTTGGAGGTATCTAAGCTAATCTAACTCAATAGCCTTGTTTTGCAGATGAGGAAAATGAGACCCAAGGAGGTTATATGACTTATCAAGATCCCAGAGCTAATTAGTGACAAAGAAAGGAGGAGAACATAATTCTCTTGCCTTATAATCTTGTACTATACTATCATACTATTTTGGAACATTCGATGAAGATTCACCTAAAAAAGTCCAGTAGGTAGGATCTGAATCTCTGAAGAGAGATATAGACTGAAAATACAGATTTAGAATTCATCATATGTAGTAGTAATTACCACCCTACTTTCTCTGTTTGCTTCTATACTTATGATCACTCTTTCTGTCACCTTGTATCATCCATCCAACCATCCCTCCGTCTATCATTCAACAAATACAGAGACATAAAACAATTTAAGGACTAAGATGTACCCACTGGATTTAGCATCCACTACTTTACTGATAATGCACTACAGTAATTCACCACAGATTTACTTTCAGTACCTTCCATGTAGAAGGTTCCAGGAGAGTGTATACTTGGAGTTGGGCTGGACGGGAGTGTAAGAAGTATAAGGTCAGAAGCAGCTGAACCTGTCTAAAGGGTGGGTATGTGGCAAGTAGAAATGATGGGCACACATGAAGTAGAACAGTGAAAGGTTGTTAAGGACAGGAATGGGGACTACGAATCTGGGTGCAATGAGAGCCTCATGTGAGTAACATTTGGATGAAGTGTCAGCACAAGGGGAAGGAATTGATGACAATGATACTTTTTAATAAAGCAACACAGTTTGAAGCAGACTGGATGGCAAATAAAGAGACTGTGAGAGTCTCTAAACCATAGGACCTTATTGCTAAGAGAAACATCAGAGTTAGAGGCCATTGAGTGCAAGATACTATACAAGAGACATGTAGGATTAAGTAATGGGGTTTATAACAAAGGACAAAGCAGGGATGGTGGACATAAGGAGTTCAGTCACACCAACTTCCTGTTCTTATCTCACCTTCACAAAGACTAGTCTTGGCACTGTTAACAAAAATGGCGCCTTTACCATGCTTTCAAGCAAAGAACTAAGGGAGGTGCCTCGGTTTAGTATTTTTCCCACATAATTAAATAGAGCCAGCTTTTAAAAAGTTCAAACTCTAAAGAGCAAATAGAATATCAGTCTACTTTAAGCTTTGTCAGGAATGTTATTTTATAATTCAGTTCCAAAGCCAGCTTCCTTCCCAGAAGTCACTCTTTTACTGGCACTAATTGTTCTGTCAGCATTCTTAGTACAAAGGATGAAGAACTGAAGAATTGAGTTGTGAGGATAAGGCCCTTCCAACTCAGAACTGAGAAGGCATGGCTACAGGTAGAGAATGATAAAAAAATGTATTTGAGAGATTTCTGCCTATTTCTTTTATTAAAGACTATGAAGTTAGTCTCTTTAAGTCATATATTTTGACATACATTGAAAGACTGCTCAATAATATTATCTGTGTTATAAAAACAAGGTGTGTGTGCTATTCTTTGCAATTTAGAAACAGAATATCCTTAAAGTAATCTATTGTACCTAACCAGAGCATTATAGGTTGTGAGCCATCTTGTCAGCTTAGAGTTGACTGAGGCAATGAAAGCTGAGTGCAAGCTGTTTATGTGATACAAGAATGATTAAATAAGCAGAATTCTACCTTTTCATGAACAGGAGGTTTTGACACTAGAAAGACCTAAATTCATGGCTTTTAACACAAAATGGTACTATCAGGGATGCAAAGCTTTCTCTAAGCCAAAAGCAACACGTTGGAAGAAAGAGGAAAAAAGCTATTGCACATATGTAGAGGATAGTGAAACGAAGATCAAAAAACAGTATTGCTTATTCACCAAGGTACTAAGCAAAAATCCATTTGAACTGGTAAATAAGGCCTACAAAGTACATCTCATTCTTCGTTCCTTAACTTTCCTTGTGACACACTAGCTCTTCTCAGTAATACAGTCCTCTGAGATGCTGATCTCCTAGGTTTCTTAATGGTCTGGAAGGATGTACCATATTGACAATCAATTTCCAAAACCAGAGAGCATTAAGATCATTTTTCACTCACAAAAGTAGCCAAGAAGATCCGTGCAACCAACCTTGACTAGTTCTAAAACCCTCTCAGTTATAAACAGATCATTCTAAGTAGAATCTGGATCCCTATCAGGGTCTGATTCATGATTAACTGATTCCTGTTTAAGGTAGGAGATGAAGTATTTGTCCGAGGTCATACATAAAAGGTTCATATTTATTTTTAAAAAGCAAGTTAATTTGATCTATGATTTAAACCCCTGAAAGAGTCCCTTGACAAACAGTTCTAGTGTTTATATTATAGCAGCACCACTACAACTCTGGACAAAGCATTAAGAGACTTGAATCATGTGCAGAAGTAGCTCCTAATTATTTAAAGAATATAATATACCAATGGATCTGGAAAAATAATTCAAGTCAATTACTATTGCTGGTACATTTTAACTGAAACATGCCATTATACCATTAGAGATATTTTAAGGTGAGTCTAAGGAGAAGCCTATTCTTTGAAGACAAGATAGATTTCTAGATCATTTCTACATGAACTGTATTGACCCAGATGGCTACAAGTAATCTTAATCCAAACATTCATCTTAGCCCTTCCAATAAGTTCAACTAGGGTATGAAATTGGTCAAATTATATTGTTACATTGTATGCATGTACAAATATGTAACAACAAATCCCACCATTATACACAACTATAATGCACCAATAAAAAAGTGTAAAAAATAAGATAAGTTGAATTGCTCCTCACTGTGCATTGTAGCCCAGAAGACAAATAGTAGTAGTTGGAGTGATGTGTGACTAGCCAGTAGCAGTGGAAGATTTTTAGTACCAAGTACATATTCTCATATGCCTCAGGTAGATTCAGACCACTCTCAGTCTCTGCCACCATCAGCATGAAAGTCAGCTATGAAACAGAAAGACTACAAGTGATAGTGTTAAGCAATTTTTGTCATATGTCTCATTATATACACACTTGAATTTCTTATCATATGGCATTAGAAAAATGTTATATCACTTGTACTGCAACCAGCACACAGAAATCTACCATATAATATCAACCCTGACTAGCAAGAGAAATTTTTCCTGCTTTCTGTTTTCTAGGTAAATCTTCTGTATGTACATCTATGAAGCCCTTGGGTATTCTTTTGAAAAAGAAGAAAGTTTTCTTATATACCAAAACACTGACTTATGTGGGAAAAAAGAATAGTACTTGGGTTGGGAGGGAAGAGCGTGCAGCTTTTGCAGTGTATAATTTCTTTTACTACTGGCATATCTGGAGGAATTGGTGGAGGTACTATTCCCAAACCAGGCATCATCGGGGTTATTGGTGGAATTCCAGTCATCATTCCAAGAGCAGGATCAAAATCTACAATAGGAGAGGAAAGAAAGAACAATAAGTGACACTGGGCAAGGTCAAGTAGAGGAACAAGCTTACCTCATAAACTTCAAGTCAAAAGTCTTTCTAAGACAGAGGCAAAATATTTACAAAAACCCATCTGCTTAGTATTCTCAGTTCTCAAATATTTTAGTATATTTGTGCATTTTTCGTTCATGATAGGTCTGTTGTTTGAACCAGGGCTTGTTGAAATCTCTACATCTTATTCTGATACCCAACATCTTTCATAATATGACTGCATCTTATATACTGATCTTGCTTCTACTATTTTCCAACACACATACTTGGCTTCATCATGGCAAGGCTTCTTGCTGTCCATTGTATATACTTTCTTCTTACAGTACAGCATGGTATTAAAAGCACAGTTTTGGGTATCAGACAGACTTGGGTTCTTGTTCTACCATTTTCCTAGCTGCAAAAGAGGGGTCATACTTCCTACCTTACAGGAAGTTGTGAGAAGTAAATAAAATGACAAATGTAATGTGCTTAGCACAGTGCATAGCACAAAAAGGCTGTATAAGAACTATCCTCTGTGCCTTTGTTCATGTTGTTTTTCCTGCCTAGAATCAGTCATGTCTACCAGAATCCCCTCCTACCTCCCATGCTCCCAATGACTGGCTTAAGTCTCCTTGAAGAGGCCTTTGCAGATGAATCTGAGGCCTTTGCAGATGAATCTGGTTCATTCTTAACCTACTGGGTCTAAAAACTGTTCTACAACTGGTTCCATAGCATTTTATTTTATTTTAAAGCCCTGGTCAGTACCAGAGACTGAAGGGGAACTTAGCAAATTTCAAGAAAGGTGCTTCTTATGGCCAGAACAAAGACAGGACCTATTCTGGACTTGGGCACTTGCTGTACTGACATTACTGCCTAGCCACTGGTCAGCACTGTATGGCGGGCTTGTAAAATATTGAGATAATTGAGGTAAGTCTTCCAAAGCATGGGGCCTCCCTGGGGTATGGGTCCAGGGTGGGGCTTCACTTGCCCAGTCTAATGGCAGTACTTATTTCGTTGTTCAACTCTTTTGTTTCTATACAAAAATGTCATTTCTCTGACATTTCCTCACACACTTCCTCTTCCTCCTGTAGCTTTCATATCTCTACTTCCCTCCACAAAATAATTATGTGACTTTGAGGAAAATTTCTTAATATTTATGTGCTTCCATTCCTTTTTAGTAAAAGTGGGGACAAATAATGACATTCAGCTCAAAGGATGAAAGACAGTATAGACGAAGATCTTGGCAAGATAGTCCTGATAGGTGAATTTGAATCCTTCCATTCAAAATGTGAAAAATGTTGGAAATTCACTGATTTAGACTCTCATTCTCACATTTCACAAACATTTTTGATAGGCCTCTGTTATGGTTCAAATATGAAGTGTCCCCCAAAGGTTCATGCACTGAAAGCTTGATCCCCAAAGTAACAATGTTCAGAGGTGGGCTTTTGGGAAGTGACTGTATCTTCAGGGCTCTGACACCATTAGTGGATTATCCCACTGAGGGATTAATAAGGTGATGGCATCATGGAGAACTGGTGGAAACTACATGCAGGTAGGGTATGGTTGGAGGAAGCAGGTCACTGGGAGTATGTCCTTGGGAACTATGTCTTGTTGCTGGCCCCTTCCTCCCTCTACCTTGCTTCCCAGCTGCCATGAACTGAACAGCTCTCTTCCACCACACCCTTCCACCATGCTATTCTGTCTCATCACAGGCCCAAAGGAATGGAGCCAGTCAACCATGGACTGAAAGCTCTGAAACTATGAGCCCAAATAAACCTTTCTTCCCTTAAATTGTTTATGTCAGGTGGTTGATCATAGGGACTGAAGCTGACTAACACAGACTCCTATATGCCAAGCTCTATACTAGGGGCAGGGTAAGGTGTGTAGGTTCTCATTTGGTCTTGGAGAACATAAGACCCTTGATACCCTGTCTTGCTGTGCTATAGAATGCACTGGTTCAGAATGCCATTCATATCTTGGGAAATCTGATTCCTTGTGCAGAAGATTTTGGAGAAATTGTTAACATTATTTTACCCATTTACAAACTGTTAATTTTTGTTGGGAAAAGATCATATTAGATTGTGCCAACTAAACAATCCCATCTATTTTCCTCTTCCTACTGAAATGTTTGTCTTCCTTTTATTGTTCTGTTTGCTTCTTCACTGTTATTCATATAATTCTGTCACTCACAACTCTACCTTACCACAGATTACAGAAACATCACTTCATTAAACAAGTTCTGCCACTTCGACCGAGAAAGAAATGCCTGTCTCCATGTACTGTGTACTATAAATGGAGAAAAACATAAAAACAAATATGTAGGATAAATACAACTCCTGCTTGATGTACTCACCACTCTGATGTTTGTTATGATTACATTAATATTTTATAAATTCATTTAAAAGCAAATGTATTCATGACATATGGCTAAAGCCAGAGTAGATAAACTCCCTTTCTTCCTTTTATTCTGCATGCCAAGAATTCCATAGGCTATACTGCCCAGCAGGGTTTGCTAGAGGGCAGTTTGTACATGACATTTCAAAGGCTCCTATTGCATGGATTGCTTCTTTTGTTTGTCTTTACCTGCTAGGTACCAAATTGGATGTGAATTTCCAATGCTAATCAAATTAAAAATATTTGAAATCAGGGACCTTTTTCAAAATAGTTTTAGTTGTAGATGGACACAATACCTTTATTTTATTTATTTTCTTTTCTATGTGATGCCGAGGACTGAACCTAGTGTCTCTCACATGCTAGGCAAGTGCTCTACCACTAAGCTACAAACTCAGTTCACCAGGAGTCTTATATAAGTATTTGAGAACCTGAAGAATCAGAGTTCAACTTACAACACACTGAGTATACAACACAAGAGAAATTCTCTCTCCTTTCTTGGCGCCAGGCCTGACTTGAGGAGTATCGCCAACAAGTAGGTACTATTGCCACTTGTATTAGGAATTCAAACTTCTCAAGGAGATTGGAAAGTGTATAAGAGCTGTGCAAAATGCCAAGGTCTTCCTCCAAAGTCTTTTTCACAATAAATACCCTGTCCTGTTTTGCTTTTATTATATCTTCTTTTAACAATCTTTCCTACTGCCTTCTTAACTTTTGGCCTGACCATTACTAGGGAAGCCATGAGATATTGGTTTGTATTTCCTCTTCAGATTCATGTATTTCCCAAAGTTCCAGCCTATTGGAAATGCTGCAAATACTGTGTACTGTGTATTGCCCAGCTATCTCCTCAGAGTGCAATTTTACCTTGTGATTTTAAGTGATGTTTCAGTGTAGTCTCAAGCCTTCCTGCTACCTAGCAACCCATGCTTACTTAACTTGGCAATATTATCCTCCATTTTCTATACATATCTGATCCAGTGAGTTGCAGTGGAGAAAAATGTCATTTCTATGCTGCTATCCAGTCATCCAAATATCCATCTATGCAATATTTTGATGCCAGGACCTACGTGAGTTTGAAGAAATGAATAAGACAAAATTCTTGACCTCCTCCAATTTGGAAACATTCAAGCAAACGGTTAAAATGCTTTATCATCAATTATTATAACCATGATAACTACTAAATGCTTACAATGTGCTAGGTACTCTGCTAATAGTTTTTACATAATCTAATTCCATTTGACCTGTGACTAGGTACTGTTATTACCCTTCATATTGTAGATGGAGAGAACTGGGCCTCAGGGAGTTTTAGTTAATTGATTAAGTTAACACAGTCGGTAAGAGAACTAGAATTCAAATCCAGCTTGGTCTAACTCTAATGCTCTTATCCACTAATGATGTTTCTTAATGTAGTATGACAACTTTTTAATGAATTAATTTAATTGCAGGTATCAAGCAAAGCAGGTACATTGAAAAACATGGCATGCAAACAATAAATGCTTGTATAATTTTTTTTTCCTATTGTGGAGAATCACAATTCTTTGATGACCTTCCCATCAAAAGATGAGGTTAATGTTCCTCCAGTAACTTTGGTTTTTTTCTATTTAAAAATTTATTCTTTTTAGATATATAAGACAGTAGAATGTATTTTGATGTATGGAGTATAACTTTAATCATGATAGCATTCTTGTGGTTGTACATGATGTGAAGTTTCACTGGTGGTGTATTCATATATGAACATAGGGAAGTTCTGTCTGATTCATCCCCCTGTCTTTCCTATTCCTATACCCCTCCCTTCCCTTCACTCCCCTTTGTCTAATCTCCTGAAGTTCAACCCTCCCCCCACCTTGTTCTGTGTTAGCAACCACATATCAGAAAAAACATTTGACCTTTGTTTTTTTAGAATTGGCTTGTTACACTTAGCATGACAGTCTCTGGATCCATCCATTTACCAGCAAAACCCATAAGTTCATTCTTTTTTATGGGTGAATAATATTACATTGTGCACACAGACCACAATTTCTTTATTCATTCATCTGCTGAAGGGCACCTAGGTTCATTCCATTGCTTAGCTCTTGTGAGTAAAGCTGCTATAAACATGGATATTGCTCTAATGGGGTCAAATGGTGCTTCCATTCTAAGTTTTCTGAGGAATCTCCATACTGCTTTCCAGAGGGCTTGCATCAATTTGCAGTCCCATCAGCAATGTGTAAGTGTACCCTTTCCCCCACATCCTCACCAACATTTATTGTTGCTTATGTTCTTGATTGTTGCCATTCTGCATGGAGTGAGATGAAATTACAGTATAGTTTTGATTTGCATTTCTCTAATTGCTAGAGATGTTGAACATTTTTTCATATATTTCTTGACCATTCATATTTCTTTTTCTGTGAAGTACCTGTTCAGTTCCTTTGCCAATTTATTGATTTGGTTATTTGTGGGGTCTTTTTGGTGTTAAGTTTTTTCAGTTCTTTATAAATCCTGGAGATTAATGCTCTATCTGAGGTGCAGGTGGCAAAGATTTTCTCCCATTCTGTAGGCTTTCTTCACATTATTGATTGCTTCCTTTGCTGTGAAGCTTTTCAGTTTGATATCATCCCATTTATTGATTCTTGACTTTACTTTTTGTGCATTAGGAATCTTGTTGAGGAAGCAGTTCCGAAACTGACATGATGGAGACATTTTCTTCTAGTAGGCACAGGGTCTAATGCATAGGTCCTTGATCAACTTTGAGTTGACTTTTGAGCAGGGTGAGAGATAGAGGTTCAATTTCATCCTATTACATATGGATTTCCAGTGTTCCCAGCACCATTTGTTGAAAAGGCTATCTTTTTTCCAATGTATATTAATGGTGCCTTTGTCTAGTAGGAGATAATTGTATTTATGAGGCTTTGTCTCTGTGTCTTTTATTCCATTTCATTGGCCTTCTTGCCTATTTTGTACTAATACCATGCTGGTTTTGTTACTATAGCTCTGTGGTATAATTTATGTTCTGGTAGTGTGATGCCTCCTGCTTCTCTTTTCTCACGAAGGATTCATTTGGCTATACTGGGCTTCTTATTTTTCCAAATGAATTTCATTACTGCTTTTTATATTTCTATGAAGAACATCATTGGAATTTTAATAAGAATTGCAATAATCTGAGATATTTGTAGTATGGCCATCTGACAATATTAATTCTACCTATCTAAGAGCATGGGAGATTTTCCCACCTTCTAAGGTCTTCTTCAATTTCTTTCTTTAGTGTTCTATAGTTTTCATTGTAGAGGTCTTTCATCTCTTTTGTTAGATTAATTCCCAAATATTTCATTTTGTTTGAGGATACTGTGAATGGGATAGATTTCCTAATTTCACCTTCAGCTAATTCATCATTTTAGGAACACAATTGATTTATGGGTGTTAATTTTATATCCTGCTACTTGGATGAATTTGTTTATTACTTCTAGAGGTTTTTTGGTGGAATATTTTGGATCTTCTAAATATAGAATCATGCCATTGGCAAATAGTGATAATTTGAGTTCTTCTTTTTCTATTCAGATCTCTTTAATTTCTTTCTTCTTATGTCTAATTTCTCTGGCTACTTTTAAGAATGATGTTGAATAAAAGTGGTGAAAGAAGGCATCCCTGTCTTGTTCCAGTTCTTAGAGGGAATGCTTTCAATTTTCCTCCATTTAGAATGATGTTGGCCTTGGGTTTAACACATGTGGCTTTCACAATGTTAAGGTACGTTCCTACTGTCCCAATTTTTTCTAGTGTTTTGAACACCAGGGGTGCTGTATTTTGTCAAATATTTTTGCATCTATTGAGATAATTATGTGATTCTTGTCTTTAAGTCTACTGATGTACTGAATGACATTTATTGATTTCTATATGTTGAACCAACTTTGCATCCCTGGGTTGAACCACATCCCTGGGTTTAACCACACCCCTGGGTTGAACCACACTTGATCATGGTGCACTATCTTTTAATATATTTTGAGTTTGAGTTTTAATATATATGAGTTTGTCAGTATTTTATTGAGAATTTCTGCATCTATGTTCATAAGGGATATTGATCTGAAGTTTTCTTTCCCTGATGTGTCTCTGTCTGGTTTTAGTATCAGGCTGACACTAGCTTCACAGAATGAGTTTGAAAGGGTTCCCTCTTTTTCTATTTCATGGAATAATTTGAGGAGGATTGCTGTTAATTCTTCTCTGAAGGTCTGGTAGAATTCAGCTGAGAATCTGCATGGCCAGAGGCTTTTTTGGGGAGACTTTTGATGGTATCTTCAACTTCATTGCTTGAAGTTGATCTTTTTAAATTTTCTATGTCCTCCTGATTCAATTTGTTATAAATTCAAATTTCTCTATAAATTTGTCAATGTCTTCAAGATTTTCTATATTATTGGAATATAAATTTTCAAAAAAGTTTCTGATTGTCATCCATGTTTTAGTAGGGTCTGTGGTGATACTTCCTTTTGAGTTTATGCCCTCTTTCTTTTTGTTAGCTTGGCTAAGGGTTTATAAATTTAATCTATTTTTTGAATGAACAAACTTTTTGTTTGGTTGATTTTTTGAAAAACTTTTTTGTTTCAATTTCATTGATTTTGGCTCTGATTTTAATTATTTCCTGTCTTCTACTGCATTGATTTGTTCTTTTTCTAAGGCCTTGAGATGAAATGTTAGATTATTTATTTGGTGACTTTCTATTCTTTTAATGAGTGAGCTTAATGCAAAAAAAATTTCCTCTTGGCACTGTCTTCATGTGTTCCAGATATTTTGATATGTTGTGTCACTATTCTCATTTACCTCTAAGTATTTTTTTAATGTAATCCCTGATTTCTTCTTTTATCCATTGGTCATTCAATAGCATATTGTTTAGTCTCTAGGTGTTAGAGTAGCTCCTACTTTTTTATTTTATCATTAATTTCTAATTTCATTCCATTATGAGCTGATAGAATGCAAAGTATTATCTCTATTTTTTATATTTGCTGAATTGCTTAGTTCCCTAGGATATGATCTATTGTAGAAAATGATCCATATCCTGCTGAGAAGAAAGTTATTCAGTCATTGAAGGATGAAATATTCTATATATGTCTGTTAAGTCTAAATTATTAATTATATATTTTAGTACTATAGCTTCTTTAGTTTTGTTTGGAAGATCTGTCCAGTTGTGAGAGAGGTATGTTGTAGTCACCCAGTATTATTGTGTTATGGTCTATTTGATTTTTGAAGTTGAAAAGGGTTTGTTTGATGTACATAGATGCTCCATTGCTTGGGGCATAAATATTTATTATTGATATATCTTGTTGATGGATAATTCCCTTAAGCTGTATGAAATGACTTTCCTGGTCCCTTCTGATTAACTTTGGCTTGAATTACGCTTTATTTGATATGAAGATAGATACCCCTGCCTTTTATGAGACCCATGTGGATGATAAGTTTTTTTCCCACCCTTTTACCTTCACACCGTGAATGACTTTGCCTATGAAATGAGTGTCTTGAAGATATCATATTGTTGGTTCTTATTTTTTAATCCAATTTTCCAGCCTATGTCTTTTGATTGATGAGTTTAGGCTATTTACATTCAATGCTATTATTGAGAAATAATTTTTATTTCCTGTTGTTTTGACTTATTTCTGGTTTTAAATTTGAATTAGTTTCTCCTTTGATTTACTATCCTTTAGCATACTTCCTCCCTTTCCTGGTTTTCATTTTAGTTTTTCTTTCCTCTTCATGAAATATTTTATCTTTCTTTTCTTTTTCTTTTTTGGAAATGGGGATTGAACCCAGGGCTTTGCCACTGAGTTATGTCCCAGCCCATTCAGGAAATCTTTTAATAAATATGTTTTATAGTTTAGGTTTTCTAATTTTGAATTCTTTAAGTTTTATTCATCATAGAAAGATTTTAGTTCATCATCAATTCTTAAGCTTAATTTTGCTGGATATAGTATTCTTGACTGGCATCCATTTTCTTTCAGAACTTGGTATATATTATTCCAAGACCCCCTAGCTTTGAGGGTGTAGTTTGAGAAATCAGCTGAGATCCAGATTGGTTTCCCTCTAAATATGACCTGTTGTTTTTCTCTTGAAGCTTTGACATTGACATTCTAACCTTATTCTGTATGGTATGCATTTTTATAATAGTGCACCTTGTGTGGGTCTATTGCAATTTTGTGTACTTAGAGTCCTTTAAGTCTCCTGTATTTGACTTTCAATTTCATTTTTAAGGTTTTTGGAACTTTTCTGATATTATTTCATTGAAAAGATTGTACATTCCTTTGGTTTATATCTCCAAGCCTTCATTTATCCTGATAAATCTTCAGTTTGGTCTTTTCATGTTATTGCATATTTCTTGGAGGTTCTGTTCATGGTCTCTTAACATCTTTTCTCCATGGTCAACTTTATTTTTGAGATTATATATTTTGTTTTCTTTGCCTGAAATTTTCTCTTCCAAGTGGTTTAGTTTGGTGGTGATGCTTTTCATTGAATTTTTGATTTGATTTATTGATTCCTTCATTTTGAGGATTTTCGCTTGTTTTTTTTTCAGAATCTCTCTTTATTGAAGTGACCTTCCACTTCTTGTATTTTCTCTTATTTCACTCCTTATGTCATAATTTACCTCACAGATCAATTTAATTATGAACTTTTTAAATTCCTTCTCTGACATTTCTTCCACTTTGGTGTAGATAGATTGTAACTGAAGTATTTTGGTTTGTGTGTGGTGGTTTGTTCCCTTGCTTTTTCATGTTGTTTGTTTGTCCACCTATCTAACAGTATGGATCTGAGGCAGTAGAGTTTCTACCCTGTGAACTTATAGTATCCCTGAATGATTCCAGTACCTCATAGTTTAGGGGGAGAGAAATAATAACAACATCCAATGCAAACACTATGCAGCATTAAGCCAAATATTTCCTGCTATGATATCTACATATTAATTGTCATAATAAAAAGAAATAATGTGATCTGGTATTACCCCCAGTAAAAAAGTAAGTTTGCAATGGGGTTTATAATTTTGAATGATTAACAGGGAGAGAATAGAAGAGAGGTGGGATGTGATAATTATGAGGAGGAGAGAAAATAAAAGTAAAAAATTAAAGTAAAAGTAAAAGAAAGAACAGTAGAGTTTGGCTGTTAGAAGAAGAGAGAGAAAGAGAAGCAAGGGAAACAGATAAGTGACAGAAAAAATAAGTATAGAGTAAAAATTAAAAATAAAGAAAGAAAAATAAAAGAATACAAAACAAAATCAAAATATACTAATCAAACATCCTAACCATGAAAAATAACTGCCCTCAAGAAATGCTAAAAATGAGAAGAGACAAATCTTTATAAGTGTCCATGAACCATTCAACTCACAATTAAATAGAGAAAAGAAAAAAAAACTTTCTCTATGAATAGCTAAAGAATTGTTTATTTGGAAGTTAAGAGATTCTTGACTTCCCTTCTCAGCAGTGTTAGGTAGTTTGTTTGTTTTTTTTTAAAATTTATTTTATATTCACACAGTTCATATAATCTTACATTTACATAGGGCAGTACTGTCTGTCTCAGTCTACTATTTTTCCTGCCCCCATCCCCTCCCATCCCATTTTCCTCCACACCATCCATACTTCCTCCATTCTTTCCTATCCTCCCCATAACCCCTGGCACCCCCCACCTCCCCACCCCACCCCTGTTAGGTATCAGCATCTACTGATCAGAGAAAACATTTGGCCTTTGGTTTTTTGGGCTTGGCTTATTTCACTTAGCATGACATTCTCCAACTCCACCCATTTACCAGCAAATGCCATAATTTTATTTTTCTTTATGGCTGAGTAATATTCCATTGTTTATATATACCACAGTTTCTTTATCCATTCTTCAATTGAAGGGCACCTAGGTTGGTTCCACAATCTAGCTATTGTGAATTAAGCAGCTATGAACATAGATGTGGCTGCATCCCTATATTTTGCTGATTTTAAGACCTTTGGGCATAAACCAAGGAGTGGGATAGTTGGGTCAAATGGTAGATCCAATCCAAAAGTCAACAACTCAACGACCTAACCTTACATCTCAAAGCCCTAGAAAAAGAGGAACAGTTCATCACCAAAAGTAGTAGAAGACAGGAAATAATCAAAATCAGAGCGGAAATCAATGAAATTGAAACAAAAGAAACAATTAAAAAACTTGACAAAACAAAAAGTTGGTTCTTTAAAAAAATAAACAAAATTGATAAACCCTTAGCCACACTAACAAAGAGAAGAAGAGAGAAAACTCAAGTTACTAAAATTTGTGATGAAAAAGGAAATATCACAACAGACACCACTGAAATTCAAAACATAATTAGAAGCTACTTTGAAAACCTATACTCCAATAAAACAGAAAATCTTGAAGACATCAACAAATTCCTAGAGACATATGATCCTCCCAAACTGAACCAGAAAGACATACACAATTTAAACAGATCAATTTCAAGCAATGAAATAGAAGAAGCCATCAAAAGCCTACCAACCAAGAAAAGCCCAGGACCAGATGGATTCTCAGCTGAGTTCTACAAGACCTTCAAAGAAGAACTTATACCAATACTCCTGAAAGTATTTAATGAAATAGAAAAAGAGGGAACCCTTCCAAATTCATTCTATGAAGCTAGCATCACTCTGTTAGGTAGTTTTGATGGAGCTCCTGGAGGCAGGGTTTAGGCTTAGGTAGGCTCCAGGTTCTTCACTGAATGATGATTGGTCTGAAGATTTTAAATCAACACACCTCCAGGGCACAGCAGTGGCCAATCCATGCTGGGGGACTGCACCTCAACAATCTACCCTGGGTTCCACTTGTGTGGCAGAGAAGTCAATCCTTTGTTCCCTCCATCATGTATGGACCCCACATTTCCTGGTCTCTCAGGTTCAGTCTCCAAACTCAATCACTCCTGTACCCATACTTTTGAATTCCCAGTCAGCTTCATCTCTCCCAGTCAGTGTTGCAAATGACTGAACTCAAGGGAGAGCGGGGAGCTGGGTGGGTGTCCATGGCCAGTATTCCCCTATGTAAACCCCTCTCAGTATCTGATTTTCTCCTGGTTACTTTGGCATTCTCTATGTCAGGAGGTGCAGGTTTGAAGGGCCTTTATTTTGGGCCAAACTTGGGTTTATCAGGTTTGTTCCCCCAGCTGGTACCCCCCATGCTGTGACTACAAAATGGCTTTTTCCTCTGTCCATGGGCAGCCAGGAGAGATGCTGCTTCTTTCCTACTTGAGAATATTGTGCAGCATGCCTTTTAGATTAGCCTGGCAATGCCCAGACATGCCACAGGCCTTCTAAAAATGTGGGTTCCTTTAATTTCCTTATCCCTCCACTTCCCCACCATGTGGTAGGGGAACTACTCTGGCTGGTGCTGGCACAGTGGTGGTGGAGCTGGGGATTTTTTCTTATTTTATTATATCCCTGAGTCTCTGATATGCTGTGAATATTCAGTATTAATTCCCAGTGAAGGCCCTTTTTTTCCACCCACCACCCTGAGAAACTGCCTGCTTTCTCAGTTTCCTGCCACAGAGGAGCCAGGAAAGTGACTTCCTCTATTGCACCATCTTCCTAGTTTCCTCCCCGAGTCACTTTGAATCTGGAAGGACTCTAGACCTGCTTTGACTAATAGAATATGGCAGAAAGGATGTTGTATCTTCTTCAGGTCCAAGCCTTAAAAGAGACGCAATTTCCATTATCTCTGGGAATGTGTGCTAGGAAAACTTTGAGTTGCCATATCATTCATCTGATTACTATGATGGACCAATCATGTGAAGAGGAGGAAAGGGAGGGATTCAGCTGAACCCAGTCTTTCATCTGTCCTTACCAAGGTGCCCTGCATATGAGTGGAATCTTGCAACCATCAGATCAGCTTGCCACAGTTGAGTTATCTCAGTTGATACCAAATGGAATAGAATAATTGTGCATTTGAATTCTTCCCAAATTCCTCATCCAGAAAATCTTAAAATATAATAAACAAGTTGAGTTTTCAGATAGCTTGTTATACAGCAATAGATGAGGAAAAGATCCAGTATGACTAGGGTGAGATGTCATTGGTTAATAGATATTTATTTTTAAAAAACAGAAATAGAAAGACACTAAGCACTCAAACTAGATTGAACATGATTTTTCTGAGATTATTGAAAAGGGTGCTTTGGGATCCTGTAGGGCCCCCATACCACTGTCTTGAAAAGTTGTCACTGTACTGTTGCTGTGTATAAAAGTTAGTTGAAACAATGTCAAGTAACTGACTCTGTGGTAGATGTATTAAGACTATAGTTGTCTACAAAACTCTAGAAACCTTAAGAGTCATCTCATCTTTGATGTCTGGCAAAGAGATTACATATGCCCATTTTATGGTTCAATCCTTGATATTTTCTGGCAGGTCAGTTCACACTGGGTTTTGTCCTGTAAAATACAAACTCCGTTTTTATAGTAGGAGAGAGGGATGACATCCATAATATTAGTTACCCATTAATTGGCTACTTATGGGTTTCCAGCTTTTATATAAATCATAAACTCCACAACAATCCAAAGGGATGGGCAATATTATTATCCCCTATTTTAGAAATGAGAAAATTGAAGCTCATAGAATTAAGATAATAAGGCCACATAGTATGTGGCTCTTAGTAACCATCTTCCTAAATATTAGTGTACATTGTTCCTCACAAAGTCCATGGGCTCACAGGAAAACAAAAGATGTTCGTGGTCATATTAATCTTAGTATTTACCTACTCATCTCTGTAATGGATCTATAAAATTCCTGTTCAGGAAGCTACCTTAGAGATGCTTAGTTATACACCCAGAATCTTCTATTTAGATGTTTAATACATATATTGCCAGAGTGTAAGAGAATTAAGGGGCCTCCTTTTAAAATTCATTGTCTCAAACTTGGGCCACGTGAGAAGCTAGATTTGTGGCAACACATGCCCTGGAGTTAGACAAAGTTGGGATATGACACCAACTATTTTCAGAACTGAACCCTTGTTCTAGCTGGCTGGAAGACCCTTGAAACCTTTGGAAAGTCTCCGCCTCCACTTAGCAATTTCTTCCCATCTCAGACCCCCAGGCTCCATAAGGCATTTCTAATCTTTTAGGTGTTTCAAAGACATGCGAGCCCAAGGAAGTAGTTTGTACTCAGAGCAAAACCACTGAAATTCAACCATAGATTATTCCAAAATAAGTGTTCCAAATATGATCTAATTATATATGCACAATTAAGCTATTTTATAGAAAATTATGACTCCAATTCAGCTACACGTTTCTGGGACATTACTGTTATTTCTTTAGAGTTCTTATAAAATTCATTGGAAAACTAAGAATTATGCCTGGGTATTGAAACATTTAACACATTACAGTCCTGACTGCCAACACACATCCCTTTACAGACTTTTCAGAAATCCAACTTAAAGTGAGAACTGATTACATACAGTCTGGCCAAGCTGCAAAATGATTCTGGACTTATCACTAGCCCTCTTGGAGCACATGTACCCAAAGTTTGGCACAATGTCTCTCAATTCTAACACCATCTCTCTGGCTTCCCCAAGAGATCATTTGAACACTCGTTTCCGTCCATCTGGAAAGTTGAGGCAGGGCCCAGCTTATATAAAATAGCAAACAATCTATCAAACTGGGCTTGGGTGGCTTATGTGGCACAGTTTCAGTTTACAAAGTATCGTCCCAAGAGATAACTTTGATCTCCAAATTTTCACCTATGAAACTTCATCCTATGGTTGTTTAGATGTGAGGTGTCCCCAAAAAAGCTCATGTGTGACAAAATACAAGAATGTTTAGAGGTGAAATGATTGAGTTATAAAAGCCTTAACCTGATCAGTGCATTAATCCCCTGATAGGAATTAACTGGTTGGTAACTATAGGCAGGTAGGTTATAGATGGAGGAGGTGGGTTGCTGATAGCATGAGCTTTCAGGTTTATATTTTGTCCTTGGTTAGTGAAGAAATCTGTCTCTGCTCCTGGTAGCCATGTCCTCAGTTGCTTTCCTCTACCACACTATTCCACCATGACATTCTGCTCACGAGGGCCCAGACCAATGGAGCCAGTTGTCTATGGACTGAGACCTCTGAAACTGTGAGTGCTAAATCAACTTTTCCTCCTCTAAAGTTATTCTTGTCAGGTATTTCAGTCACACTGGTGAAATAGCTGCATAAAACACCTACAGTTCAAGATTTTGCAAATATCTCATCCTTCTAGAGCATCTTCCCCCTATTCCTTCCTACTCACACTGTGTTCTTGCCTCATCAGAACATTTGATAGGTTTTGGATCATGTCCCCAACTCTCATCCAGGTATATTGCAAACACTTTTGGGGGGGGCACTAATTGAGGGTATTCCCATTATACATGTGGTTCCCAGATTTCTGGATTTTAGAGTTGAATAACATAAAATTATGCATATACATATATTTAAGATTGCTAACCTCTGAATTTGCTAAGAAAAGATGTGTGGAAAAAATAACAGAGAAACTAACCAATGTATCATTCATGCAGTTCATTAAAGAAAAAACATTTTCAAACCCCAAATACAGGAAACCTATAATCTCAGAAGAAAGGGCAGGCCTTTCAAATGCAAATTTAGCTTCATATTTTTAGTTTTGACATTTTGCACCAGACTAGGAAAAGAGATATTGACTAGTCCTGGGCTAATTATCAATGTTTGGACTTTTGAGATTACTCAACTGTTTCATTTAGTGTGAATGCCCATATATGAAACTCCCTGTGAAAAATTTCTTTCAGAACTAGAATATCATACAGCCATGCAATTATTAAGAGCCATATAAAGTTTCTCTTCCCACAAGGACTCACACATTTTTTCTTCATGCAAAATGTAAATTTCATAACTTATCAGGTTTCCCTTTTTTATTTTGGCTGCTTGGTCACAGGTGCAGTTCCAATTTAGAACCTGGGTGGGATACTATGACCTACACATCTGAATTTCAATTAACTGCCCTACCTGGTCTTCACCTTCTATTCTCATTTATATTTTCCGAGATGTTGATTTATTTTATTTATAGTTTTTCTTATAGTATAATCTTTGTTTTAAGCTGTTTCAAAATCTTTGTGAAATGAGGCAAGTTCAACTCCGTAGGTAACCATTGCTTCCATACTATCTACTGTTCCACACCTTTCCATCACTGATGCACTGTTTTCTCTGCCTAGACTATTCTTAGTTCCTTATCCCCACCACACTTCTATATATCCCTGAACACCTAGTTCAAATGCTATTTCTTCTGTGAACCTCTCCCTGAACACTACTATATACTTAGCACCCCCTACCCCACCCTAGTTAAAATACTTTCACGTGAGTTTTTACTCTGAAACTTGATGCATTACAGTGTATTGGTTTTTATTTTGTTGCCTCAGCCCCTTAACTCTGAGCTTGAAGGCAAGGATTGAACCATACCCATTTTGGATCGCCCTGACCTATGTACATATATATGTATATGTACATAAACATATATATACACATATACACACACACGTATATAATTGGTACCAGGATTTGAACCCTGGGGTACCTAACCCCTGATCTATATCCCCAGCACTTTTTTATTTTGAGACAGGATCTCACTAAGTTGCTTAGGGCCTCACTAAGTTGCTGAAGCTGGCTTTGAACTTGCAATCCTTCCTCAGCCTCCTGAGCCACTGGGATTACAGGTACATGCCAATATGCCTGGCAATATATATCTGAATGAATGGATGCTTGGATGCAAGAACAAATGAACAAAACAGATGGGAGGCTTTTGAGCTGTTTTCAGTCAACAGGCAGCTCATACCTGAGAAAATATTTCTTAGGGAGAAAATATGGGTCAGTATGAGGGCAGGAATCTTTGACTGTTTTGTTCACTGCTTTCTCCCCAGGTGTCTCCTAGTACCTTGCACACAGCAGGCCTCAGGAAATATTTCTTGTATGAATTAATGAACAGACAGTCTCACTCAGACCTTTCCTAATAGTTTCCATGAGGAGTTTTTCTTTAATGTCTGTTCCTATCATTTAGTTAAGGACTATCAGGTGGTTAAAGCCATTTAATCCTTCTCTCAAAGGTCTTCCAGCCCTTCAGATTCATGCACTCTTCTAAATGCTTTAAATAATATAAAATATTTCCACATGAAAACAGCTCCACAGCATTTATCTGCAGAGATTGCTATTGAGTGTCCCAGTATCTATTTTCGTATAATAGTCTGTTGTGGTTTGTATGTGAGGTGTCCCCCAAAAGCTCATATGTGAGACTATGCAAGAATGTTCAGAGGGGAAATGATTGGGTTATAAGAGCCTTAACCCAATCAGTGAATTAGTCACCTGATGGGATTAATTGAGTGGTAACTGAAGGCACGTGGTGTGTGGATGGACAAGGAGGGACACTGGGGGCATGGCTTTGGGGTATATATATGTATCTGGCAAGTGTAGCTCTCTCTGCTTCCTGATTACCATGTGAGATGCTTCACTACACACACTCTTCCATCATGTTGTTCAGCCTCACCTCATGCCCTGAGGAATGACGCCAGCTGTCAATGGACTGAGACCTCTGAAACCATGAATCCTCAAATAAACTTTTTCTCCTCTACTATTGTTCTGGTTGGGTCTTTTAGTCACAGCAGTGAAAATACTGACTAAAACAAATTAGGAAGTGGGGTCTTTGCTGTAACTAGCCTGACCAAGTGGTTCAGAAGCTTTTGGAGCTTTTTGGAATTAGTTGGAGGAATTTTGAGATGTTTAGCAATGCAAGCTGGAAGTGCTTTAGATTATTGTAAGCAGAACTTAATGTCCAATTCTGGTGGGAGCTCAGAAGACCAGAATGCCAAGAGGACTGTGAACACTGAAGACAGGGCTCAAGAAGGTTTAGAGGAAAAGGAGTATACTATTGGTAATTGGACTAAAGGCCATTCATGTTATGTTCTCACTGAGAAGTTGTCTACATTTTGTCCTGAGACTTTCTGTGAGGCTGATTTTTAAAGTGATGGGATTCTTAATCTGGTGGAAGAAATTTCTAGACAGCACAGCATTTAGGAAGTGGCATGGGTATAGTTGGTGGCTTTTAGCCAAGTTTATTATGATACTCAGGAGCAGAAAGCAGAGCAGAAAGATTTGAAAAACTTGGACTTGAAAGGTGGGAGTAAAACTGGGACTAAGTAAATTGCAGTTATTAAAGACATTACTGCCACTAAAGAAATGCTAAAGATTTTGCCCAGTGACAATATGAAAGATGGCTTGAGGGCATCTCAGGAGTTGGCAATACCACACCCATCTCAGGTTCAAGGAAGTAAAAGTAAAAATTCTCTTGAGACAAGTCCAGTGGTGTATCCTTCTTTCATAAGGGGGCTTAGGAAGTTTATCAAATGTTCTGAGCCACCCAGGCACTCAGTGGCTGCTCCAGCCAGCATCCCTGGAGGCTTAGAAACTGCTCAAAATGGCAGCAAAACTTATTGTCAACCCTGTAGTTCTGGTTCTGCAGGAATGCAGGATGCTGGAGTTAGGGGATCATGGAGGCTTCCACCAAGATTTTAAAGGAAGGCCTGGAAGGCCAGGCAAAGTGCAGCAGGGTGAGTCCCTGCAGGCAGCCCCTGAGAGGGCAACGTGTGGAGATGTGAGGAGGGAGCTAAAGTGGGACATCATCCTAGGAAAGCTGCAGGAATCGAGGAAAGACAAACCAACAGAAGGGCCACTTGGGCTGCAACCAACAAAGCCACAGGGGTGGAGCCACACAAGCACTTTGGGCAGAATATTACCATGCCAGGCCCCAGATGCCAGAAGTGGAGCTATAGGACTTGATTACCCAGCTGGATTTCAGCCTTGCTTTGGTCCCATCCCTTCTTTCTCTGCCCCTGTTTTTGTGAATGGGAATGTTTACTGTGTACCTATATATATATATAAGATACTTGTAAATAGCTTTTATTTTTACAGGAACTCATGATGCAAGTTTGCCCTGAGTCTCAGAGCAGACTTTGGACATGAACTTTTGAGCAATTCTTGAATGGTTCAGACTATGGGGACGTCTTGGAGATGGACTAAATGAATTTTGTGTTGTGAGATGGTCATAAACTTTTGGGGGCCAGGGGTGGAATGTTCTGGTTTGGATGTGAGGTGAGACAAAAGCTCATATGTGAAACAATGCAAGAAGGTTTAGAGAAGAAATGATTGGGTTGTTAGAGCTTTAACCCAATCAGTGGATTAACCAACTGATGGGATTAACTGAGGTAACTGAAGGCAGGTGGGCTGTGGCTGGATGAGGTGGGGCATTGGGGTATATATTTGTATCTAGCAAGTAGAGCTCTCTCTCTCTCTGCTCCCTGATCATCATGTGAGCTGCTTCCCTATGCCATAATCTTCCACCATGTTGTACAGCCTGACCTCGAGCCCTGAGGAGTGAAGCCAGCTGTCAATGGAGTGAGACCTCTGAAACTGTTAGTCCTCAAATAAACTTTTTGTCCTCTAAAGTTGTTCTAGTTGGGTCTTTTAGTCACAGCAGCAAAAAAAAAAAAAAAAAAAACTGACTAAAACACAGTCCCTGGGAGAAAGTACTAGGCCTCATCTTTTGTGGATGCTTGATACCTGGTTTCTACTATGTCAGCCACCTTCTGTTTACCCCCCATGGCTCAGTTTATCTTGTGTAAGTTTGGGAGTATTCATGGCATCTTGGGGAATAACTGGATATCTTTGGGTGGGAACCCATTTCATGGGGAGTCCTGAGAGTACCATTACTGGTAGAATTCAAGCTTCCTTGGGGGAAATATTAATTTTATGTGGTATAAAGTTTTATATATTATTGCCTTTTGTAAAGTGCTCACCATGACAGTGAACAGTACTCTTTCTTAGGACCTCATCTTATTTAGCACTGAAAGTGTACTTTTTTTCTGAAAGATATTAAAGACAATATAAACCCAAGTCAGGAGCCTCCTCAAGGAGCTTGAAGAACTATGGTCTGTCATGAGATACAAAACCTCATTCTTTCTCTGTGTTCTCATTAGAGTTGGTCAGTTGGGTTCAATGAGACTTGTCTCCTTAACAAACTCAATGCTCACAGATGGGCAGGGTCTTGATCTGGGAAGAAGGTCCATGAGTCCACATTTTCTACTATCTCTCATTAGAATGGAATCATAGTGAAGACACAGTAATGAGGAGACCCTTGTCTTTGGAGACTTCACCAGCTTCATACTTGGCTGCTAAGGATATATTAATTGAGGGGAAAATAAAGGAAGCAACAAGCAGTATCCAAAAAATATCCCTTTGTGGATTGATTTCATCTGGGATGACTGGGGCTGAAACATGCTCTTTAACCAGAAGGTCTGACTCTTGGGTGCCTTTTTTTATGTGAAAACTATCATTAGTTTTATTTGACCAGTTTGGCAAAACAAACACTCTTGCAGAAAAGATAGCTGCAAGAAGAGATCACTGGATCTCTAATCATTACGGATTAACTTTATTGGATAGCATACATATAAAACACCATGTTAGGTGAAAGACAACTCCATGCCAAACCCCAGAGGTGGCCTGTCTCTGCCCAGCACTCAAAGAATATAATAAGTATGCCAACATTGCCTTCCTGACAAGTGTGTGTCCAAGAGACTCAGCATCCATGACAGTATAAATTTGAGTTCTCTGGGGGAAATCAAGAAAGCTTATAGTACCATTTGTTTTTCATCAATGCCAAAGCCTTTTCTATTGTCACAGACAGGACAGATGAGACAGGAAAAAGAATAGTCTGCTGGCTCAGTAGGAAACTTTCCTGGTGGTAGAAAAGTAGCTGAATTACCATCAATAGGTGACTTCAGGGAACATCTCCATGAGGGTCATTTGCTGTCTTTCTTACCATTTTAAAGAATCTTAGGGGTTGAGAAGAGGATGAGGGAGGTTAAAACATTAAAAAAATGGCAGGCACCCTCTTCCCTAGACCTTGACAAATGGAAGTGTAAGCAGCGATGAAATGTGGAAGTTCCCACCAGGTTCATAAGGAGCAGACCTCAGCACTTGTTGCCCTTATCTGCCACGTCCAGTGTTTCACAAGGGAAAAATTTTACTCCCAAATTTATTCTCCTTCACTGATATTAAGAGTACAAATCAACAACTTTCTGTGTGCCATATATTATGTGTGAACTCAAAACAACAATAATAATATCTGAGTTAATTGAGAAATTATAGTAATAATAGCTGAGCTAATTGAGCTAGGCATCATTCTAAATATTATATTAATTCATGAATCCTTTTAACTTTGTGATAGAGGTACTATTATTATCTCCATTTTATAGATGAAGAAACTGAGGTATAGGAAGGTTAACTGATTTGATGAAAATCATGTAGTTACCTAATAGCAGAGAGGAACTTGAACCTAGGCAGTCTGGATCCAGAACCAATGTTTTTAAACTTAATGTAAACTGTCTACTAAAATCATATAAAGAGGAGAACAATTAGTTTGCACGTAACTCAAGAGATTGTACACATAGCTGTATAGAATATGTCATAGCTCAATGTTATTGCCCAATGTACTTATTAGCATTTCCAAGATCAGGTTTTCAAAAAGTCAAGCAACTATTCCTGGAGCAGAGCGGTAGGCATGATTACTGAATTACAAGGTTGAAGGAGACCCTGTGAAGGCCTTTCTTTACAGTCCTGAAGAAAACAAGATGTAGGAAAAGAGAGTCAGAAGTACAAATTAAAACCACTCTTGAGGTTTCAAAGTTTTGGTTGGAAATGGATGTGAGGAACAGTCACTGGAGCTGACAGGAGCTATATAGCACTCAACTACTTCCAATTTAAGGAAGAATATTAACACTTTCTTTGCCTGAAAGAGTGTATAGTACTACTAATAGTAATAATAAAGATGACAATGAACATTTAATGAGTGCTTATTATATGCCAAACCTTGTATTAAGTGTTATTTAATCTTAACAGCAACCCTATGAAGAAGATACTATAATTGTCCCCATTTTACAGATGAGTTACAGAGAGGTCAAATAATTTGCTCAAGGTCACACAGCTAGCAAGCTGTGTAAGGATTGAAATGTAAGTAGTCTGATTTCAAGGCCTGTGTTGTTAAGTAGAAGCAAGGTAATATCTGCTGAAAGAGCCCTCTGAGCTAGTAAGAAAACCTATCCCAATTTTCCAACCACATCATTGATCCTAGTTCTAGCTTTAGGTCTATAATCATTACTGGGAGGAATTTTTACTTTTAGCACTAAGCCTTTTCTGCTTCCTGTTATAAATGGGTGGATAAGAACTGATAATTACATTGCGAGCATAAATTTATGCTTACATGCTAATTTACAAATAATCTGAGATCAGTTAACATTTAGTACCCTTGGCCTCAGACCAAATGTGGCCTCAATTTTTTCTGGGACTATATGTAATTGTGATTTAGGACCATACCACAAGGAACTATAATATTTAATATTTTAGCATAAATTCTATTATAGTGAAATAATGAAAACAACTAAATAAAAGCTCATTATTTCCTTTAGAAATGTGTATGAGAAATCTATTAATAATGCTTTTAAAAGATTTTGAGCACCTACTATGTGCCAAGCATTGTACTAAGCATGATTTAATTCTTATAATTCTAGGAGTTAGGTAGTGTAAATTTAATTTTATGGATGAAGAAATTGAGTCTCAGAAGATGTATATATATATATATATATATATACATATATATATATGTACATATATATGGCTGGGGCTGTTGCTCAGCTCTAGCAGAGTGCTTGCCTAGCATGTGTGAGGTACTGGGTTCCATCCTTAGCACTGCTTAAAATAAATAAATAAAATAAATGTATTCTGTCCATGTACAACTAGAAAAAAATTTAAAAGAAGATATACATATAGACAGATATAGATATATATGAAGACATATATTTTATATGCTTATTTCTATTTCTGTGTATATACAGATATATACACACATATACTTATATATGCATAAAACTTCCCAAGATCAAATACTGAAAGAAACAGGCTTGGAAGCGAGGCAGATTGAATCCAGAGTCTGAGATCTAGACCACTATGTAATGCTGGCTCTTATAATAATATCCACTAATCTCAGATTGGCCCCACTATTCACTTAAAATCTAAGGAGATCTATGGTCTAATCATTCTAGCCCTCAAAGAATCCCTGGTTGTTCATTTCAGTCATGGCTGGTCTAATGGAAAAGGATGCAGTCTAGCCAACTACATAGCCCATCATAGACACTGAAGACTGGTATGACAGGCTTTATTTTTGCCTCTGCCACATACAGAATTTAGTCTCCTTTTTTCTCCACCTATTTCTCATTCATATACCTTTTTTTCTTCAGTTTTGGTGCTTTTATGCTTGTTGCCTGACATTCAATGTAATAGCATCTCTTAATTTATTATTTATATTGTTGTTGCCTAGTCTACCTCATCTGCATTATAACCTATAAGGATTTAAAATCTGGGCTGGAAATAAGAAATTATTTGAGAGGGAGTAGTAGTAACTAAGTACATAAACAAATGACACAACAAAGTGGCCTTGTTCTATATTTCCCAACATGAATTTGCCTGTGAATCACCTGTGGATCTTGTGAAAATGCATCTTCTGACCCAGTAGGTCTGGACTGGGTCCTGACATTCTGGGGTTCGAAATAATCCCCAGATTATGCAGAACTTACTCTGAATAACAGGACTTTAGATTGGCCTGATGTTGTGCTTTTAAGTAGGATCACAACTAAATTGTTGTGGTGAGATTAATGTTTAGGCTGTTTAAAAAACTAACCCAGGCTCCCTGAGATGGCAATTCCCTAATGTCTTCCTGATACCATTGTGACGACTAATTAACTCTGATGGCCAGGAAAGCTTTTTTGTGTCTAAACTAAACCCTTCAAATGTAGGGAAATTTTTCTTCAGATTTCATATTCAGTGGAGATGGAGTTAGTCCACCATGCCCATTCTCTTATTGGTTACTTTGTTTACATGTGTAGTTATGAAGAAAGTCATTCAATGTTAAAAATAGTCTTTGGGCCAATGTCTCTACAGTAACCATGCCTTCCCTTTAGGAATCTAAGTTTTGGGGGCTGTCTAAGTTAGTTCTCTTTCCCATGTCCATGTTTTGACTCATCTGAGAAATCTACAAAAGTAGACATGCATTGTAATTACTTGCCAAAATTCTGTTGCTTTTTATTTTGATGAGCTGTATTTAACATTTAAACATTTAGTCCAGTACCCTATCCTACATCAGATATGCCCCCAGTTTCCCCAAAGGGCAATCAGGAGTGTACTAGTAACTACTGGCCACCCAGCCTATAAAGCTCATATTACAAAAATGCACACTCTAGGCAGAATCTGGTAAATGTCAACTTCAAAATAAGTTGTGTCATACTGTTATATTTATTACCACATGGTCAATAAAAAGAAGAACTTGTGAGGTGATTAAAAATAACATACCAGGTAAAATTGGTTGTCCAGCAATTCCCAGTGGTGCCATTCCAAGATTATTCATTGCTGTGGCCCATGCAGTTGGATCAGACATAGGTAGTGTCATTGCAGTGGAATCTACATTCAGAGTTCTACTATTATCAGCTGAAAAGAAATGACAAGTCAAATAATTTGTTGTGTTAAGGTTCTAGTTTTTAGCTTATTTATCAATGCAAACTCTTTAAAGAAATGGTCTGATAGGATAAGGGCTCAATGCCAGCTTTCTCACAAGGGTTAAAATAAGATAGCTTGAACTGACAGGAAGTCATGGAATTTTGACAGAATTTTACCAGATGGCATTGTAGTGTATTTCCTTCCCGGTCTCCCTCCCTCTCTTCCTTCTCTCCTTTTATTATGATTTTTTAATCCAAGAGAACACACCATAGGAGTTTGAGAGGATTAAGAAATTTCCTACTCTTCTCAGTCTACTAGCACATGATTACTGCAGCAACTTCCACCCAAACTACTCCTGTATGCAAACCAAGAAAAAGCATCATAGGTTTTCTTTAGTTGGTGATAAAATATGAAAATTATACTACTGATGCAATTTTACATTTTCGAGGCAGTACTATTGAAAAGAGTTGAACAATCATCAGCAGACATCAAATTAGATGAGTATTTTGGAGGTCAGGGGAATACCACTAGTAAGTAGAAAGGAGACATGGCCTCTGCCCTCAAAGGTTGTATAATCTAGTTGAAGAGTGATGATGGTGGTAATGAATGTGAACTATTAGCACTACTATCACACCTCCACCCACCACTACCGCTAATTAGTGAGCACTTGCCACAGAACAGGTAAAACAATTGGCATGCACTCTTCTCATTTACCTTTCAGGACAATCCTATGAGGTGGGAGTATTTATATCTTAAGTTAATGGAAGTTTTAAAAGATCACATATTATCCAAGGTCATACAGGATGTAGACTTTTCAGCCACTATGCCTTATTATTTCCAATTAAATGATTAGAAAACAATGAAATACTAGAATTGTATACAGAAGGTTGTTGAAGTTGAAGGAATAAAGAACTACAATGACCTGAATGGGTAGGAGATACTTGATGGAGAATAGGATTTGAAAGAATGGGATTTCTAGAGAATATGTCCTTGAGTGATGGGTAGTTATTTGATAGGTAAGGAAGAAGGGGTAATACAAGAAGAGGGTTGACATAAGCATAGACATTTATTTGGGTTTCATATGCAAGCTCATGTATCTACTGCAGGGTTGGGAGAGATATAGCCATAAATCATCTAGGCACAAAAGATATTTAATTTGGGAAATTTCCCTCTGACTACTTATAGTCACAGAAAAAACTTTCCATAGCTTCCCCTCAACTCCCAGCATGCACTTATGCCAATTATACCCCAGAAGGCAACTCTGTTCTAATAGTAGCTTGCTAATGTCCATCACGTCCTTCCAATTTGGCAACATCGAGATGATCCTTCGTCGGGTTATTTATACATGTTCTATTTTGGTTACTGATTGGTCAGAACAAGCAAATGCAAATGTCTAAAGATTATATTTCTGAAATATCAGTTTTTGACATTCTCTTCTGTTGTCGTTGCTTCCTCCCCAATAAATAACACACACACATACACACATTTCCCCCACACAGAATGATCGATGGCCCTGAGCATTCATTACTACAGTCAGAAGCCATATTTCAGGGCTGGTGATTTCTCCATCTGTATGAACTGTAGTTCTCACACCCAGTTTTCAGTGCTCTCTTACAAGGCTGTATCTTGAGGTTAGAAATAGCCTCCCTATAAATATTATCAATAAAATAAACACAGGGCATCAAATATCCTTTGGGTCAAGAGTTTACAAAGTAATAATACTTCTATCTGAATTTCCAATTTCCAGCTGGAGGAGACAAGATTTTAGGGAATGTTATAGTCAGAAGGGACCTTTAGAGATTACCAAGTTCATACCCTGATTTTCTCTGGTGATGAGAATGATTCTGAGTAAGCAGGAAGGTTTAGAAGGACTGGGCCCCAATGCCATTTTTTTTACAGCAGCAGCTTGGCTAATCACTGATTTTTCAGTCCTGAGAAATATAAGAAAACCAGGAATTCTTCTCAACATGGGATTTGAGATGAAAAAATGAGAATTTACAATGTACCAATCTAGCCAAATTCGGGACTATTTTGGGGTGGAGATGGAGGAGGGGAAAATAATGTAAATTGTCAATTTTTAAAAGAACAACACAATATCACTGTTTTCAAAATGCATATTAATTCCAAGTGCCTGTTACAATGCTATCTAGTACACCTTCTGCTTAGGCTTGCTTACATGTACAGATATGGAACATATGTAATTAATAGCATTATTTTGTCACAATGAATGAATTTCTTAAACTGTTAAGAAATGCTGCTTTAAAAAGCATTTCACACTGGGTATAATGGCATATGCCTGTAATCCCAGCAGCTCAGGAAGCTGAGGCAGGAGGATTGCAAGTTCAAGGCCAGCCCCAGTAACTTAGTGAGACCCTAAGCAAGTTTATGAGACCCTGCCTTAAAATTTAAAATAAATATAGACAATATGGTGATGTAGCTCAGTGCTAAAGTACCTCTGGGTTCAATCCCTAGTACCCCACAAATAAACAAACAAAACAAATAAAAGCCGTTTTCATCTCCCTCCCTTTTCCCAACAACCATCTCTATCTGTTAAATGCTACTCTTTTTTCAAGGGTCATCTCAAATGCCATCTTGTCTATAAAGTCAACTCACTGGAATTCTGAAATTAACTACTCCTCCCTATATATTTTCATAAAATTTTATCTAGAAATTGATTTTCACTTGTTTGCTTATTCTTCAACTACTTCCCTTAAACCCTGTTTTTTTGTTTATTTTTTATTTAATTTTTTATTTTTTGTGGTGCTGGGGATTGAACCTTGCACATGGTAGGCTAGCACTCTACCATTGAGGTACATTTCCAGCTCTCAAACCAAACATTTTTGACTACTACTATATGCTAGGTTGTATGCTAGTGATGAGGAATACAAAGGTGAACAAAACTCATTTAGTGCTCTGGAAGAACTTGCAACACAGTGAGAGGCACAGGCATATAAACAACCAAATATAAATTCTTGTAATGAGTTCTGTAATAAAACTATGAATAAAGTGCTATGGGAATACAGAAGAGTAATTAAAGTTATAGGAAAGGATTTGGGTATGTGTGTGTGTGTTTGGGGCTGGGAGTAGAGGAGATGAGGAATACCAGGGAGGTCTTTGCTGGGAAAGAATCATTTGAAATGAGTCCTTAATGAGTGATACATTTTTTTCCAGATAGCAAGTGGAGGATTAGGTTAGAAAAGCATTCCAGGAAGCAAGAAGAACTGAGAGCATTTGCCACTCACTACCTTGAATTATAGTTAATAGGTACATTTCTCTTTTTTGCTAGCTTGTCGCTCCTTTAGGTCAGTACAGAGGTTGAGGCATTATTTTTTCCCAATTCCTAATTTAGTGTCAAGTTTAAAATAGATATTCAAGAAACATTTGCATAAATGACTAACAAAAGTCAAGTTATATTAACTGGGCACAATAAGAAATATATGCAATGCTATTCATTTATTTGTATGACTGGTCAGAATGATAAGTTGTCTCAAAAAAGATGGCACTCTTGCTAAGCTGATTCTCAGATCTCTAGGACAACTGAATCCATGTAGGAATTTGCTTAGAGTTACAACAAGGGATAGATATACCCAAATAATAATTTGGTTTGATCTCATTAACTATAATCTTTTTCCCATATAGGCACACTCATACATATAAGCAATCATAAAATTTTACTCTCAAATAGGAATCCCAGATGATCATCTCTGGGATTACTGCCACACATCTGTAATCTGAATTTAATGTCCACGCTAACAAAACATGCTATGCCAAATATCTATTTATAATCATCATTGAGTGTTGGAATTGTTAAGTTCTGGCCTGATTCACTTTCCAGACTTGATATGGATATCTAGCAATTTCCTTAGGTGTAATCAAACTAGTCCCACATCACTAGAGAAAGAAATTTCTCATTTTCCCATGCCACTACTTGTGGCAGCCAAGAATACTCAGAATGCAAGTGCTAGTGGGTATCAAATGGTCTTCAAATTACCTTTACTAAGTCTGAAGAACACATCCTGCCATACTGGTTCTTCTACTCTGCTAATGTGACAACTCTTTAAGAGGTCAGAGGCTGCAGAGTGCTTGTGAATAAGTGCCTTCTAGTTAACTGGATTGGAAATATGGCAGACTGGAAAAAGAATGCATTAGCACCAAAATAATAAAATATTTGGAAGTAATCATCCACTTTAACTTGGTATCACTCCATAACTATCAAATAGTGACATCTATTTATTTTTATTGTTTATAAATCACTCATTAGTCAATTACTCTCAAAGTTATTTGAAATTGAAGACTACACATACACACATTCTATGACACAATCATCTTGTAGAAGAGTTAATTATTATAAATGTTTCCTTTATTTCCTTTGAAACAAGGGCAGCAGGTTAGTGTCATCTCCCCAACTATGTTATTTTATTGATAAAAATTGTCCTCTGCATATTTATTCTCCTACAATTCTCTTTCCTATGTCTAGGTTTACATCCCTTGGTTGTCATGTTTGCTATAATTTTGTTACACAAAGTTGAAGAGAGGATTTTGTCAACAACATCTATTGAAAGTTGGTTAAGAGTAGGAAGCAATTCTACCTAGTGATCAAAGGCATTAGTTTAGGAATCAAATGGCTCTGGACTAGAGTTTATTATTTGGTGATTTTAAAGTGCTCATTCTCTTTCTTCTCTTTTGTCTGCTTTCATCCTAGCCTTTCTTTCACATTTACTATTCATTAGACACTTTCTACATGTCAGCTACTATTCTAGATATTGGGGATATTAAGATGAGGCAAAGAGACTTCATCATTGGACTTGTAGAGCTTACACTCTAGAGAAGAAGAGAGATATTTAAATACAAATGAACAATTTTAAAATAATTGCATATTTTAATGTGAATAAAGAACTGAGTTGGAACAAAAAAGTGACAAATTACAAAATTAGGAAAATGATAGTATTTGTCTCATAGGTTTGATGAAGACTAAGACAATGAGGATAAAGAATTTAGCATGACCTCTGGCTCATATTGAGCACTCAGTGATTTGTAATAATAACATAGCAATAGGTATGACAATGATAGTGAAGTGGTCCCAGCACTTGAGGAACTCAAAGTGTACTGAGAGACGCAAGAATATACATGATTTATTAGAATGTATTATATTGGTACAGACTTGAAGTAATCATCTCAATACCACACAGATAACAAATGGTAGAGCAGAATATGAACCCAGGTAGTTCTCATGCCAGTGCTCACAGTTTTATCCATCACACTAAACTCCCTTCTAAAGAGTCCCTTTTTATTCTGCATTCTCCTAGTCCACTGGACACATTGCTATTAGTCCTTAGTATATTATAGTTTTAACCTCTCTCCATGGCTGTCTTTCCCTCTAAGACTCTAGAATACCTTATTCTTCCTTGTTATTCCTAGTGCCTAATCACCATGTGTAATATAAATGTTCATTGAACTATTTTAAACAAATCAATGAGGAAATATGAGCGCATATAAGAGAGTCTTGCACAGATATTCCTCTTCCCAGAAGCAGATGTCAAGTTAGTCAAAATAGGATACTACTCTCTTGTTGGAGTGAGATAAAATTTCTTATGAGGGTTTCTTTTGAGGGCTGAATGCTAAATAAAAAATTTAAATTAATAAAAAAAGGAAGAGAAAATGGTGACAATTTGAGGTATTATAATCATGTTATGCTGACAATATAAAAATAAGATTAAAAAACACAAACTTCAAGAAAGATCAGTCTGGGATGGTAAGATAATTTTCCTCACAGAGAAATTCTTCATGTGTAAGAAGGGACTGACTGGAGTTTCTCTGAAAAGATAATTAAATTTACTAAAATACACGTGTATATAGCAGCCATAATTGTCAGTTCCTTGAGGGCAAGGGCAAGGGACATAAACTTCATTTACTTTTGTATCTTCTACCATGCCTAGCTCAAAGAGAACTCAGCAATTGCACACAGTGGGGCTGATGTGCAGTGCCTATTTCATAGACCCACAGCAATATAAAACTCTTCGCATTATGTGGTCCTGAGCCATGGATTTAGCTGTCTAGTCATTTCTGCAGAAGGAAGATAGTATCCAAAGCTGGATGAGACACCAGACATCTGTAACCTACCAGGACTTAGATAAATGGTGAATAATGGTGTTAATGATAGTAATCACGATAGACTAATAAGAGTTAACACATATTGTTATGTGCCAAGTACTATTCCAGGCACTTTATGTACATTAATTTAAAACTTACAACAACTCTATGAAGTAAGTACTCTCATTATCCCCATTTCACTGATGAATAGCAGGAAAAGAGGCCATACAGTGAGCATGCAGTGAAGCCAGGGTGCAAACTCAGTCTGGCTCCACAATTCCTTTTTTACCTACCATGCTATTCTAAACCAGAGATTCATAAACTTATAGAATATTTGAGCTGGGACATGTATAGAGCTCATCACTATAAAGATGGGCACATTCCACGTTCTCTATGGCAGTGGGGCATAACTGGGGCTAAGTTTATGCGATCCCCTTGGGAATATCAAGACAAAATGTCTAGAGAGCTGAGGTTAAGAAAGCCTGCTCTACTACAGTTTTACTGTGTGTTTTTACCAGAGAGTGCCTCAGACATCTGGTCTCTTCTCAAACCCTTCCCACTCAACACATGTACAGTAAATCCCAGTATCCACAGTTTATGCCTTATTCTCTTACATTACTGTGCTAGTTAAGACTAATTTGATCACTGTCCCCCACTTCTGCCAAAAATCTATGAACATTTCTGGCATGGTTTCTTTTATGTTTCACACCAAAGAAATGATCCCTGGGTGGATATTGTGGAAGGCTGGGGTGCCATTTACAGAGTGGTCCTAGAAATAGCAGCAGGAATAACACCATGACAAAGCTAAGGGAGAGGAAGCTTAGAAAATGTTTGTACAAGCCAGGAATTGTGGCATGCACCTGTAATCCTAGCTACTCAGGAGGCTGAGGCAGGAGGATCATGAGTTCAAGGCCAACCTGGGCAACACAGGGAGACCCTATCTCAAAAGAAAAAAATGAAAAAGAAAGAATAGAAAATATTTGCACGGAACACAAAAGAAAACCCTATTTATGGTATATCATATAGGACCTTACATACAGTAGACACTCGCGGATTTACTTTGAGATTATGGCATAAGGACAGGATTTGGTATCTTAGCATTGAATAACATTGTGCTTTCTCTGGATGCTGAGGCAGTAGGATTACAAGTTCAAATACATAGCAACTTAACAAGACCCTGCCTTAAAATAAAAAATAAAAGGGGCTGTGGATGTGGCTCAGTGGTTAAGTGTCCCTGGGCTCAACTCCCAGTACCAAACCAAACAAAACATGGTTCTTTCTGTTCTCTGGTTAAGGGGAATGAAACAGCAGAATAAATCACAGCCTGGGTCTGCATTAAGCCTAGGGCTCAAAGTTTTATCTTCTGCTTGGTATTTATTGCTCATGAAGCAATATATTGTACATTGCAGGTGTTATTTTGAGTCCCTGTTCATTTTAGTTGAAAATTAACAATCCATCATTGTTTGTGAACAATGCACTGAAGCCCCAGGCACACACTTTCTCTCCTATTGCAGACATCACCAGGAATGCCAAGACTTGTTTCATGGTTATGCAGGGTGAGAGAACTGATGGGCCTTTTGTAAGACAAGGCTCCCAGAAAGCTAGACAAACAGGGGTTTTACCTCATCATGAGTGTTATCTAGGATGGATCAAAGAGCCACTCAAGGCGATTAGGATGTCACAAATTTTTCTATCTTGAGAAAAGAAAGGGAAAGGAAAGGAAAAGACAGGACAGGAAGAGAAGGCAAAGGAGGGGAAGGGAAGGTCTTAATGCTAGTCTACATAGTAGATAATAATTCTCACATGGGTTGTGAGTGGGGTGGAAAAATGGGTGGGAGACAGTAGCTTGATCCTCAAGTTGTGCAGATAAAAACCTTAGGATAGAGAGTGTTTTCACAAACCAAACCCCATCCTGAAAGAGTGTTCTAGTCTATAGACTGAAGGGTCTTGGAGACAGCCACCTCCCTACTGGAGTAGTTACAAGGATGTTTCAGGTTTTTAATTAGATTTGCAAGAATCTGGAGAGTCAATCCAGTCCTCCAGGTGGCAGTTGATTTGGGGGTGGGGTGGTGGTATAATGAGGAAGAGGCCACAGGTTTTGGCACGTGCTTCTCCCAGACATAGCACATACTGTATATTTATGAATGCAACTAGGTATAATGGAAGGAATACAGACCATGGAGCCAGATAGATGTAAAAATCAAACCACAGCTCTATTACTTACTAGCTGTGTGCCTTTAAGAGAATTCTACAAACTGTTTATTTGCTTATAGATTGTGATAATGATACCTGTCTTTTATGTACTAAGATAATGACAATGATGTTGATTCCTAACATTGATTAAATATTTATTATGAGCCAAACTCTGTTTTGAGGTTTTACATGTATTATATAATATAATTCTCATAGTAACCCAATGTAAGAGGTAATATTTATCATTATATCAATTGTAAAGATAAGTATGAAGAAGTCAGGAAGTTGCCCAAGTTGCCAAAAATACAGGAAGTATGGCTCTAGAGCCTACACTTTTAACCACAGGACTATATACCATATAGTAAACTGTATTCTAAGAATTCTGAGTCTGACACAGAGCAAGCACCTGATCATGATTTTAACTCCACTTCCTTTATTTTTCCCTTCCTCTTTTTCTAGTTAAGGAAGAAACCATTTGGCTTCCCTTTGGGGGTCTTCTCTCACATATACCTGAGCTGGAGTCATGGGTCTCCCTTTTTATTTCAGGGTAGGCTGCCATAGGCTGAAGAACCTTAGGGACACTCCTATCACTTCAAGGTTATCAGGTGAACATGAGCCAAAAGAATAGTTGGAACATGGATACAGGGGTACTAGCACCCTATCAAGCTCCACTGCCAGAACCTTGGAGGGCTTCTTCAGCCAGCAAAAGTAGAGGCAGGCTTTCCTGGGCTTTTGGGGATTACAATCAATCACTGCCAACCTCTCAGCTTCTCAGACTTCTGTGATATCAGTGAAATAATGTCACCTTGGTCTAGGGTGGATGGTTGGCTCTAGCTCTCTAGTCTTTAGGATGGCATCATCACATTTATTCCATATTTTTTCACTTAATACTTAGGTCAAGAATACAAAAGAGCACAAATGTGCCTCTAAAATGCTATCTACCCCAACAAACATCTTTACCATCTGCACCAATTGCCACATAAGCCACTCATTTCTTTTTGCTAGTTTGGAAACACATTAATATTGTTGTTGGGATCTCAGATGTTGTAGCTATCAGTGTTAAACTAGAAATCTTAATACTGAACAAATAAACTAATTGCATTTGGGTACTAGGCATTTAGTAAGTTAATGGTGTGGCTACTGTTGGTGGTAGTTTGTGGGGTATTAGGATGGAGAAGGAAAGATAGAAGCATAAACTCAGTAATTTATGTTCCCAAAGCTCTATGGTTTATGCTTTCTTGAGTTAAGTTGCATAGTGGTGACTTGGCAACCCTGCTACTATGCTGTTGGAATTCTGGCAAGAGCTCTTGGGGAAAAAAATAAACAGTCCTGAGGTTAATCCACAAGCAGTTTTGCTTTAGCTCTTGTTGCCAAAAATTTTTCCAACATGTTTCAGTCCACTTCCGTGCCACAGAAGATAGAGAGTGGAACAAAGATAAATATAGCACAAACAAGATCTGGAATTAAGAAGACTAGTCTGAACTCTGGCTCTACTGTTTACTCTCTATGCAGCAATCACTTACACCTGTGTTTGTCAAAGTGTATTTCAACCTTGTGCATCAGGATTGCCTGGGGTGCTTGCTAAATATGCTGCTTTCCAGGGCCCACTGCTGAAGTTTTCCCTCTCTGGTAGCACTGGGGAATCTGCCTGTTGCTCAAGTACCCTGGGTAACTCTTATGACTGCTGCAAATGTGAGCAATACAGAGCTTCAGTTTCTTCATCTATAAATAAGAACAATATCTTCTTTTCCTAGGGTTGAGGTGAAAACAACATAGGAGGTTGATGTGTGCTAGCTGTTCCTGAATCTTTAAATGAAGATATTGGAGGGCTGCAGGGCACATTCTGAATGTTAATTTAACAAACTTATTAAATCCATGTACCATGCAGTGGTTCTAATACACATTTCCTTCTCCTTTGAGGGCCTCATAGATTCATGAGGGAGGTAGACATGAAAACAAAAACTATTGTATAGTTTGATAATGGCTAAACAGATATGAAGAAGGGGGAGGCAGCTATTCTGTTAGGATAAGAGGTGATGATAGAGGAGAGAGAGGAACATGGAGGAAGTGATATTAATCTGGAAGAGGTGACTATAGACTGAATTTTGAAAGATAAGTCAATTATCATGGTACTATGAATATTTTAAAAGGTATAAAATAAAGGTAAAAAATAAATTTGTATTTGTGCTAAGTCTTAAAACCTAAAAACATTGTTCTTGTTTAGGAAATGGGGTGTGAATCTAGAATATTTTCTGTATCAGTTTCCTTGTAATTTCTTTCCTCTAGAAGTAGAAAAACAAACAAATGGAGTTATTTTGGATTCTGCAGTTGGTTAGTCTCTGAGAGGATGGGTGTTAGACTATGTTGTTGACTTGCTCTGCAAGCCAGTACCTACAAGGCCATGGTCTAAGTCAGGGGGTGGGATCCTGGCCATGATGATTATAAACAAGTCAAGTGTTAAATCCTACTGATAATGGGAACTTTGGCTTGAGAACTAGCAGCCTCAGCAGGGTCATCCTCAAATATTAAGGGCAAAGCTATATATACACAAACAGCCACAGGAGGCAGTGACTAATGGCTCTGTGTTGGGCCAGCAGCCCTGGCCCATTTTGCACTGCTTTACCTCTATAGGCAGCCTACCTGGAGTTTCTAAACTTTACCCCAATTTGGCAAACAATCAGAAAACATTAGTCTTCACTACATAGAACTTCATATCACCCCACACCTTCCTGGTTCAAAATGAGTAATTTTTTTAAATAACACTCCCCTCAACTACCAACATGCATTTGGCTAGACTGAGCATAATATATTCTCAGTCCTTAATGCTGTATGACCCTGAATGAAGGAAAAATGGGGATGTAAAAGTGGTTGAGGTCACAGTCTTGGATTAGATTTGAGTGCTAGTCTTGGCCTATCCACTCATTAACTGTGTGAAGCTTGGGAAGTGACTTAATGTCTCTGTGCTCCATTTTCTAAATATGAAAAATGAGGATAATAAGTACTTATGTGATAGGACAGCAGTGAGGATTAAAGGAGAAAATACATGGGAAGGGCCTAATGCAGTGCTTAGCTCAGTAAGTGGTGTACAATACTAGTAATTATTATTACTGCATTAACAATTGTGGGCATTACCTCTGCTATCTTATGAAAAACAGGCCACTGAGGGTGAAGAAGGAAGGGAATGTTTTAATTTTTCAGGGAAAATGACACAAAATGTCAGTATAGGAACCAGTCATTAATCATAGTGGGGAATGTATTTATAACACAAAAGAACAAGATGGCTTCTCTTTAACAAGTCCTTTACCAAGAACACTGCCAGAAAGAACAGTGGGACTAATTTGTATTCCTCTCACCTTATTGATGTATTTTCTAAAAGTGGTACTGCTAATAAAATCCTCAAAAGATTTTTCAGTGTTACCTCCTCCTCCCCTGTATACCCCAAACCCACCAGACCTACTGCTAAACCCATTGGCTTTTCTCCTCCAAAAACTATGGATGATATTTATATCCATGCACTCTCTCTCTCCTGATTCCCCCATCTGGGGTGGAGGGAAGCCAGAACTACTAAGTGTCACATCTTGATCATCCATAACAAAGTTGAGAAGCAATGGGGTGGGCAAGAAAAGAAACTGTTCTTCATGACCAGCTTTTCAACAAAACAAAGGGAGGTTATGACAATGGCTGAGACCTCCATAACAGCTGGGCAGAGGGAATCCACTGTATTATCCTAATCCAGGAATAATCTATATGCAAGTAAATTTGGTTGGCATTTGTGATTCTCGGACAGTATTACTAATAGTGAATTTCCTGGAAACTATTGTATATATGATGTATTTTGCCCATTTAATTTACTAGCTCTTCTGCATATTTTAATGCAGCAATAGTAGTCCAAATAGCAAAAACATGTAAGATATTGACTTTTCTTTCTTTTATCCATTTCTTCTATAGCTTAAATTTTCATCCTCAGTGAATCTCTAGGCCTCTAGTGACATCACCTCTAATCCATTCATTTTTTAAAAAATGGCATTCACATGGAGGAGATATAAGCTGCTAAAAAATAAAAGACATCTAGTTTGGCGATGATCTCCAGAGCAAACCTTATAGGGATTGGTAGAGCAAATTTGATTAGAAAATGATTACAAAGGGTGAATTCCCTGTAAATAATGAATTGGAAAGAAAATCAGGCTGGGAGTATTTGCTTATCCACTTATTTCCACATGGAAGAAAAGCTGTAATTCCTGACAGCCTGTGCTTACAGTGTGTCTAGATTGGCAAGAGAGAAACCAACCAGCGATGAAAATAAATATACAAGCCCACCCGTTAACTATATTCTCTGTCAGGACCAACACCAAAGAAGCCATAAAGATAATAAGTCTTTGGATAACAACCCATAAATCCTTGGTAACACTTCAAGCACTTAACTTCAAATTCCCAAATCATCATGCCACTGTTCTTATTGCTCACAGAAGCTAGAAGTTCACTGTCAAACAGGAAGTAAGGAGAGGGGCAAGGCAGCTGAAGTACTCAAAGACTCCAGGAACATTCTGGGAAAGCATGCCCTCTGCAAAAATCCCCACCTCTTGAGAAACTACCTGGTATGTCATTGGGAGACATTGTCAGAGCACACTGACTAAGCTTTTTAGCCAAGTGCCCCCAGTTTTCAAGAGTGGTTTCCTTTCTTAAACATGAAAAGCTATTTCTGTATATCAAATCCTATTTTCCATTGACTCACACTGTCTTTATCTAATTTTTAAAATGAAAGATTGAGTTGGTACAAAGGGGAATTTATGAGACAAGTGGAAAGTATCAAAGGCAACAATATAATAAAAATTGTGCACCCAACACAGTTTAAGAAACAGAATATAACCATCACCTTTGAAATCCATCATGTGCCCCTCCCTCATTCCTTGAATTTCTGCTCAAGGATAACCACCATTCTGAATTTTTTGTTAATCATTCCTTGTTTATCTTCACACTCTACTACACATATTGATACTATTTCTTCAGAGATATTTTATCTTAATTTCTAAAGGATTCTTTAGTTGCTGAAAATTTTCAATGCAGTTCTCCTTCGTCTTCTACTGTCTCACTTACTTACCAACCTCCCCTTCTTGGCTAGAGGAGTAGTTTGTGATTTACAAACAAATATTAATGCCAAAGATATATAGTGAATCCACATGTGAAGACAGTAATTCTTTTGTAACATGGCTACTTCCCTTTTGTTTTTAAAGAGAATCGCTGCATGGTCCTTAATTTATTTACCTGAAGGTTAAGAAGTGATTTGGGGTCACAGAGGTAGCAGTGGGTCAGAGAGTGGAATGGCAGGGCTTTGAGTATTGCCTAACATGGCTACCTCAGAGGTTTGGAGTCAGAGACTGTTATTTACTGACTGTTACCTTGGGCAGGTCACATAATGTCTCTGGGCCTAGATTTCCTCATAAAAACACAGATAACAATAATACTGATCTTATAGTTTTGGTGAGATGATTAAAAGATACCAATTGTAAAATTTTGGAAATCTGTACAATACTATATAAATGTTAGTTGTTAACAGTGCTGCTGTTCTGCTACTGTTGTTGATGACATAGCACCAATTCTATTAAAGTCAAGGTAAAAGGCTAAATGGTTATGAATTTTGTATGTCTAGAGCTCATCTATACATTGATCCTTGCCAGTTTACCAGCAAAGCTGACACAGTACAGACAAAATTCAAATTTCTTTTCCAACTCTATTTCTGGTTTATGTGAAAAGTCTCAACTTTAGACATCTTCCTTGAATCCCCCTGTACCTGCCCAATCTGCATGTGTGGGAATTGTCTTGGCTCTGGTGTCGTCAAAGCTGGAGCCCAGGACAGAAGGTACTCACACATTACAGGCACGTCATATTTTCTTTTTGTAATCATTTCTCATAGGACTGTGCAGGCTGGTAACTCAAATAGAAATGAATGCAGGCTGTGCACATCACCTGATCAGTTTGTGCCTGAGGAACCTTCTCAAGGTCCAGATTTTTGCCTGTGTGATATTAACATAACCATTTGCATGCCTTTTTCATTTTGTTTTTATAAAGGGTCTCTCCTTAAAGATCTATGAGAATGAGAGTAAGCAGTGGAAAGTCACATTTTCATTCTGCTAACAATATAATCAAATCTGTAAATGGGCAAACACACACACACAAGAGATGGTCCATAATACTGCTGGCAATTATTCCCCACAGCAGCCTTAGATGTTGAAGGAAGAGTTTCAAAGAACAGAGGGAAAATATTGATCATTTTTTTGACTATGGAGTTAGGCTACCCTCCTAGGTGCCCAGAGTGGGTGAGAGTGCTGGTCCTATTCCCACACATTTCCCAGCCTTGAGACTAGACAGCCACATGACCATCTGCTACTTTAAAAAATATGGCTTAAGTACACAACACAGGCTGTTTGACCTCTGAGGTTGTTAGACTCTTGCCCTCTGCCTAACAGCTGACACCAGGGACAAGCAGGCCAGCCCACCTGGCCTCTGTAGAGGCTAGCACAAGGGTGCCAGCCATGGGGCAGCTGCAGCTATGGCAACAAATGCCCAAGAATGAGTTAACACCAGCCAAAGGGGTTAATGGGAGAGGCAAGGGCTTTTGTACAAATGCATTAGGGAAAGAAACTTGATACAGCTAGAATGAGGTCCATTAATAAAGCTGAGTGATAAAATCCACCACCATTCTTAAATTGGGCTTGGCTACTTAAACTGCTTTTTCAAATTAGTCTCCTGTGTTCTAGCTGTTCATGGAGAAACTAACCTTCTTTTTAAACAAAGAATAAAAAAAATACTATAATATGCAGTGTAAAAGGAGAAAATAGGCTAGGCAAAAGGGTCAAAAATTAGACTTGCAAACAAAGAAAGGGAGAGAAACCAAAGAGATGTGTATGACTGGAATATGTTCAACAACTTGTTATTACTAACAATCACCACCTGACAATAAATCACCCCCCACGTGTAGATTATAAACTGCATTATTATGATGCATTAGAATCAATATGAGTACTAATGATAATGGGTGCTTGGGTGGCTAAACATGGCCCCCAATTACTGCTGAGTGCCCTTTCCTTTTGTGGCTACAAAACAACTGTCATCAATATTCTCTCATAGAGAGTGTTTTCTTATCAGCATTGTGTCCTCAAAACATCCCTGGAAAGCAGATCGATATTGATGGGCTCTTCTGTGAAAAACAGGGAGGCATGGAGAGGTTAAGTGAAAATGAGCAGAGGTGGCATTACCACTGCATAACAAAATGTGGATTATAAAAGTAGCCAAGGTAGAGGCAAAGGCCTGTGGGCTGCTCTTTCCAGGAGGGCAGCATCTATGGACTGCAATGGGTCAGAGATTTCACTCACCCTCTCAGCTACAGTGAAAAGCATATATTTCTTAAGCAACTGTATTTGGAAATTCTGACTGTAGCTCATAGCCCAGAACCACAGAATATATTTTCACTTCTTCTGAGTGTGGTTTAGCCTCAGAGTAAAATTTTAGACCTGGGAAGAAAAGAAAAGTACATCTGAATTCAGAAACCAGTATAATCCATTTGGATAGTACTTCCTAGCCACAAATAAACTAACAGGTACTCATTGAGTCCCTATGGTGTTTTTGTTGTTGATGATGTTTTGTTGTTGTTAGTGGCTGCAAGGGACATAAGAGAAATAGAAGACCCTCAGAAGACTGAAGTTCTTCCCTCAGAGAGTGAATCATCTACTTTGGAGTGGAGGTAGACACTTTCTCATACAAGATAAATACCAAACAAGACACCATAGAAGGTTTAAGTATAAAGTGACAAGCTCTTGTTGTCCCACTGTTTAGAGGAAAAGAATGAGAAAACTTGAATGGTGGGATTTGAACAAATTCCCATGTGAATATTACTAGTTGTGTTTAAATTGAAAAGTACATTAGACATTCCCATCAATGGAAAATGCACTCACAGTGGGAGGGCCAAAAGAAATGAACAGGAGAGAACATGAGGTAAAATTAGTAGGACAAATGGGGTTTAAGGATGAGGAACCCAGGATGGAGGTGTTGCCATTATCAGGTTATGATCATGTCAGTTTTGAAGCAAACTACACAGATAGGGCTTGCTAACCTGGGGACAGTGCTTCTACTTGGTTCTCATGTCTCTAGATAAATCTAAGAGTTAGAGGGAAGTTAATAACAGATTAAGGCTCAGGTGGGTACATGGAAGGCAGATAGAGTTGTATACTGAAGAGGGAGCCACATGTTTTAGCTATTAGACACACAAACAAAGTGCAAAGCTGCTGGGTATGGTGGTACATGCCTGTAATCCCAGTGTTTTCGGAGGCTGAGGCAGGAGGATCACAAGTTTGAGACCTACCTGGGCTACTTACCAAGACCGTGCCTCAAAATTTAAAAAATAAAAAAAAATAAATAAATAAAAAGGGCTGAGGAGGTAGTTCAGTGGTAGGGCACCTCTGGGTTCAATCCCCAGTACCACTAAAACAAAACAAAACAAAACAAACCCAAAGTGGCCAAGCTCTCCTTCTGTTTCAGAAATTGAGGTGTTTGACTTAATGTGCTTGTCAGATGGAATGGTATCCAACACATAGTATGACTGAATTTTCCGCACAAAAGCATTTTGGATCCATTTTAGCACCTTTGCTAGTGTTCACTGGTATTCCAGATGATGTCTTCTTGAGCCACTTAACTCTCCATTCTTTCCTTGATACCCTCAGGCTCACCCTTCCTTGCCTTGCAAACACTGCTGGTTGTAGGAGACTTGGACAAGGAGTATGGCTCAGTCACTGAACACACACATTGTTCTGCACATGGTGGGTCAGCAGTGTTATTGTTACAGGTCACAGCTGAACTTTGCAACAAGCAACAGAACCACAGGGATTCCCTAGATCTACATGCAAATTTCTCATTGGGAACAATAAAATTGAGAATTGAAAGTTGATTGCATTTTCCTCTATAGAACATATTCTATGAAACAGAAAATTGACCATTATTATCTCTTTTTAGGACATTTGGAAGAGGCCACAATTATTCCCAAAGGAGCTGTCATGCTATAAGAAGTCTGTTTGTGACTCTGGCTCCTATAGCTTCAAGGTATTATGTTTTGACAATAGCCTGGATGCTACTTTACAGCCTAAGAGTTTGTCTTTGAAATTTTCTAGGAGTATAAATGGCAAGTTAGTATATGAATATTACTTGTAGAACTTGAATTGATGAGTCTATTAGAAACATACATCAAGAGTACATGAACTCACAACAGGGTTGGCCAAAGGAGGTGAGCTGGAAAGAGTCAGTCTGTGGTAAATTAGGAAGACAGATGAAGGTTAAAAGGAACCAGGATGGAGGTATCTGCCATTATCTGAATCTGATTATATCTTTTTTGAGCCAAACTCTACTGATAGGTCTTGCTTCCCCAGGGGCAGCATGTCTTAGATAAGTAAGCTTAGAAATCATTTGGGAGGAAATATTTCTTTACTCTGACATGAGCAGCTAGGTGGAAAAGATGAGCAGACATTTGCTTTGGGAGCAAGAGGTGCTGATCTTAATGCCCATCATCTCCTAGAGATGATGATGTATTATATATGCACATGGAATCACTGCAGCTGCCTGCTATTTCCAGGGGGTCAGAGTACACAACCTTTATTTCCAAATGTCTAGTTTTCAATCTGGCTTTATCTTGGAATATGTTTTGAATACAGCTCAGACAGGGACGTTTTGGTCAAGCATGCAGTGACTAACCTTCAAGCACAACAGAACACCAGGAGAGCAGTCTGACCTTTGCAGTAAAATTAATTTGATGCTTACAATCTAACATAGAGTCTGTAGCATTTATTCATGTGACAGTCACAAGACAATTTAGCAGGGATTATTAAATTCCACTTAAGCTCATCAGAGGAGAGAATTGAGGTTGATGCATTTCAGGACATTAGTGAATTGGCCAAATCACATGTGGAAAAAAAAAGGGAGTGGACTTCTAGGAATAAAGTGTATGGGACTAACTTTGTAAATAGTAGGCACTCAGTGAAAAAAGATTCAGTGAATGAGGCAAAAGTATAAAACAAATCTGCTGTCTGACACCTAGAGAGCTCTCCTCTGCTATTCACAGATGAAACTTCAAACTCTACAAGTTTCCCATGCAGGGAAGCCATTCAGCATGTACCAGACATGCCAGGATGAGGATGAAATATGAGTGGATGGTACAAGACATGCCACCTTTCTGCATTACACTTCCCATTTCAGCTGTTGGTAGAAAGTCTGGGGCAGAAGATTACAATTTAGAAACAAACAAGCCAGCAGGACATGGGTGGCACACACCTGTATTCCCAGCAACTTGGGAGTCTGAGGCAAGAGGATCACAAATTAGAGGTTAGCTTCAGCAACTTAGCAAGACCCGGTTTAAAAAAATAAAAAAGGGCTGAGGATGTATCTTAGTGGTAGAGCACCCCTGGGTTCAATCCCCAGTACTGGAAGAAAGAAAAGAAAAAGAAAGAACAATACTCCATTGTGTATATATACACTACATTTTCTTTATCCAATTAAGAAAAAAGGAAAGACAGACAAGAAACCAAAGGGATAGCAATGGATCAGCATGGATGCATATTCCCCAAGATAGTATTCAAAAGAATACTGTTGAATTTGCAGTAAACCTCTGTAACACTAGAACCTGCCATAGCACTACCCAGGAGGAATCAGTGTTCCAGTTATTGCACTTTAGCAAGCATATTATACACAAAGATCTAAGACTGTTTGCAGTAGCAAATCCTGGTTGGTTTTATTTAGGCAATATAATAATGTACCTTTCTGAATCTGATATTCTTTATTTGAACATTCATTATAATGATTCATCTCTGCTGTTCTTTCTTTACCCATGATATTTGCATTCCATTAGCCAATATAATTCATAGAGGATGATAAGGGAATCAAAATTATCCAATTTGTTTCCATCATAGGAGCAGAAGGATACCTGCGATGGTCTGCTTTGCATCATTCTACTTATTTCAATAAATTTTTCTTAAATTGCAGGGTTTGTAGTATTATTTATCATTGCAGAGTCAGCATTCATTTAACATAAGAGAGAGAAACTAGTTTTGTCTAAGGAAACAGCCTCCATATTTGTTTCCCAAGAAATGAATATTTCCTAATCTGGGGGGTTCTCTCATGCCACACAAAGTATGCTGACTTGTACCTCTCTAAGAGATACTTAGCACCAATGTAATTCTCTATATTGCTATGAGATTTGACCTTGTATGATTACACACTGGGTGTCTGCAATGTTCCCCCTGGTAGACTGTCAAAACTCTGAGGGCAGGGCTGGTGCCTAATATAATGTTAAATCACTCCCCAGGATATGGCATATCAAATGAACACACAGCATAGCTCTATCAATTTTTCATCTCCTCCAATCTGCTGACATTATCATAAATGCCTGACATTAACTGTGAATCCCACTACTTCTTTTTCAAGTAGAAATGCTTTCCTGAACTTTTATGAAAAAATTTTCTCAGGTTAATCTTGCTAATATTTTCCATATTAATTTCTTCTTTCACTATCTGAACAATAAACTCTCAAAGGAAGCTTCGGGTAAATTTGTTGTTTTGGCCTGCAAAAATAGCCACAAGTCATAGTGATAATATCAAGAGAACCAGATATGATGTTCAAAATATGAAAACACCAGTCTGGCTTGGACAACCAAACAGAATTTGACATGGAACCTCAGCAATGAAGCAGGGTCTGAGAGACCCACTTGCTATGCCAGTGGTAAATCCATTATTGTGTCTCTGGGGCAGCCTGGGGGATATCAAGGGAATCAGTTTAGCTTATGTGACATGATTATTTAGGAACCTCTAAAAAGTGCCTTCTTACCAACCAGTAAGTAAGGTTTTTTTTCAATTGATACAGCCACACAGTGCACACTGGATGAATATCAGCCTGGAGACTGGGAACCTACTTTTCACCTGAATATTCACCATAAGTTAGCTGATAACTCCTACCTATAGCTGTGTTCTCCTTAAGAAATCTCTCTTAGGGTTCAAGTAAATCATTGTGATCAAAGTTATTCCTTATATTAAATTCAAAGGCAAAAAACTTTTCCACAGAAATCCTTCTTTTCTTCCTTCTCAAGGGATAAACTAATAATCACTTCTTATTTGTTAAACATGTTTTTTCTTAAAAGAAATTATTATTTCAAATTGCCTCCTACCTGGTTTTGAGCCTAAAAAGAACAACAGATACTGACCCCTACCCAGTAGGGTACCTGGGAAGCAAAGACTGAGTAGCTATCCTTGTTGACTTCTGCTTGGGTGAAGAAAGCAAAAGTTAAAATAAAATGGCAGAGTCTGGACATCATGGACCTCTCCGTGCAAACCATTAGGAGCAATGAAACTAATGTCCTTTCAAAGTCTTTTTTTCATGGTGGTGCATGCCTATAATGCAGTGGCTCAGGACGCTGAGGCAGAAGGATCATAAGTTCCAAGTCAGCATCAGCAACTTAGCAAGGCCCTAAGCATCTTAGTGAGACCCTGTCTCAAAATGAAAGGAAGGAAGGAAGGGAGGGAGGGAGGGGCTGGGGATGTGCCTCTGTGGCAAAGTGCTCCTGGGTTCAATTCCTGGTATCAAAAAAAGAGTCATTTGCTATTCTGATCTAATATCCAGGTCTCTGAGTGGTAGACCTACTCTGTCTCAAAAAGCAGTGGTTGCTTAGGTATCTTGCTGTCAGCTAATCCCAAACTTCACATGACAACTCACTAGGGCTGTGCTGAAATTAATTGTAAATGCTTATCTGCTGGGAGAGTGGTTGGCTTCCACAGTCTTGATTTGGGTAAATCTGTCTTTGCTATTTAGTGTTTATTTTGTAGGAACACTAGTGAAATTACTCAGAAAGTTGTGTAGGATACATGGAAAGCTGGCAAGACCAGTAATTCCTATTTCTCTAGAGGTGATGGCTGAAGTATGCTTATTGTGAGTAAATGCCACATGCAAGGTTTCTTTGGTCTGTGTAAAGGGTATATTGGGATCATAATTTCTGCCTGGAAGAAATGTCTAAGTAGCAATGTCTGGCATGAGGTGTTCATCATATCATAGTGCTGGCAAGTCAGACCTGAGATTCTCACTCAGTAATAACATCAAATGACCAAGTAGGAATTCTCAAAAGCATATGTTTTTTAAATGCTTAGGAGCATTATGTACACCTTACAGTAAGACAGCTCACAGGTTGCATATTGGACAGACAAAAGAAGTTGGAGTACACATTAATGAAAAATTTCAAACAGCATGTAACATTGTAGCTCAAAGGCAGAGGGCTCACTAAAAGTTGTTGAGTTCCAAGGAAATATCTCAGAAACAATCTTTTTACCCCTTATCAACTGCAATATAAAAAGATCTCCAAAAGAGCAATATTTTTTTCCTTGTAAAGCAGAGGCTAGTTGGGTAGGATCAATGCCTGTGGAATGCACTGAAAATAAGATTGGGAGTGTCCATGACATAGAGCTCTGACATGCATGCCCAATAGAAAAGACTGATTGGACAGTATAGGTTTCCCCAATTTTCATGCCTCTTCCTGCCTCCTGCTAAGCTGCATCAGCTTCAAACATGAAGGTTAAAATGTCTTACCCAGGGATTTCACTTATGCAATAGACCAACCAAGTATTTATACATGAATATAAATGGCTGCTTATAAAGTATCTGAATTTTTTTGGGGGGGGTTGGGAGGTGGGGATTGAAGTCAGGGGCATTCAGGCACTGAGACATGTCCCCAGCCCTATTTTGTATTTTATTTAGAGACAGGGTCTCATTGAATTACTTAGGGCCTCACTAAGTTGCTGAGACTGGTTTTGAACTTGCTCCCATACTATAGGCTCCTTCTTCACACTACTGTTTCATTTGACTATCTCCATTTATTGTTGAAGACATGGTGCTCAAAGAATTGAAGCAATTTGACCAACATCACACAGTAATAAATAGCAGAGTGAGCATTCTAACCCAAATTTGCTTCCAAAGTCCATGCTGTCAATCACCAAACTATGCCACTTCTACTGTAGTATGATATTGTTTAGCTATTCATCAAATCTCTATCTCCATCCTGACTGGAACAGAGTTGAAGATAACATGTGAGGCCATGAGAGGTTGCACAGTTGTGCTGGAACCATATATTCTATTTTCTCTTGGGCCTGATGTTAAACAGATTTATTGGTCATTTGTATTTCTTCTTTTGAGAAATGTCTGTTTAGTTCATTCACCCATTGATCGACTGGGTTATTGCATGATGTGGGAAGGGGACAAAAGACATGGGGAGATAAGGAACTATAGTTTGGATACGAGGTATTCCCCAAATTTCTGTGTTAATGCAGAAATATTCAGAGGTGAAATGATTAGATTATGGCAGCTGTAACCTTATCAGTTGATGGATCCATTTGATGGATTAATGATTTGAAAGGCATAGTACTTAAGCCTAGTTCTTGTCCCAAAGCTACAAAGTTGCAGACTGGGTGAGCATGGGGTATAGCTGCACAGAACCTGCCATGCCAGTGTGGGCCTGAGGTGCAGTGAGACAGGGCCAAGGCAAACCAGTGCATGCCACGTGCCACACTACCAGCAGCCCAGTCCAGGCCTGGTGCAGACTCCCACTCTACACAGTGCTGCAGCCCAGAACTCCCAAGCATCCATTATCTGATAACCTTGACCTCCTGCTTCCCAAGGAGCAGCAGAAAAATGGAAGTAAGGCAAATACCAATGGAGATTGTAGGGCTAACCAATAGCACTGGTAATTTTCCCAACCTCTGATTAGCATAAATTTGGACCAACAGTGTTGACGCAGATGCTATAAAATCCCCTAGACTAGCACATTTAAGTGGCAAACCCTCTCATGTCCCCTCTCACCCTGCGTGAGTTCTATAGCTATTCATACTTGAATAGATCCTATTCTTACACTCATTTATCTGTGGGTTTCATTCTTCAAATTCACAAGACAAGAACCCAGAAAGAAGAAGTTGGCAATAAACTGCTGGATATAGCCCACCATTAAGTGCTACAACATGTTACTAAATGGTAATGGAGAAGAAAAGAGTTTTCTTGGCTACATAGGCCTGCATCTTACAAATACCCCACCTGCCAGAAAAAGTGGAGAAACTCCAGTTTCACTATACTGGAAAGTAACTTCAAAGCACATGGGGCATGACTGGAGGAGGTGTTTCACTGGGGGTTTACCCCTGGGGGTTATATTCTGTCCTCCTGGCTCCTTCCTCTTGCTGTTTCCTGTATACCATGACTTGAGCATCTTTCCTCTGCTGCACCCTTCTGCAATGATGTTCCACCTTGCCTCAGACCCAGAGCAATGGAGTTGGCTGACTGTGGACTGAGAACTCTGAGGCTGTAACACAAAATAAATTTTTCCTCTGCTAAGTTGTTCTTGTCAGCTATTCTGGTCACAGTGATGAAAAACTGACTAACATATAAGGGGTAAATGATTGCTGTCCTTTCACCACCAAATTATAAGGCCATGAGAGACCACTCAGAACATGAGTAAGAGCTAGGAGATAACATTATCAAGAAAATTACTTTTACCTAAGGTCTATTACCTAAGTTGAGTCAGTATGCCAGTTATTAATTTATTATCTCTTAGCTCCAAATTATCCCTTGTTGTTTGCTCTGTGATAAAAGTTCTGGACCCTTTAAATTTTTTTTCCTTTGCCAGTGGGCACAGTATTAAGCTGTGTCAGTACAGGGTGCTGCAAAGACATTTCAGGAGGAAGGGGGTTTTCTTTCTGGTTCCAGTGTACTGTATTTTCAGTGAACTCATTTGCAATGCTCCTGTAGTGTAGGTACCCAGCTTTCCCAGTAGTCAATTCCAATGGCTCACATAGCTTCCCCAACACCAGGTTCCTACAGTGCACACAAAAAAATGAGTTAGAATATGTATGACCTCCTGGGCACTGGAATTCTTCAAAAAGGGGAAGAAAGAACTTGCTAGACAGGAAAGGCTACTATAGTCTGAGGATGGTCTGAGCCATTGCTTTCAAAGTGCACATGATCATTCCTAGTTCACAGTACCTGAAGTTATACAGCCTGGGTCCTCCAAGGGAGAAATGAGTATTTGTAGTGAAAAGCTCAGAATGGCCACTATCTTTTAAAAATGCCCAATAATGAACTCAAAAATCCCTATGACTGTCAAAGAACTCTTCTTCAAACTCAAGCTAATGTTTCCTCCACTACAAGATATTGACTAATTTCCTTTATTCCCACCATGTCTTACCATGGGCATGTATACAGAAATTTTTAGAAAGCTTAAAATGTCATGAGTTTTGGGTAAAAAAAGAACCTCTGAAACCTCAGGTTAGAAGTTAGGTGTTTAGGGTTTGCACATCAGGATGTTTTTCAAGTACCACAATGAAATTTTTTTTTTTACCAGTGACAGAACACTATCATCATTTTTATATTACTCATGGATTTTTACAGCTGAATTCTCCTTGAATAAAATATTTTCCAAAATGTTTATCGTTAATTAACCACTACCTTTCCACTGATCTGTTCTCACTACAACTTCATCCCCCCACCCCAGACTATCTCATACCAAAATACTGTTTCCTCAGAGCTCAACGAATGCAAAATGGAAGGAAGTAGTTAAATAGTAAAGAATAAGGAAATGTAAATCTCAAGGTCTGATAATCAACTAAAATGCTCTTTATGCATGATACAAATTTATCTTTGGAGTATTTAGGAAGCATTGGCCCAGATCAAATTTAGACACACTAAAAGCTTCATAGCTAATCAGACAGCCTGTTCAATTGCTAGGAAGTTTCTTATATACACCTCCCATGTTTTAGGCCTTAGAGCAATAACAACTGCATTTGGAGTCATAGGAACTTCCAGTGAAAGGAGTTTAGACAGAGTAACCTGTGATACCTATGGTTTTTTTAGGGGCTTCCAGGTATCTTTCTGGATCACCTAGGGCACCAAGTGTTCATGTGTGAGTGAATGTCCCAATCAGCACAGGTGAAGGAGAGAAGTTTGAATAATTTTACATAGTATTACTCTGCTAGAAAACTAACCAATTGGAGTTTCAGGAAATTAGTTCAACTATCACATCTGCTTCCCTTCCTATATACGTTCCTTCCAATCTTGGCCCTGGTCCAAGTTCCTGGAAACCTTCACTAGCCTTTCCTTTGTTCCCATGTCCCCCACATATATGTATGCATACACACAGAGGGATCATATGACCAATCATGGAATGGGAAAGGAAGCATTGTCTTTCTTTGATGTGACCAAAATGTCTAACAAGAACAATTTTGAGGAGGAAAAGTTTATTTTGTTTCACAGTTTAGAGGTTTCAGTCCATGGTCAGCTGAATTCATTGCTCTAGGCCTAAGATAAAGCACAACATCATGGTGGTATGGCATGGAAGAGGAATGCTTCTCAGCTCATGGCAGCCAGGAACCAGAGAGAAAGACAAAGGGGCCAGGGACAGATGTAATAACCATAGCCATGTCCCCAGTGACCTACTTCCTCCAGTAATGTTTCTCCTGCCTATAATTACCACTCAGTAGTTCAATCAGCTATTAAAGGATTAATCCATTTGCTGGATTAATTCACTAATGAGGTCAGAATACTAATCACTGCCTAAAAGCACCACCTCCTTGAACCTCACTGAATTGGGGATCATGCTTTCAAGTCATGAACCTTTGGGAGAACATTCCAGATCCAAACCACAACAGCTTCAGAGCAGTTGGATGGCTCATACTACAGTAGCTGGTGGTGGTAGGTAGAATAGGTGACATATTTAGAATAAGATATACACCATGTTTGTACAAATATGTCAAAATATACTCTACTGTTATGTATAACTAAAAAGAACAAATTAAAAAATTTAAATAGAAGAGGTGACATGTAAATGTTTCTTGCTCTAGTGAACACTTCTTCCTAAAATGTCAGATGCTTAAGACCAGTGGTTGCTAAAAAATAGTGCATACTTGCCTTCAATTTCAAAACAGGAATCATTTCTTTGTTGCTTCCAGGATGATTGCATATTAGAGCACTAGTTTTTATTCAGAGTGGCTGTATGGTCTGGCAAGAAGAACTGATGTTGATAGGAAGAACAGCTTAGTATTTAAGATAGCATTTAGGATAAAAACCTGGATTTGACTTCCAGATTTGCCACTATCCATGAACAAGGAACTTAACCTCTCTGAGTCTTTTTTAAACCTTTAAAATGGTGATAATATGTGAATTACAGGATGTTATGAAGAGAAACTAGAATAATAAAGTTTCTGGCACACAGAAACATCCATTTGCATTAACTACTATTATGTCAAGAGTACTATTTCCTAAAACACACAAATTCATAATATCCTCTATTATCTTGTTCTCTTTTGTCAGTTTTGAAGGTATGGACAGAGGAACTGTTTCCAGGGGAGAAGAAATGTGATTCACACAAATGCTCCCAACTGAAATTTAACAAAGATGAAAACCAATTCAGTGGTTTTCCACAAGTGTTGCTGGGGCAACTGAACACAACTGAACATCTATCATAGGGTGAAGAGGTGAGGGAGTGGTAGTTTCTTGGCCTAAGTCATATATCTTATACAAAAACTAATTCAAATGTAATATGATATCCCTGATGAATACAGATGCAAAAAATCCTTAACAAAATGTCAGCAAACTGAATCCAATGGCATATTAAAGGGACCACACACCATGATCTTGTGGGATATATCCCTGGGATGCAACGATAGTTCAATATATACAAATCACTAACTGTGATACACCAACTTAACAAAGGATGAAAATCACATGTTTCAATAGATACAGAAAAAGTGTTTGACAAAATTGACACCCTTTCATGATATATTAAAAAAAACTCACAACGAAAAAGAAGTAGAAAGAAAGGACCTCAACATATTAGCTATATACAACAAATCCAGAGCTAACATTGCATTAAATAGTAAAAAATTGAAATATTTTCCCCTAAGTTCAGGAACAAGTCAAGGATTCCTACTCTCACCACTTCTATTTAATATAGTACTGGAAATCCTAGCCAGAGCAATTAGAAAAAAAAAGGAAGGAAGAAAGAAAAAGAACAAATAAATAAATAAAAAGCATCCAAAAAGGAAAGGAAGAATAGAACTCTCCCTATATGCAAGGGACATGCCTTTGTATATAGAAAACCCTAAAGAGTTGATTATAAAAACAGAACGAATGAACAAACTTAGTTTTTGATTTAGTATGCATCAATTTATTGAGGAATGGAATGTCTGAATAGCATATTACAGTTTTATTTTGTGCTATTATATTATATTCTTACTGTTTAAAAAATCTGCATGTATTTTTTTCTTTCACCTACCTGTCTCCCTGGATTCTCTTTCTCTTTCTCACTTCTCTCATACTAACAGCCAACCTCTATAAATTCCTCCCTTGCTCTTACTATAAATTTTTACCTCTATCTTCTCTCTTTCACCCTCATAAACATCATCTTATACTACTTCTGTTCCCTCACTGTCCATCATTTGAAATGGTAAACCCTTTTAGCAAACTTACTGTTTATATTGTAGAAAATAATCGAACACACCATTTCTGTTTATTGTGAAAAAACTGTAGACGCTTTAATGGAAGCTAATTGGTTTAAGGTTGTATATTGTTTGTATTGGGTGCTGTTAATATTGGTATGCCCCTTACAGGTGAGGTGAAGCCTTCAGAGACACTATGAGACTACAGGGTAGAAAATATACTGATTCAGATCCATACTGCTAGATGGGAAGACACAAAAACAACGTGAAAAAACAAGGGAACAAAGTGTCTCAAACAAACCAAGATGTTCCAACAATAGAATCCATAGACAGTAGACGAAATCTCAGAAAAGGAGTTTAGAAAATACAGACTGAGGAGATCCAAGATGGCGGAATAGAGGAAGGCTGCATTCCTACTTGCTCCGTGGATTCCTACTTGCTCGGGATTCAAACAGCAGGAATATGACTCTCAACGAGATTTTATATTCAAAGCACATATAAGAGGTCCCCAGGTGCCGCTCCAGAACCAACTCAGCCGGGCTGGGCTCGGCCCGCCGCGGGCAGCTACGATCCGGGAGCCGGACAGCTACGATCCGGGAGCGCCTGACCCTGCAGCTGCTTCGGAGCCACCGACCTGGGTCTGCGCCAGCCAACAAGTGAGTGCGGGTCCCCAGTAGTGCTTTGGAGTCACTGGCCATGGCTCCAGCACCAGCCGGCGGCCTCCCAGGCAGAGACCGAGCATCTCAGGCTACCTGGGCATTCAGAGGCGTCCGGGAAACTCTGAGATCGCAGACTCTGGTGGGGAGATGGAACTACCCCACGCCATTTTGGCGGCTTAACTGGCGGAGAAGGCTCATTACCAGCTTCCTGGGGCCTTCGGCTGCGTCAGGGAGCTTCAACCGGGAAACTCTGGGAACGCAGTCTCTGGCGGGAAGTGGGAACTATTCTGTGCCACTCCCCCCAGCTTTCCTGGCGGAGAGTGCCCATCTTGGGCTTCCCAGGCCCTCTAGCCGCACCTGGAGAGGTTGGCCCGAAGCCCCTGGAATCGCTGACCCCGGCGGGGAGGTGGAACTGCTCTGAGTTTGGCGGCTTCCCTGGCAGTGGGGGTCCATTTCCAGCTTCCTGGGGACGCAGCTGCGTCAGGGGGAGCTCCAGCCGGGAAACTCTGAGAACGCAGTCTCTGGCAGGGAGTGGAAACTACTCTGCGCCACTCCCCCAGCTTCCCTGGCGGAGAGTGCCCATCTCGGGCTTCCCAGGCCCTCTAGCCGCACCTGGAGAGGTTGGCCCGAAGCCCCTGGAATCGCTGACCCCGGCAGGGAGGTGGAACTGCTCTGAGTTTGGTGGCTTCCCTGGCAGAGGGGGTCCATTTCCAGCTTCCTGGGGCCGCCAGCAGTGTCAGCAGTGTCTGGAGTGATCGGGCAGGGAGCTTTGGGCCTTTGGCAATAGCTTACAGTGTCCCCAGGAGAGAGCAACCACCTGCCACTGCCTGAACACCCAGCGAGGAGTTCAGGTCAGCCTGGGCTCTCAAGCCCAGTGTCTCCATCACTGAGCACAGTTCTGTGACACCACCCCAACTTGAACTAGTGCCCAGGCCCACACCCAGGCCCGGAGTCTACCACCTTGCTGTATCTAATTGTCTATCAACACTAGGCTGCCTCTGCCCAGAAGCATTGATCATTCCCAACCTGGAGGTAGTGGGACAGCACCTTTCTTGGGTCACCGCTTGATCAAACACCCCTCAAGCAACAGAGGGGAAGATACACGAACACCATGAGAAAACACGGGAAGAAAGTGTCCCAATTAAACCTAGATGACATATCAAGAGAACCCAAAGACAGCATGGTAGAAGGAATGACAGAAATGGAGTTCAGAATGTTCATAATTAAAGTGATCCGAGAAGAGAATGATGTGACGAGAGAGCAGATTCAGGCTATGAATAATCAGTTAATAGAGCAATTGCAGGAAGCAAAAAATTACTTCAATAAAGAGATAGAAATTCTGAGGAAAAAACAAACAGAAATTCTTGAAGGAAACAAGGAAATGAAGGAAACAATAAACCAAGTTAAAAACTCAATAGAAAGCATAATTAACAGAATAGATCACTTGGAAGACAGAACCTCAGACAATGAAGACAAAATATTTAATCTTGAAAACAAAGTCGAACAAACAGAGAAGATGGTTAGGAATCATGAACGAACCCTCCAAGAAATATGGGGCATCATGAAAAGACCAAATTTAAGAGTAATCGGGATTGAGGAAGGCGCAGAGATACAAACCAAGGGTATGAATAATCTATTCAAGGAAATATTATCAGAAAATTTCCCTAATATGATGAATGAGATGGAAAATCAATTACAAGAAGCTTACCGGACACCAAATGCACAGAATTACAACAGATCCACACCAAGACACATTATAATGAAAATGCCTAACATACAAAACAAAGATAGAATTTTAAAGGCAGCGAGAGAAAAGAATCAGATTACCTACAGGGGGAAACCGATACGTATATCAGCAGATTTATCAGCCCA
>JAJEJO010000259.1:591810-690733 GCA_020662805.1 Glaucomys volans | reverse complement strand
CCCCAGGGTTTCAGATGGATTTTCAGGAGGAAAATGTTAAATCCTATCAAGCTGGAATTCTGCCTGAGATGGTCAACACACCGCTACCCCTAGTTTTTTTTGGACTCAGGTGCAATTTATATACCACAATATTTTGATACTGAGTATCTGAGACCTGTGTGTGTGTGATATGCTTAGGAGAGAAACCATAATAAATTCTCAGAAATTGCAATGTTCCTCCGTTTCTTCCCAGTTCACTGATGCCCTAACACAGGAACTGTTGAAACACTTGGGATGCCTCATCCTTTCAGTTGCTGAGTGACCCACATAAAGCAGGAGTCAGGATTGCCAGTTCCATCCCCTACACCAGTGACCTCCGGTGGGTGAGGACCACATCTCCATCTGTCTCCTGGATAATGTCTCTTTCAAGTTATGTAGACACCTATGACTACACATGTCCAAAATTCACTGCCCTCCCACCAGGCCCCAGGTCATTCCAGGGATTGGCATCATCCTCCTCCACCCATACACCCATGGCAGGAGCCTAGAAGCCACCTCCTCCTATCTCCCCAGACCCTCCCCATCCCTCTTCTTCTCTGTGTTCCTCTGAGAACTATTAAAGATCTGAATAATTTATTGTCCAAGCCATGACACCTTTTAGCATGAGCAAGGGCACTATTAATGACTGAGCTAGAACAACAGGAATATACCAGTACATATGGCCATGGCACACAACAACAGACAAAGGCAATGAATGATGATAACCAGACACTGCTACAATAGCCAAAAATAAAACACCACCTAAATGTCCACCAAGTGGAGCCAGAGAATGGAATCTCATTCTGCATTTGAAAATGCTACCTCTAAATAATTTTAGGAAATTCAAATAGAAAAAAAAAATAAAACAAGAAGGAAATTTAAATAATTAGAAGAATTTGAAAATAATGGAAAATAAGTAGGGAAAACTGAAAATAAATGATTTTAAATTTCAAAAGCAAAGGCAAAGTGTATGAAAGTATATGTCTAATTATATATATAAATGTATAAAATTTGGTAGAAACATTCATATTCTACTCTCACAGAAAAGGCTAGAAGGACTTAGAGTAGTCCTTCCTTATACACATTCATTTTACACAGTTTCAGTTACCCACTGTCAACAGCAATCAAAAAACATTAAATGGAAAATTCCAGAAATAAATAATTCTTAACTTTTAAATTGCATGCTTTGTGTAGTATGATGAAATCTTTTGCTGTCCTTACCCATCTGAGATATGAATTATCCTTTTGTCCAGAGTATCCACGCTGTACATGCTACCCACCCCTCCGCTACAGCTGTCTCATTTATCAGATTGACTATCTCGGTATTTTACTAAAAATAGCCCAAAGTGAAAGAGCAGTGATGCAAAGGAGCCATGGGGGTATAAAACATGGAAGGATAGCTGGACACAGCAGTGCATGCCTGTATTCCCAGCAATTTGGGATGACAGAAACATTCTGTCTTGATTCGGGACTTGGAAACATAGATGAATATATTTTTTAAATATATTTTTTAGATGTTGATGGACTTTTATTCATTTATTTATATGCGGTGCTGAGAATTAAACCTAATGCCTCACACGTGCTAAGCAAGTGCTCTACCACTGAGCCACAACCCCAGCCCCAGATGAGTACGTTTGTACAAACTCATTAGATGATGACCTAAGATTGACACAGTATGTCAATTACACCTCAGTAAAGAATAAAAAGACTCAGGCAAGACTCTGGTAATCTCAAGCAGTAGGATCTGTAGACCTCCTTGCTCTGCAGCAAGATCACAGGAAGAGCTATGAGACAGCCACACTTTTGAGTGGTCGGTGGGCAAATGGCCAAGGGATTTGATGTTAGAGGTTGTGTGCACTGATCAATCAAATGCCTGCATGGAGAGATGACCTCTATCCAAGAAAGTCACTAGAGACCCTGGGTAAACCCTCATGGAGTGAGGACAAGAGATAGCACTAACTGAGACCTACTGTGAGCCAGGCCCTGTGCTGAACATCCTGCAATCTATTCAGTTATCTCTGCTGCCCCAACAGACATTATGAGATTTCTGGGCAGAGGAAACTTAAGCTTGTGGCCAGCATCCAGTAGAACCCAGGCTGCTTTCTTCCTGAGAGTCAGAACTGAATGTCCCCACCTCTGGTCATCACCTGCTACAGCATGGAAACCATAGGATAGCTGGTGTATGTTTTGTGTGTGTGTGTGTGTGTGTGTGTGTGTGTGTGTGCGTGTGTGTGTCAGAGAGAGAGAGAGAGAGCGCTGCTGCATGGTTGCCCATGTGGGGCCAAGTAGATTTAAACAGAACAAATCTCTTAGAAATCAGTCTTGTGTGTGTGTGTCAGCAGTTAGTCTTCAGCATGCTTTACTGAAATCTGACATCTCAAGAGATGATCAGTTGCTCAGTTTAGAACGTAAATATTCAGTCAGCACAGAGAGTGTGTGGACGTTCCCCTGCTGTGGCTGCAGCAGAGCATATGGTGTGTGGAGGACCAGGGACCTTGAATGTAGCAGTTGAGGGTTTGTTCTCTGCTAGGCAAGAATAATAAGCTCCCTCTTGCCTCTGCAGGGAAGCAGGGGAAGTAAGTACATTCATATGTTAGAAAAACCCTCTGTAGTATGTGAAACTGCCTGAAATGGTATGTGTGAGAGTTCTTTAAACATTATCCATACTGTGCTTGCCCTGTGTGCAAACAGAAGGCACATGCAAATAGGATTATCTGAATTTAATAAAGGGACTACTCACTGTAATCCCCTCAGATCTACAATAGATACATTCCAAGACCCCCAGTGGATGTCTGAAACTGAGGATAGTACCCAAACTACAAATTTAATGCCTTTTCCATTTTGACTAAACACTTACCACACACTGTGGCCACAACTTTTGCAGTTTGAGATATGACAGGAAACTAGCATGAGTTTGTCTTTCCTTCTTCACAATTCATGGACAGATTTGTTCTTACTGTAGATCTTAGCAAAATCAGCATATGATTTTTTTTATTTCCTTATTTAGTCAAGAACTTTCACCTTTTTATGCTTGTGCTTTGGGGCCATTACTAAGTAAAATGTGAGTTACTTGAACACAAGCCCTGCAATACTAACACAGTTAATTTGACAACAAAGATGGCTACCGTGACTAATAGGTGGGTACTATATACAGTGTGGATATGCTGGACAAAGAAGTGATTCATATCCTGAGTGGGATGGAGCAGGATGGTGCAAAATTCATCACCCTACTCAGAACAGCACACAATTTAGAACTTACTAGTTGTTTATTTCTAGAATTTTCCACTTAACACATTGGATCTCATTGACTGCAGGTAACTGAAACTGCCAAAAGCAAACCATGGAAAGTGTATGGACACTGCTATACTAAGGGGTTGAAAGTATCAGGAACCCAAAGGCATAGTGCAGTACCCCTGGGGCTAGCCAGAGAGAGCTGGAGACTGTTGCCCTACCTAGGCATGAAGGTATAAGAGGAGGGTTGTGTGAACGGGGCCACCTACAGGAGCTGCAACCTTCAATCTTCAGTCTCCAGGAGAGTACTAAACAGCCAGCTGCAACCTTGCAAGGAGAGAGGTAGGGAATAAATGCTCTGAACTCATTTTCTTCCACTCACCAGTCTCCTACCCACCTCTCATTGCTAAGCCCAACTGAGAGCCAGCCAGAGGATGCAGAGCAGGATCCAGGGGGTACTGGCTATGAAGGGCATTAGCATAGATAGAAGTGACCTTTAACAAAATAATCTCTATGTAAAAGGATAAATTATGGTACAATTTCCTAGTGGATTCCCATGTGTCTGTTTAAAAGATCATGATAGATTTATTACACTCATCCTAGGTGCAGGAGCAATGAAAATATATAAAACTATCCTATTTTAACATTAAAAATTATATAAATACACATGCTGATGTTCTGAAAATCATAAGATGTCTGGTTGCTTCTTGGAGGTGATGTAGATGAGTTAGCTGTGGATTTTCAGGCCATGCTTTACAGGTGTGACATTACTTGAATTTGTAAAAATGAGTGTGAATTTTTCCAATAAAAAAAAAGTAGAAAAAAAAAAAGGAAAGAAATCTTCTTGGAAGAAGTGAATAGGCTAAGGAAGAGGCTGAGGCAAGCAGAGCTACAAGAACTGCTTGACTAAGACAAGCCAGATAGTCAAGGGTCAGGACTAAGTAGGGCAGGGATAGTAAGATGCAGTGGAGAACACAGCAGACCCTTCTCTTCTCTCCTCTCCTCCCTTGAAGATGGTAACATGGCTAGAAGCCAAGAAGGAAATTGAGCAAACATATTGAGGATAATGGGAGTCAGGATTCTCACCACTGAAGAACAGAATTACAAATACAGAAAGGAGAAAGGCTACAAAGAACACTGGGAAAGTGGAGATGAATGTGTGTGTGTGTGTGTGTGTGTGTGTGTATGTACACTAGTATGTGTGTGTTAAACTTTCCATCATTGTGACAAACTACCTAAGATAATAACTTAAAAGAAGGAAAATTTTATTCTGGCTCACAGTTTCAGAGATTTTAGTTCCTGCTCACTTGGATCCATTGCTTTTGATTCCACAGCAAGGCAGAACATCATGACAGGAAGTGTGCTTACTTCACGGCAGCCAGGAAGCAAAGAGAGAGGAAGGGGCCATCCTCTCAATATCCCCTTCAGAGGGACACCCCCAGTGACCTAATTTCCTTCTACTAAAGTCTCCACTACCTCCCATTAGCATCACAGGCTGGCCATCAAGCCTCTAACACATGGACTTCAGGGACATTTCAGATCCAAACCATAAAGAGAGAGAGACAGAGACAGAGAGAGAGAGAGAGAGAGAGAGAGAGAGAGAGAGAGAGAGACAGATGGGGGAGAACTTTTATATACATATATAAAAACTATATATACAGATAAAATTGTAAGCAACAAAATAAAAAATAAAATATTATGAACTACAAATAATATAGACATCCACAAATCCATATTAATTAAAGAGATGGAAAAGCTCTTCCTTACATGCAAAGCCAACTCATAAATGTAGAAGGGGTGATGGAATTGGAGAAACCACAATTTGGTCATCATCATAGTGGTGGGTTGATTCAAGCAGGAGAATCACGGATTAATGGATTCTAAGGCTGATGAATGAAGGTTTGGTGAGGAACAGAATATTACAAAATATAAACCAAAAATTTTTTCCCCCAAAATTTGTTTCAACAAAATCAGCTACTATACACACATCTCTCCTGCCCCACCCCATCAGGACATGAGACTAGTTCCCCTCTTCTTGAGACACCATGTGACTCCCAAGGCCAGATCAGAAGACTTTAGTGTTTGACCTTGTCTCTTGAAACTTCCTCTATCTCTCTGGGAACACTCCTTCTCAGAACCCAGCAACCATGCTGAAAATCACAAGCCCAAGGGAAGGCTACATGTTGATGGCTCTAGTTAATAGTCCCTATTGCACCTATCTTTCAGCCACCCCTGGCCAGATGCCATTTTAGAAGTGGTTCCCCCAGCCATCAGCCAAATGCTAAAAAAAGAAAATAGTTCTTCATGTAGAAGGGATTTAACATCAGAAGAGAACTTGGAACATCAGGAAGAAAGGAATAGCAAAATAATATTGTAGATGATTCTCCTTTACTGACACTTCCTTAAAATCAGTTTGATGGTTGAAAGCAATATATACATAATATATGTATAATATTATATATATTATATGTATATAAAACAATGTCTGAAGAGGCTTTTAAATGCCATAGACATAATATATAAGACAACTACAATACGAAGATGGGAGTATAAAGAGATCCGGATATGGTTTCTACAATCCATTTAAGTGATAAAATATTTATTATAAATAGACTATGAAAAGTTAAGTATGTATGTTGTAATACTCACAGAAACCAATTTTAAAACCACATAAATAAGTGTATTACAATAATACAGTAGAATCAGGCGCAGAGCACACAACTGTAATCCCAGTACCTTGGGAAGCTGAGGCACAAGGAGCACCAAGTTTAGGGCCAGCCTCAGCAACTTAGTGAGACCTTGTCTCAAAATAAAAAATGAAAAGGGCTGGGGATAGAGCTCAGTGATAAAGTGCCCCTGGGTTCAAACCTCAGTACCAAAAAAAAAAAAAAAAAAAAAAAGAAAGAAAGATTAACACATTTTAAAATTTATTCATCTATAAGCTAGCATTATTATAACTGGTTTGTAACTTCAGTTTCATTTTCTATATGAACAGAGGTTAATGCATTTAAAAGTATTAGTGTGTGTTTTGGGAAACACAGTAATATAAAGGGGTCATTTTGTGACAAAAAAATTGAAAAGGTTGAGACATAACTCTTAAAGGAACAGTTTTTATATGTTATTGTGGTTGAGCTGGTATCATTTCAAATTAGAATATTATAACTTTGGATGTTAAGTGTAATCCCATGGTAACCACACATAAAATAGCTAAAGATAATACACAAAAAGAAATAAGAAAGGCATATAAATGTCTCACTACTAAAAATGAAAGAATATAGTAATGCAGAAAATGAGGGACAAAAAAGCTGTAAGGCGTATTTAAAAATAGCAAAGTAAGCAGGCACAGCGGCACACACCTGCAACCCCATCAGCTCAGGAGGCTTGGGCAGGAGGATTGCAGGTTCAAAAGCAATTTAGCGAGACCCTGTCTCAAAATAAAAAATTAAAAAGGGTTGGGGATGTGACTCAGTGTTTAAGTAACTCTGAGTTCAATCCCTGAAACAGAAAAAAAAACCAAAATAACACAAGTCCTTTCTTTCTTTTCAGTAATTAAATATAAGTACTAAACTCTCCAGTCAAAAGATAAATTGAGCCAGGCGCGGTGGTGCACACCTGTAATCCCAGCACTTGGGAGGCTGAGACAGGAGGATCTCGAGTTCAAAGCCAGCTTCAGCAACTTACCGAGGCCCTAAGCAACTCAGTGAGACCCTGTCTCTAAATAAAATACAAAATAGGGCTGGGGATGTGGCTCAGTGGCCGAGTGCCTCTGGGTTCAATCCCTAGTACCAAGAAAAAAAAAATTTTCCCAACAAATAAAAGCATAGGACCTGGTGACTGAAACTCCAAAACTGTGAGCTAAATAAATCTCTTTTCTTTATAAAGTTCTCAACCTCAGGTATATCATTATAGAGATGAAAAATGGAATAATACAGATATGTATGCAGAAGTGGGATTGTGGGACCTTGTGGTAATTCTATTTTTAATTTTTGAGGAACTTCCCACAATAATGTCTGTACCATTTTACACTCCTATCAACAATGCACAAGGGTTCCCTTTTCTCCATATTCTCACCACTTGTTACCTTTTCACTTTTTGATAATAACTGTATTAACAAGCATGAGGTGATATCTCATTGTGGTTTTGAGTTGCATTTTCTTGATGATTAGTGATTAGTGATGGCGAGCATCGTTTCATCTGTTGGCCATTTGTTTGTCTTCTTTGGAAAAATGTCTATTCAAGCCAGGCGCAGTGGCGCACGCCTGTAATCCCAGCAACTCGGGAGGCTGAGTCAGGAGGATCGCGAGTTCAAAGTCAGCCTCAGCAACTTAGCGGAGGCCCTAAGCAACTCAGTGAGACCCTGTCTCTAAATAAATACAAAATAGGGCTGGGGTTGTGGCTCAGTGGCCCAGTGCCCCTGAGTTCAATCCCCACCCCCCACCCCCCCAAAAAAGTCTATTCAGATCTTTTTTCCATAATTAAATTGGGTTATTTGTTGTTGTTTGCTGTTTAGTTGTATAAGTTTCTTATACATCTAAATAAGACACTTCTTTTGTCAAATTAATTTTATATTTTTAGGGCATGCAACAACAATATGGGATACATATAGACAGTAAAAATGTTGCTATAGTGAAACAAATTAATAGATCCAGTATGCCATATAATTACATCGTTGTCTGTGCAGCAAATGAAGCTAAAGTTCATTCATCACAACTCCACAAAACAGTACAATTTTCTTACTTATGATTCTTATGTTGTATATCAGATCTCTAGACTTGTTCATCTTATATATCTGCTACTTTGTATCTCCTGTCCTATATATCCCTATTTCCTCCCAGCTCCCCACTTCCCACCCGTCCCTAGTAACCTCTGTTTGAATTTTTTAAAAGATTGCACATATAAGCAAAATAATGCAGTATTTATCTTTCTGTGTCTAGTTTATTTCACTTACCATAATGTCTTCCAGGATATCACCCATGTTATAGCAAATGATAAGATCTCATTCTTTCTTAGGGCATATATATGTATACATATATATATATATATATAAAATTTTATATATAAAATATATGACTAAAAAACAAGGAAAATTGCAAATAAAATCCAATTTCCAGTTTAAGGAACTAGGAAAAGAAGAAAAAACTAAACCCAAAGCTAGAAGAAAGTAGATATATGTATATATGGTATATATATCACAGGTTTTTAAAATCCATTTATTTGTCAATAGACACACAGGTTATTTCCATACCTTGACTATTGTGAATAATGCTGCAATAGACAGGATTTCAGATATCTTGATGAGGTTATGATTTCATTTCCTTGGGTATATGCCCAGAAGAGGGGTTGCTGAGTCATATGATAGTTCTATTTTTAATTTCTTTAGAAACAGCCATATTGTTTTCCATAATGACTATACCAATCCACATTCCTAACAACAGTTTCAAGGGTTCCTTTTTCTCCACATCACACCAACACTTGTTATTTTTTGATCTTTTGATAATAGCCATCCTAATAGGTATAAGATGATATCTCAGTGTGGTTCAGATGTGTTTTTCCCTGGTGATTTCTTATGTTGAACAATCTTTACATATAGCTGTTCAACATGTGTATGTCTTCTTTGGAAAAATGTCTGTTCAGTCTTTTTCCCATTTTAAAATCATGTTATTTTAAAAACACACAACCAGTGGATCAAAGAAAAAGTCACAAGGAAATTAGAAAATGTGTAGAAATAAATGAAAATACAATATGTCATAACTTAAAGGATATGGCAAAGCAGTGCTAATGGGGAAATTTGAGGCTGTACACACTTCCATTCAAAAACAAGGAATAAGGGCCTAGGGGTTATGGCTCACTTGCCTGGCATGTGTGAGGCCCTGGATTCAATTCTCAGCACTGCATATAAATAAATGAATAAAATTAAGCTATACCAACAACTAAAAATATACATTTAAAAAAAAAAAAACAAGAAACAACAACAAGAAAAGGGAAGATATCCAAAAACTAAATTTACAGCTTAAGGAACTAGACAAAGAAAAAAAAAGTAAACCCAAAGCTAATAGAAGAAAGAAACTAATAAAGATTAGAACCAAGGTAAGCAAAAATAAAGAACAGAAAAAATACTAAAGAAAATCAACAAAACAACAACTGATTACATAAAAAAAGTTGAAAAGCTTTTAGCTATGTAAACTAAGAAGAAAAAATGGAGAAGATTCAAATTATTAAAATCAGAGACATTACTACCAAATCCACAGAAATAAGAAGGATTATAAGAGAGTTCTATGGATAGTTATATACCAACAAATTGGATAACCCAAATGAAAATATGAATATCTGAAAACACAAAACCTACCAAGAGTAAACCTGGATGAAACAGAAAATCTGAATAGACATTGAACTAGTTAGGAGACGGAATTTGTAATAAAAAATTTCCCAACAAATAAAAGCACAGGACCTGGTGACTTCACTGAAGTCTACCAAATATTTAAAGAAGAAATAATACCAATCATTCTCAAACTTGTCCAGAAACCAAAAAATGAGAGAACACTCCATAGCTCATTCTATAAGACCAGCATTACCCTGATAGCAAAGTCAGGCAAAGACACTATGAAAAAACTTCATACCTTAATTTCTTATGAATATTGATACAAAAAAATCCTTAATGAAATATTAGCATATGAAATTCAGAAGCACATTAAAGGATTATCAACATGAGCAAGTGGGATTTATTCCTAAAATGCAAGGAGGGTTCAACATATGAAAATCAATCAATGTAATATATCACATTAACAAACTGAGGGGAAAACCACATTTTCATTTCAATTGATATGGGAAAAATATTTGAAAAAATTCAACATCAGAGCTGAGGCTATAGCTCAGTGGTAAAGTGCTTGACTTGCACGTGTGACTCTGAGTTCAATCCTCAGCACCACATAAAATAAATAAATAAATAAATAAATAAATAAATAAATAAAGGTATTCTGTCCATCTACAACTAAAAAAAATTTTTAAAAAAATTTCAACACCATTTCATGATAAAAGCAACAACAAACTAGGATAAAAGGAAACTACCTTAATATAATAAGTCATATATGAAAAACACAGATATCATCATATGAAATAGCAAATGATTAAAAACTTTACTTCTAAGATCAGGAACAAAGCAAGGATGGCCACTTTTACCACTTTTACTCTACATATTACTGCAATTTATACCCTAAGAAATTAACCAAATATATATATATATATATAGAGAGAGAGAGAGAGATAAAAACCATCTGAATTGGAAAGGAAGAAGTAAACTCTCTGTTCACAAATTATATCATCTGAGATGTAGAAAACACTAAAGAATACACAAAAAAGAGTTAGAGGTAATAAATTTTACAAAGACTCGGTACACAAAATCCATGCACAAAAATCATTGTATTTCTACATTCTAACAATAACAATATGAAAAGTAAATTAAAGAAACTATTACATTTATAATGATATAAAAAAAGAAATAAAGAGGCTGAGGCAAGCCTAAGTTCAAGGCCAGCCTCAGCAACTTAGTGAGACCCTCAGCAACATAGTGAAATCCTGTCTGGACTGGGAATGTAGCTCAATGGAAGAGTGACCCTGGACTCAATTCCAAATAAAAAAAAGAAAGAAAGAAAGAAAGAAAGAAAGAAAGAAAGAAAGAAAAAAAACCTGATTCCCAGCACTGCAAAGAAGAGAGAGAGAGAGAGATAAGAAAAGAAAGTAAAACAAAAGACACTAAAGAAGACATAAATAAATGCAAAGACATTCCATAGGGAAAATAACAAAAGTATGGAAAAACATATGCAAACATTAATCATAAAAAACTGGAATACCTATACTAACATCACACAAATAGATTTTATAGCAAAGAAATGATTGCAGACATAACAATAAAAGAATCATTTCACCAATAAAGCTAACAATTACAAATGTACAAAACAGCTACCAAATATATGAAACAAAATTTAACAAAACTTAAAGAAAAAAAAAGGTCCAAAAATATACTTGGAGATTTCAACACTACTCTCCTTGTTATTATTAGAACTAGTACACAGAAAATTAGAAAGGACATAGAACTGAACTATCAACTAGCCATTAACTAACTGGATGTTAATCAATATTTACAGAATGCTCCACCCAACAGTAGAATAAAATGTTACACACAGAATATTCATCAAAATGGCTATGTCATTGATCATTATAAAACTTTAAATAAGAGGCATGAATAAAAATCATATAAAGTATGATCTCTGACCATGATAAAATTAGTCTAGGCAGATTATTGGCTAATAATCAACAATAAATTTAAAAGGAAAATCTCCAAAGTATTAGAAGCTAAACAGTACACTTATTACTAAATAATCCATAAGTCAAAGAGGGAGTCTTAAATGAAATAAATACAACAAACTGAATGAAAATGAAAACACAGCATATCAAAATTTGTGGGATACAGCCCAAGATTTCAAAAAGACCCATTTACAGCACTAAAAGCATGTTAGAGATTCAAGATGGCGGACTAGAGGGAGGCTACGTTCCTTGGCACTCCATAACCTGGGATTCAAGCAGAGGAAAATCTGTTTCTCTGTGAGGCAGTCTTTGCTGCTCATCAGTGCCCTGCTGTTTACCCCATTCATCTACCACAATCACCCACTATCTGCCAGCATATCGTCTACTTGAGATTGAACCCAGAGCCTTATGCTTACAAGATAAGCACTCTACCAAATGAGCTATATCCCCAACCCTTGCCTACTTTTTGAGTGCAGATCTCTCACTGACTGCCATCTATCATCTGCCATTTGCCCGTTTGCCTGCCTCTTGCCTGCCATCACCTGCCTTTCACCTACCCCTCACCCACCTCACCCCCAGGTCCACCTGCCAACCATCTGTCATTAGCCTGCAGACTGCCCACAGACCACAGCAGATCGCCTGCTGCCTGCTGTTGCCTGTAAGTCCCCTGTCACAGTACCTGCAGGTTTGGTTACACATGGCTGCCACCAGCTTAGACAACAGCCAGGACCTGCAGGACCCCGGGACCTACCATGCCCCACCTTCAGGACCCCTGGCTGGCCCACACCCCACTCAGACTCAGCGCCTGCACCTGTTCAGTCAGCACCCATCCTGCAGCTCCCCATTTGCTAATACTTTGGAAGCCAACACCCCCATCTTGGATTATCCCGGAAGAGGGTGCTACTATCTTTAGGTGGGGCAACTCCCATCCTGAGACGCCTGGAGACTGGAAGCTCATGCATCAGGCAACTGAAGACAGGGAAGTTTGAATAGTCCATTACTGTTAGAGCATAGTTTTTTTTTTCTCCTTTTCAAAATTTTTAAGTTTTATTTCATTATTTTTCTCACTCTATTTTCATTTTGTTTACCTGTTTCCTTGGAGTGTCTTTTTCCCTTTTCTCATGCTAACAACCAACTTCTTTTGATTCCACTTTATTTCTTCCTATGATCTAGTACCTCTATATACTCTTTTCTTATCCCATCAACAGTTGCATCCTACACCTCACCCCATCCTCTTTGTCCACCATTAGAAACTGTAGACTTCATTTCAAATCTATTGATTATACTGTAGATAATAATCAAACTCATCCTCTCTGTTTATTATGACAATACTCTTAGCATCATCATAGGGGCTATTTGGTTTAGAGCTGCATATTGTCTGTACCAGGTGCTGCTATTATTCATCTCCCCCTTAAAGGAGAGGTTTTGGAAACCTGCAGGATCACTATAAACCTATAGGGAGGAAACTGCAATACCCCAGATCCACATCACTAGAGGGGAAGATATGTGAACAACATGAAAAAATAAGGGAAGAAAGTGTTCCAAACAAACCAAGGTTCTATATTAATAGAATCCAATGACAGCATGGTAGAAGAAATGTCAGAAAAGGAGTTCAGAATATACATAATTAAAATGATTCGTGAAGCAAAGGATAAGAAAGGAAATGCAAGCAATGAATGATCACTCCAATAAACAGTTGAAAGAGCAACTGCAGGAAGCAAAAGATCATTTCAACAAAGAGATTCTGAAAAAAAAAAAAAACAGAAATCCTTGAAATGAAGGACACAATAAATCAAATTAAAAACTCAATAGAAAGCTTAACCAACAGGCTAGATCACTTGGAAGACAGAACCTCAGACAATGAAGACAAAATATTTAATCTTGAAAATAAAGTTGACCAGAGGAGATAGTAAGAAATCATGAACAGAACCTCCCAGAACTATGGGATATCATGAAAAGACCAAATTTAAGAATTATCAGGATTGAGGAAGGCACAGAGATACAAACCAAAGGAGTGAACAACCTATTAAACAAAATAATATCAGATTTCCCAAACCTGAAGAATGAAATGGAATTCAACTACAAGAGGTTTACAGAACACCAAATGCACATAATTACAACAGATCCTTGTCAAGGAACATTATAATGAAAATACCTACCATCCAAAATAAAGATAGAATTTTAAAGGCGGTGAGAGAAAAGCATCAGATTACATAAAGAGGGATACCAATACAGATTCAGCACATTTCTCAGCCCAGACCATAAAAGCTAGAAGGGCCTGGAACAACATATTTCAAGCTCTGAAAGAAAATGGTTGCCAACAAAAAATCTTACACCCAGCAAAACTAACCATCAGATTTGAGGACTAAATAAAATCCTTCCATGACAAAAGTTAAAAGAATTTACAAACAGAAAACTTGCGCTACAGAACATTCTCAGCAAAATATTCCATGAGGAAGAAATGAAAAATGTAAGTCAGCAAAGGGTGAAACTACCCTAAAGGAAGCCAGTCAAAGAAGAAACCAAGCCAAGTTAAAAACCAAAAATAAGCCAAAATGACCAGGAACACAAATCATATCTCAATAATAGCCCTGAATGTTAATGGACTAAACTCATTAATCAAAAGACATAGACTGACAGTTGGATTAAAAAGAAAGACCCAACAATATGCTGCCTTCAAGAGACTCATCCACATAGAAAAAGACATCCACAGACTAAAGGTGAAAGGATGGAAAAAAACATGCCATGCACATAGACTCAGTAAAAAAGTGGGGGTTTCCATCTTTGTAGTAGATAAAGTGGACTTCAAGTCAAAGTTAGTCAGAAGGGCTAAAGAAGGACATTTCATGCTGCTTAAGGGAACCAAAAATCAGGAAGACATAACAATCCTAAATATTTATGCCCCAAACAACAGCACATCCATGTACATCAACAAATCCTTCTCAATTCCAGGAACCAAATAGACCACAACACAATAATTCTAGGTGACTTTAACACACTGCTCTCACTACTGGATACATCTTCCAAACAAAAACTGAGCAAAGAAACCATAGAACTCAATAATACACTCAATACTTAGACTTAACACACGTATATAGACTATTCCATCCATTGAAGAGCAAATACACTTTTTTCTCAGCAGCACATGGATCCTTCTCTAAAATAGACCATATATTATGTCACAAAGCAGCCCTTACTAAATGCAAACAATAGAGATACTACCTTGTATTCTATCATATCATAATGGAATGAAATTAGAAATCAACGATAAAATAAACAGAGACTACTCCAACACCTGGAGACTAAATAATATGCTATTGAATGAAACGTGGATAACAGAAGACATCATAGAGGAAATTAAAAAATTCTTAGAGGGAAATGAGAACAACAATACAACATATCAAAATCTCTGGGAAGCTATGAAAGCAGGACTAAGGAAAATTTATTGCATGGAGCACATTCAAGAAAAGAATAAAAGGTCAACAACTACCTAACATTACATCTCAAAGCCCTAGAAAAAGAACAGAACACCAGAAGACAGGAAATAATTAAAATCAGAGCTAAAATCAATGAAATTGAAACAAAAGAAACAAGTCAAAATAAAAAGTTGGTTCCTTGAAAAAGTAAACAAAATAGATAAACCCTAGCCACACTAATGAAGAGAGAGAAAACTCAAATTACTAAAATTTGTGATGAAAAGGAAATATCACTACAGACACCACTGAAATACATAACATAATTAGAAGCTACTTTGAAAATCTATACTCCAACAAAATAGAAAATCTCAAAGACATCAACAAATTTTTAGAGACATATGATCCTGCCAAACTGAATCAGGCAGACATACACAATTTAAACAGATCAATTTCAAGCAATGAAATAGAAGAAGTCATCAAAAGCCTACCAACCAAGAAAATCCCGGGACCAGACGGATTCTGAGTTCTACAAGACCTTCAAAGAAGAACTAATACCAATACTCCTCAAAGTATTCCATGAAATAGAAAAGGAGGGAACCCTTTGAAACTCATTTTATGAAGCCAATATCACCCTGATACCAAAACCAGACAAAGACACACCAAGGAAAGAAAACTTGAGACCAATATCTCTGATGAACATAGATGTAAAAATCCTTAACAAAATTCTGGCAAATCACATACAAAAACATATTTAAAAAATAGTGTATCATGATCAAGTGGGGTTCATCCTGGGGATGCAAGGTTGGTTCAACATCTAGAAATCAATAAATATAATTCATCACATCAATAGACTGACGGCTAAGAATTATATGATTTTTCAATAGGTGCAGAAAAAGCATTTGATAAAATTCAACACCCCTTCATGCTCAAAACACTATAAAAAATAGGGATAGTAGGAACATTCCTCAACATCATAAAGGCTATCTATGCTAAGCCCATGGCCAACATCATTCTTAATGGAGAAAAACTGAATGCATTCCCTCTAAAAAGTGGAACAAGACAGATATGCCCTCTTTCAACACTTCTATTCAACATCATTCTTGAAAAACACTAGCCAGATCAATTAGACCAAAGAAATTAAAGGGATACAAACAGGAAAAGAATACAAGCTATCACTATTTACCAACAACATGATTCTATATTTAGAGGATTCAAAAAAAACTCCACCAGAAAACTTCTAGAACTAATAAATGAATTTAGAAAAACAGCAGGGTGTAAAATCAACACACATAAATCTAATGCATTTCTATTCATAAGTGATGATACCTTTGAAAGAGATATTAGGAAAACTACTCGATTCACAATAGCCTCAGGGAAAAAAAAAACAACTTGGGACAACTTGGGAATCAATCTAACAAGAGGTGAAAGACCTCTACAATGAAAACTACAGAACACTAAAGAAAGAAATTAAAGAAAACCTTAGAGGATGGAAAGATCTCCCATGTTCTTGATAGGCAGAATTAATACTATCAAAATGGTCAGCCGGGCGTGGTGGCACATGACTGTAATCCCAGCACCTGGGAGGCTGAGGCAGGAGGATCACGAGTTCAAAGCCAGCCTCAGCAACTTAGCGAGGCCCTAAGCAACTCAATGAGACACTGTCTAAATAAAATACAAAATAGGGCTGGGGATGTGGCTCAGTGCCCCTGGGTTCAATCCCCAGTACAAAAAAAAAATGGCCATACTTCCAAAGGTGCTATACAGATTTAACACAATTTCAATTAAAATCCCAATGACATTCCTCATAGAAATAGAGAAAGCAATCATGAAATTCATCTGGAAGAACAAAATACCCGGCATAGCCAAAGCAATCCTGGGCAGGAAGAGTGATGCAGAAGGTATCACAATACCAGAACTTAAACTCTACTATAGAGCAATAGTAACAAAAAACGGCATGGTATTGGCACCAAAACAGGTAGACCAATTGTACAGAATAGAAGACACAGAGATAAACCCACATAAGTACAGTTATCTCATACTAGAGAAGGTGCCAAGAACATACAATGGAGAAAAGATAGCCTCCTCTACAAATGGTGCTGGCAAAAATGGGAATCCATATATATAAAAGGAAATTAAACCCTGATCTCTCACCCTCTACAAAACTGAACTCAAAATGGATCAAGGATCTAGGAATTAGACCTGAGACGCTTCACCAAATAGAAGAAAAAGTAGTCCTGAATCTTCATCATGCTGGCTTACAACCAGACTTCCTTAACAAGACTTCCAGAGTAAGAAATAAAAGCAAGAATCAATAAATGGATAGATTCAAACTAAAAGGCTTTTTCTCAGCAAAGGAAACAATCAATAATGTGAAAAGAGAGTTTACAGAGGAGGAGAAAATCTTTTCCACACAAACTTCAGATAGAGCACTAGTCTCCAAAATTTTTAAAGAACGTAAAAAACTTTACACCAAAAATACAAAGAACACAATCAATAAATAAACTAAGGAACTGGGCAGACACTTCATAGAAGAAGATATACAGGTGATCAACAGATACATGAAAAAGTGCTTATCATCTCTAGTAATTAGAGAAATGCAAATCAAAACCTCCTTAAGATTTCATCTAACTCTAATTAGAATGACTATTATCAAGAACACAAGCAATAATAAGTTTTGTCGTGGATGTCGGGGAAAAGGCACACTCATACATTGCTGGCAGAGTTGCAAATTGGTGCAGCCACTCTGGAAAGCAGTGTGGAGATTCCTCAGAAAACTTGGAATGGATCCACCGTTTGACCCAGCTATCCCACTCCTTGGTTTATATTCAAAGGACTTAAAATCAGCATACTACAGTAAAGCAGCCACATCAATATTTATAGCTGCTCAATTCACAATAGCTATATTGTGGAAACAACCTAGACACCCTTCAATTGCTGAATGGATAAAGAAACTGTGGTATATATACACAATGGAATACTACTCAGCCATAAAGAAGAATCAAATTATGGTATCTGCTGGTAAATGGATGGAGTTGGAGAATATCATGCTAAGTGAAATAAGCCAATTCCAAAAAACCAAAGGCCAAATGTTTTCTCTGATTAGTGGATGATGATACAAAATGCAGGTTGCAGAGGTAAGAGAAGAATGAAGGAACTTTGGATTGTGTAGAGGGAAATGGGGTGGGAGAGGTGGGGAAGGAAAAATAGTGGACTGAGACAGTCATTATTACCATATGTACATGTATGACTACATGAATGGTGTGAATCTACATTGTGTACGACCATAGAAATGAAAAGTTGTACCCCATTTGTGTACAACTAATCAAAATGCAGTCTGTAAAAATAAAAAATAAAGAGAAAAAAAAAGCATATGTTAGAAAAAAGTAAAAGTCTCCAATCAACAACCTAAGATCTGGCTGCAAGAAATTAGAGAAAAAAGAACAAACCCAAAACAAGTAGAAGATATAAAATAAAGATAAATGCAGAGATCAATGACACTGAAAACAGGAAAACAATACAGAAAATTCAATGAAATCATAAAACGTTTTTTTGAACAAATTAATGTTTTAAAGTGTACCAACTATAGTTGGATCTTGATGTCCCTCCTCAAAGGTCCACATTCTAAAGGCCTGGTCCCCCGCCCATGGGACTATTGTAAGGTGGTGGAACTATTTGGCCTAGTGAAAGGAAGTTAAGTCATTGGGGCATGCCCTGGACATGGATAATGGAACTCCAGCCCCTCTTTTGATCGCTTTTTTACTATTGTGGTACTGGGGATTGAACCCAGGGGCACTCCACCACTGAGCCACATCCCCAGCCCTATTTTGCATTTTATTTAGAGACAGGGTCTCACTGAGGTGCTTAGGGCCTCGCTAAGTTGCTGAGGCTGGCTTTGAACTCGTAATCCTCCTGCCTCAGCCTCCCAAGTGCTGGGATTACAGGCGTGCACCACCGCACCTGGCCCAGCCCCTCTTCTTCCTCTTCCTCATCTTCTATTTCCAGTTCTGGGGATAGAACCCTAGGCCTCTTGCATCCTAGCTATCCTTTAAATGTTGGGTAGAATTCACCTGTGAGAGCATCTGGTCCAGAAGTTTTCTTTGTTGAGAGTGTTTGGTTACTGATTCAATCTCTTCACATATTATAGATTTGTTGACATGTTCTACTTCTTCTTCCATCAGTTTAGATCATTTGTATGTTTCAAGGAATTTGTCCATTTCTTTTATGTTATCTAATTAGTTGACATAATTATTCATAGTATTCTCTTATAATACTTTTGTTTCTCTTCAAGGATGGCAGTAATATCCCTTATTTAATTTCTGATGTTACTTATTTGTGTTTTTCTTCCGCTTTGTCAGCTTTGTTGATGTTTTTTCAAAGAAATCAACTTGGGATTTTGTTGATTTTCCTCTGCTGTTTTTCTGCTATTTTATTTATGCCTACTCCTGTTATTATCTATTATCTGCTACCTTCTCCTAGCTTTAGATTAGTTTGCTCTTCCTTTTCTAATTCTTTTTTAAAAATTATATATGTGTGTGTGTGTGTATTTTTTTATTTGTCAATGGACCTTTATTTTATTTATTTATTTATTTGTTTATGGTGCTGTGAATTGAAACCCAGTGCCTCACACAGGCCAGGCAAGAGCTTTGCCACTGAGCCACAACTCCAGCCCCTTTTACTACTTCTTTAAGGTGGCCAGCTAGGTTACTGATTTGAGATCCTTCTTTTGTTTTTGATTTTTTTTTCTTTCTTTTTTATCCTTCCTTTTTAATGTAGGCGTTTATAGCTATAGATTTCCTTCTGATCATTGCATCCCTTAAGTTTTAGCATATTGTGTTTTCATTTTCACATAATCAAGATCTTTTCTAATTTCCTGTTATTTCTTGTTTGATCTACTGGTTTCTTAAGAGTATTTGTTTAATTTCCGCATATTTGTGAGTTTTCCAGCTTTCTGTTATTCATTTCTAGTTTCACTCCACTGTGATTGGAAAAGATGCTTTGAATTATTTCAACCTTTTAAATTTTAGTAAGACTTGTGGCCTACCATATGTCCTCTGCAGGAGAATGTTCCGTGAGCACTTGGGAAGAATGTGTATTCTGCTGTTGTTATGTGGAGTGTTCTGTTTATGACTATTAAGAGTAATTGGTTTATAGTGTTGTTCAAGTTCATTATTCCCTTATTGTTCATTGTTTTTCTGTCTGGTTGTTCTTTCCATTATTGAAAGTGGGTACAGAACTGGGGTTGTGGCTTGGGATAGGGTGCTTGCCTTGCACATGTGAGGCACTGCATTTGATCCTTAGCACCACATAAAAAAATAAATAAGTAAAATGAAGGAATTGTGCCGGGCGTGGTGGCGCACGCCTGTAATCCAAGCGACTTGGGAGGCTGAGTCAGGAGGATCACGAGTTCAAAGCCAGCCTCAGCAACTTAGCGAGGCCCTAAGCAACTCAGTGTGACCCTGTCTCTAAATAAAATACAAAATAGAGCTGGGGATGTGGCTCAGTGGCCGAGTGTACCTGAGTTCAATCCCTGGTTCTAAAAAATAAAAAAATAAAGGAATTGTGTCCATCTACAGCTAAAAAATATATAGTAAAAAATCTTCCCCCGGGCTGGGGATATAGCTCAGTTGGTAGAGTGCCTGTCTCACATGCACAAAGCTCTGGGTTCTAATCCCCAGCTCTGCAAAAAAAAAAAAAAAAAAAAAAAAACTTCCCCAAAAAAAAGAAAAAAGAAAGAAAGTGGGTACTAAAATCTCTTGACTATTTGTAAAACTATTTCTCCCATCCGTTCTGTCCACTTTGCTTCATATATTTCATGACTCCTTTGTTAGGTACATATATGTCTATAATGATCATATATTATTAACAAAATATAACGTGTTTATCAATTTGTAATAGTATATAAGCACTCTGCTTTTGTACATCTCCATTTCTTCCTCTATTTTTGTATAAATTGAATTTTATACGTTGTATAAGATGTATGTGTAAGCCTACATTTACATAGGCTTATTATTATTGTTTTATGCTTTTACCTTTTAAATCATATAAGAAAAACAGACAAATTACAAACCAAATCAAAAGTATAATAATTTGGCCTTTATATTTATCTATAAAATCACCTATACTAGTGTTCTTTAATTTTTTCTTTATGCTTTTTCATTTTACCTTTAGCATTTCTGTGGTGCAGTTCTGTTGATAATGAGCTCCCTTGGCTTTTATTTATCTTGAAATATCATAATTTTTCCCTTATTCTTTAAGAATAATTTTGCTGGTTATAGAATTCTTGCCTAACAGATTTTTTTCCTTTTAGAACTTTAAATACATCATTTCACTGCCTCTGGCCTTCATGGTTTAAAAAAACATCAGCTGTTAATTTTATTGAGAAACGCTTGTACATGATAAGTCACTTCTATTTTCTTGCTTTAAAATCTCTCATTGTCTTTGAGTTTATACAGTCTGCATATACTGTGTCTTGGTTTAGATCTCTTTGAGCTTAGCCTGCTTGGAATTTGAGTTTCTTAGATGTGTATCTTCATATTTTTTTAAAATCAGATTTGGGGAGTTTTAAGCCATTTTTTTCTTAATTTTTTTCCTGTCCCTTTCTCTCTCTCTTCTCATCCTTGGATTCCTATGAATATGTTGCTCCACTTAATGAAATCCTACTTTCTCCTAATCATGTTTTCTGTCAGTTCAATTGCTGTTTCTGTAGATGGACAGATTTCTGGAGCTTCCTATTCTACCATGTTTTCTGATGTTATCTCCTTCCAATTGGTATTTTACAAAGCTGCCAAGGTAATTCAATGGAGAAAGTATAGTGTTTTCAACATATGGTCTTGGAATAATTGAATCTGCATGGGTAAAAAAAATGAACCTCAATCTAAGCCTCATACCTTATACAAAAATCACCTCAAATGAATAAGAAATTAGGTGTGCTGGTGCACACTTACAGTTCTGACATTTGGGAGACAGAGGCAGGAGGTTCACTTAAGCCCAGGAGTTCCAGGTGGGTAACATAAGGAGACACCGTCCCCTGCAAAATAAAAAAATCAGAATTATAAATGTTATAAATGTAAAGTGTTAAACTATAAAACTTGTAGATGGAGACATAGGAGATTCCATCACATATATCTACTAGGCAAGCACTCTACCATTGAGCTATACTTCCAGCTCTTAACTGTATACCGGTTATTAGAATAGCTAAAATAAAAAAATATCAACAATGCCATATGTTGGCCAGAATGTGAAGTAACTTGAATACTTATATATTGCTAGTGGAAATGTAAAATACATAACTACTCTGGAAAACAGTTTGACAGTTTCTTATAAAGTTAAACATACATTTACCATATTATCTAGCAATTCCACTCCTGGGTTTTTGCTCTAAACAAATGAAAACTATATTCACACCAAAACCTGTACAAAATGTTCAGAGCAGCTCTATTCATAATTATTCCAAACCATAAAAAACAAATATCCTTCCTCTGGTGAACAGATAAACTATGATATATCCGTACAATTGGATGGAATACATTTAACAATGAAAATGTAAGAACAATTGATACACAAAACTTAGATGAATCTCAAAGGCATTATGCTGAGTGGGAGAAGACTGGAGGAAAAGGGTACAAACTTTCTCTTATGGACTCTTGTGTCACACCAAAATTCACACATGGAAGCCTGAATTCACAATATGATATATTAGGAGGTACAGCCTTTTGGAGGTGATTAGGTCATGGGGGTGGAGCCTTCCTGCATGGGATACCACAGCCAACACCCTAGTAGCCTGAGGATGATGCCTAGTGTATTTTGAATTCACATGTTCGGGACTCATCCCCAAATTCATCTATTGATGGTATTTAGAGGTGGGGCCTTTGGAAAGCAATTAGGGTTAGATGAAATCCTAAGAATGGGGTCTCCTTAATGGGACTAGTGGCTTTATAAGAAGAAGAAGAGAGATCTGAGCTGGCATGCTGTCCCTCCCTCTCTTGCATGTGATGGCTTTCACCAAGTTGTGATGCAATGAAGTATACCTTCACCAGATTCAGCACCTTGACCTTGGACTTCCTAGTCTCCAGACTGTAAGAAATAGTTATTTTCTTAACAAGTTACTCAATCTGTGGTATTATGCTATAGTAATACAAAACTTTCTAAGACAATGTTAACGCATGGAAGAGGGTTGAGCCTCAAAAACAGCAGGGGAAGCAGAGCCAGAGTCTTACCTATGTTAAATGAGAAAGTCCTTACTGTTCATACCAATTTAGCTTGTCCAGACCAGGACCAAGATAAGATAATTGGACAGAATATTTAAGCTCACTTTCAGATGCTAATGCTGCATTTGCATGACCCTGAGTATCTTTCTAAGTATTGTGTCCCAGGTACCTTGCTTGCCTCACCCTAATCTTGGTCCTGCTTGATTTAGGGCTTTGGGTACTTATAGCTAAAAGCTTCTAACTGGTAAGAGGAGGACAGTGGAATTTAAGGAATGTGCAGATAAGAGGGACCCAGAAAAGAAGATAAAAAGCAGCTGCTCTGTTTGGGCTAGAGCAATATTATATAATAATGGTGCCAGGGGTAGCCCAGGCTTTAGCCTAATATTAAAAGAATTGTCCTCGAGCAAGGCACAATGGTGCACACCTGTAATCCCAGTGGCTCGGGAGGCTGAGGCAGGAGGATTGCATGTTCAAGACCATTCTCAGCAACTTAGTGAGGCCCTAAGCAATTTCGTAAGATCCTTTTATGGTTTTCTAAAAAGTGTTACTCTGTTCATATTCCTTCCTTAACTGAAACATTATTTAGTAATACTAAAGTACTCAGTAAGATGTTTGTTAATTTTAGAACAGTTTGATTATTTGCTAAATTGTGCTGTGTTTAGAGAATCAACTTTTGCTTATTTGAATTTATTAAAACTTATAGTGGTTTTGTTGTACCTGATGAAAATAAGATCATCCAAGCTGATCACAGAAAGCCAAAAGAAGCCTTTATTTTTTTATTCTTTTTTGGCTGGCCAGTGACAACCACCCTTACACTTAAAAGCGGTGTGCTGGGGAATTGCCCTTTAGTTCTTTGTTGCCAGCATTTATAGGGAGGGGAAGGGATTGGGTAGGACTATAGGAAGGGAAGGGATTAGAGTGGGACTGACTCTCTCTCCTGATGGCACTTAAGAATCTTTTTTGGGGGGGTGGGGAGTATAACATTCCCCACTGGTCTTATCCACACTAACAAATCCTTGTTTAGGAAACTAGTGGTTTTTCAGTTTCCAACTTCCCAGACTCTGATGGGTTCCATTCCTCAATTTGACCAGATTTCTTATTCTACACCAACTGCCTGTCCTCAATTAGGAACTTTTCACTGCTGTAAGGAGAGGGGGTGATGACTGCTCTGGTTGCTTTGAGCTGGAAAGGGGCAGAGTGGGGAAAGCAGTTTGAAGTTCCTTTTAGAAATCTGGTCAATGTGGGGTCCAGGGTAGAAGTCTGCTTAGGAAGAGCAGGTTGTAAGGTCATCTGGGGGTGGGTTCTTCTATGAGAGAGAAACAAAAAGACATAAGTACGAAAATGAGATTAATACAGAGTAAATGTTGCAGCATCTGGAACATGTCAATGAATATCATGAATATGATAGCAAACATAGATTAAGCCTACCTGTGCAGCTCAGGAAGTTCTGTAGGCCTAAAACTGACTAAAAATTTCTGACTCTGGCAGTTTCTCTTGATAGTTATTAGGTACATCTGCCTAAGAATCTCTCTTTTGTAGCCTCCAGTCCTATTCTAGGGGCTATCACAAGTACATCTTGAGTTATATTAAACTATTGTTTCTTTTAAATGCCCAAGAATGTCTATGGTTTGGTTTTAACTGTTTTGCTATGTGTTTAAGATCAAGCTGGTAAAACTGACCTGTTCCTGTCTCTTAAGAGTCAGCTGAGTTCCCACAGGGGTCACTCATGGGGAATTTGAGAGTAGCTCCTTAGCTCCATTAGTGCCATCTTGGCTCTGGACACAGCAATGTCTTCTGTGCAACACAGCAACCAGGTGGTGTCTCTGCCCACTGGCTGCATGGACGAAAGCTCTGACTTCTGGCAGCAGCAAAGGCAGGAGGGTTGACTTCCTGGCTCTGTCTATGGTGGCAGTGGCTTTTCATCCTCCAGTGAGTCTCATCAATCTCTCTGATCAGGAGGTCGTGTGACCCAGAGTTGCAGAGCTCCTTAGAGAAGCTCTCTTGTTCCCTGGATTCAGGTTGACTCTGAGGGCAAGAGACAAAACTGGTTTTCTTGGCCCTCCTGTGTTTTAATCTCAATCTTTAAGTTTGATCTTAAACATCCAGCAAGCCAGTTTCACCAATCCCAAAGTAAGAGTACTGGGCTTTAACTCCAATGTCTATAGCTTTGTAATTATTTACTCCCTTTCATCTAACTGGGGTTTATATTATCTCATCTGCTCTATAGGTGATGGCTTAGTATCTCAAATTAATTTAGGTTGTTCTTGAAGCAGTACTTCTTCCAAACATTAATCAGGCATCAGCTATAGAGCTTACAAGGAAAATACAGAATAGAATTAACAACAGTAAAAACATATCTAGTTTGTGTAATAGTCATCTTAAATTCTGCCTAAGTTATATATTATATTGCTTATTTGATATCACAGTAATTTTACAACAAAAAACGATCTTTTGAATATAACTTTAAAAGAGCTGAAAGTTGACTTATTTTGGAGCAGGGTGGGAGGCAGACCCTTATTTCAGGTAAGGCAGGGCCTTTTACAATCTTAGGCAGAGTGTTCCAATTTTGAAGTTATCTTTGCCCCCTCTTAGAACATCATTTTACACAGATTACATGAATTGTTTCCTGAGTCGATGTGAATAATTGTTAGCACAATATATTTTTTTATAATTCTCAACTTTGTCTCTCTTATAAGTTGATTTTGAACCATACAAATGTATCACTTATTAAAAAGTTTTAATCCATAATTTAAAACACACAATATATTATATTTAAAACAAATCAAGGGCTGGGGTTGTGGCTCAGTGGTAGAGTGAACACCTAGCACATGTGAGGCCCTGGGTTCAATTCTCAGCACCACATATAAATAAATAAAGCTGTTGTGTCCATCTACAATTTAAAAAAAATTTTTTAAAATCAAGGAAAGGCTGAGAGCTTCTGACTTTCCTTTTGTGTGGCAAAGTGACCAAATGTTTTTTATGTTTCACAATATTAACCTTTAAACAAATCAGGCTCTCGCTAACTTTAAATACATTTGCATTTATATTTTTATCTCAGTGTAAAAAGTAACAAATTCATATATACCCTATTGATAGCATGTTCTGTTACAGAACATTAAATGATAAAAACAAGTCCCCAATAAAATTTGCCATTCCTATAAGTTTGAAATTTGGAGATAAGTTTAACTTGGAGAACAGCAGCTTGATAAATTCTCTGCTCTAAAGACTTGTGTACCTGGAAGATATGGACACATTGATATTACAAAGAAGAGTAATAGCACAATTATCTTTTTTTTTTTTAAATAATTTTTTGGACCTTTATTTAATTTATTTATTTGTATGTGGTGTGGAGAATTGAACCCAGTGCCTCACACATGCCAGGCAAGCACTATACCACTGAGCCACAACCCCAGCCCACACAATTATCTTGATGTTAACCAAATTCAGTTTTTAAAGAAAAATTTAGACTCTGTAACATAGTACAATACTTTAACAGTTATTTAATCAGAATTGTGTAAACCCCAATTTTTAAGACTAATTGCTCTAAAGAATAAAACTTAACAGACACAATGTTAAGAGTAAATTAGTGGGCACGGTGGTGCATGCCTGTAATCCAGCACTTGGGAGGCTGAGGCAGGAGGATCGCGAGTTCAAAGCCAGCTTCTGCAACTTAGCAAAGCCCTAAGCAACTCAGTGACACCCTGTCTCTAAATAAAATATACAAAAATAGGGCTGGGGATGTGTCTCAGTGGTGGAGTGCCTCTGGGTTCCATCCCCAGAACCAAAAAAAAAAAAAAAAAAAAAAGAGTCAATTAATGTTTTTAAAGAAATCCTTGTCATTTTAGCATATTGATAACACTTTGGTTTATCAGCCCATTAACATTTGACCTTAGGGAAAAACTTAAAACAGTTTCTAATTGATGGTCTCACATACATATAACCACTTAGTTACACAAAAACTTGTTGGAATTTGCCCTTTACTTACACATAGATTTTCTTACCCAGAAACATTTTCTTTTTCCTTTTACTGAATATATTTTCATACCTAGAACCTTCTATTTTCCCTTTCCAATCTGTTGACTCCTTTTTGGTCATATTTTCAAAAAAACTCCTATGAAATTTCTGAATTTAGATAAATTATTTCTCTGGTTTTTTTTCTTGGTACTGGGGATTGAACCAAGGGGCACTTGACCACTGAACCACATCCCCAGCCCTAATTGTATTTTATTTAGAGACAGGGTCTCACTGAGTTGCTTAGGGCCTCACTAAGTTGCTGAGGCTGGCTTTGAACTCACAATCCCCATTTCAGCCTCCCAAGTGCTGGGATTATAGGCATGTGCCACCGCTCCTGGCTAATTATTTCATTTTAATAAGATGAAATATTTCTGTTATTTACTTTAATTGAATCACAGTTGAAACTTTTGGATCCCTTTGTATATAGAATTGTACTTGTTAGGATTTCACTCTTCGTAACCTTGCTTTTAATGATGATATAAAATAATTTTAAATCCTTTAATTTACAAATCAATGAAAACACCAATAATGTTAAAGTATGCGACCCCATGGAATTTAAGGTGTTAAGAGTTCTCGATGTTATTTAGCAGCACTTTAACTTTATAAATTAATCAGGTGTCTCTAACAAACATATTTGATTAGTTGTATATATATCAAATCTAATTTACTTATTTTACTGTAAAAACCAAGATCAGACAAGTATATCGAATAGTATTTGCCATGTCTTTGGAAGAAAATTCCTAAAAAACAATTGATATTACACATTTTATAGACATCAACATTTTATTAATTTGACCACCTAGATACTTGTGAGGTTAAATATATTTTATCTTCATTTATTTACTAAATTTAAATTGAACCTTTTAAAATCACATGAATCAAATACATATGGATCCATTTTTTAAAAAATTCTAATTTCTTTGAGCATTCTTTATGTCAATCCAATATCATGTACATGATTTTTGGACACAATATACACTTGAACAAAGGCTTTGTAGGATTTTATCTCCATTGCAATGTAACAAGATGTTCAAAAACCTAAGTTGAATAAAAAATAGGACTTATCAAAAGTTATGAGCTCAACAAGTACTCAGCCATTACTTATTCTCAAATAAAACACTTTTTTAGTTTTTTTTTCCTTGGATTGGAAATTGGTCTCCTACTGGGTTTTTGGCTTCCTCTATTATCATTTCAATGTTAAGTTCTACTTGAGATCTGGTTCCAGCAGAAACCTGATGCCTAGAGTATTTTAACCATTTTTATCAGGACAGATTTTGAATGCTTAAGAGCTCTGTAATGGGCTTTTGTTATTCCTCCTGGGTGAAGGCACATGTCATTTACATATTGCAAAACAATTTGCTGCTGTGGGGGGCTGTAACACTGGGGGGGGCGTTGGACCTGGTCCCTTCTCCCCCTCACCCCCAAGGAGGGTGAGAGGGCAGGTGCCAGGTGCCCCTGAGCCACTTTCCCCCTCCTTCCCCCTCCTTCCGCCCCAGGATTAGGAAATGGCTTTGGCAGAGTTACCTGAGTCTTGAAGGATGGTGGCAGCACTAGCTGCATTTAAGTCTGGTCTGGCCTGTCACCAAGACAGTACAGCATCTCCTAGTTCCTGAACTAGAGGATGCGGAATCTGAAAGGCAACATTTAAGCCATTTTGGCTTATCTGTTAGTATGTTAATCCAAATTTGAATGTAAGGCACCTGTCAGGATGATTTGGCTACCCAAAGACGACCTCTTGGACCTTGAGGGCAGTAGGGAGGTCAGTTGTTCCCCAAGGGGGACAATCAACCTCAAAAGTGGGCCACTCTGATTTACAAAACTTTCTTAAGTTAAATCCATTAACAGAAGCTCCATAGTCAGTGGCACGTTCTTGAAAATTCCTGAAAATTATCTAAAAAAAAACAAGTTAGAACAGTGGGGCACGTGGTTGACTGATTTTGTCCCATAGTAGATTGTCCTGGAGAGAGATGCGACAAAAAAAGCAAAGTGCAAGCACAAATGGCCACGAACCAGACTAACAAGACAAATACAAATGGACAGACAATAACCAGATTAGGCCCCACAAGGAGGCCTACCAGAGTAGACCCTATGAAGAGGCGGAGCAGGCCCCAAACGGAGGCCTAGTGGACCAGGCCCCAGGCCCCACACGGAGGCTCAGTGGCCCAGGCCCAGGCCCCACACAGAGGCCTAGCGGACCAGGCCCCACACAGAAGCCTAGCGGACTAGGCCCCTCCCCCGGCCCCACAGGGAGGCCCACCAGATTGGACCCCACAAGGAGGCCCACCAGACTGGTCCCCATGTGGAGATCCACCAGACTAAGCCTCACAAGGAGGCCTACCAGGGGACAGGAGCGACATCTCACCCTGACCTGGGAATGGTATAAGTAAGTGCGTCAGTCTGACTATGTCCCCCAGATTCAGATAGCCGACTCACCGAAAAAGACAGGATACCAGGTGGCTTCGTCTAGAAGAGCATCCTGAAGACGGCTGGAGTCCCCCAAAAAGTGAGGCTGAGGCACATCTCTCAGGGTTGGGCTCCCAGGCAACCATCACAGGAGGCCAATTTAGGCGTGAGGGCTTGGAGAAATCAAATCTCGCTGGGGCCTCCAAATGTTGTACCCAATGAAAATAAGATCATCAAAGCCGATCATGGAAAGCCAAAAGAAGCCTTTATTTTTTTATTCTTTTTTAGCTGGCCAGCGACAACCACCCTTACACCTAAAAGTGATGTGCTGGGGAAGTGCCTATTAATTCCTTGTTGCCAGCATTTATAGGGAGGAGAAGGGATTAGGGTGGGACTATAGGAAGGGGAGGGATTAGGGTGGGGCTGACTCTCTCTCCTGATTGCACTCAAGAATCTTTTTTGGGGGGGAGTATAACAGTTTAGTGAAGAAAACAAGTTTAAAAATGTTCCAGGGACATTAGGGGTGGTGATGGTGATATAATTTATGTACATATAGAATTCAATATGTTTTTTGTGTCTTGTTAATTCTACTGTTTAACTCATATTTGTTTTTGTTTTTGTTTACTTTGTATATCATAGTCTGAAAGTGGTGTGTAATCCTTTTTATTATAACTGTGCTTCTATTCATCGTAGTTATAAAGATTTTGGTTTCTTGGTTTGGGTTGCTATGTTATTTGGTGCATTTGGTTTCATGGTGCCTTTTAGAATAACAATATAGAGTTTGCCCTTTGATCTGATCTGAGATTTTCAAATAGAAAATTAAGTTCTTTATTTTTTTATTTATTTTTTTTGCGGTGCTGGGGATTTGAACCCAGGGCCTTGTGCTTGCGAGGCAGGCACTCTACCGACTGAGCTATATCCCCAGCCCTGTTTTTCTTATTTATTTACATTTGGCTCACTTATTATATTTTAACCTAACTTTTATTCATCTAATTTTCTGGTGTTTGACATTGTTTGATTTCTTGCCACTTCTTCTCCATTTATATCTGTGAGGAGAACATCTAATACACTTCCTGGTTCAAAACTTGATTCTTGGTGTATGGATTACTGTTTTTTTCTTTTATAATAATAGGTAAATTTTATATTATTAAATAATTTATAAGGTATACATAAATTTTACACTGAAAGTTTATATGAAATTATACTATTTTTAGAACAGCTGTTATCCTCTCTCTTTTTTTGCTACATGAAGACTTAATGTCTTGCTTTTGCTCTCTTTCTTCTTCCCTGGATTTCACTACATAATCTGAGGTTAAAGCCTCTGTTTTAAAAAAATCCTTTCTTGGGCTGGGGTTGTGATTCAGTGGTAGAGTGCTTTCCTAGCATGTGTGAAGCACCATATAAAAATAAATAAATGAAAATAAAAGGTATAAAATAAAAATAAAATAAAAGGTATAAAAATATTTTTTAAAATCCCTTCTCATTTTTTCCTTTGCACTTAGTTACCATAGCAACAATTATTTCAACGTTTTAGTATCAAACAGCTTCTACTGAGTGGTGTTTTTATTCAGTTATCTATCTTTAGTTAGTTCCAAGGCTCACTGTCAGTTCTTTACTTTCATTTCATCGTTCATGAGTTTCTGATTCATGTCTCAGTGATTTATTGAACAGTTCTGAGCATTTTTGCAAAAAAGGGAGTTAATAGGTAGTGTATTAGTCAGAACTCTAGTGGTTTCAAGTAACAGAAACCTAATACAAATTGACTTAAGTAAAAAAGAGAAAGTCTTGACTCATCATCCTGTAAACTTGAGCCTCAACCCATTACAGCTCTGATTCTGGCATCAGAATATTGTTCACATCTGTCAGGCCTGCTTTCCCTGTCTCACCCTCATACTCAAACAACATTTCTCATGTCATATAGCATGTTAGGGCCCAGACTCACATTTGCTACCCTAGCACCCCAGAAGAAAGGACCACTTCTTTCCTAGTAGTTTCTACAAAAGTCTGAGCTGATTATCATTGGCCTAGATCAGGTCACATATCCTTCCTTTGAACCAATGTCAGTGATTCTGATTGGAAAGTCCTGGGTCACATTTTAGTCTTGAAAGTTGGGGCTAGACTCACACCTTCAAAGGACAGGAGAATGCAGATGGAACAGTTCATTAAAGAAAAAGGGTGGTTGTCACCAAAAGGAGAAGTTGTTGAACAAAAAGAACAGAGGTCTCTTGTTTTCTAATATTTTGCAAATCTGTGAATTGACTTTCAAGTAGTCATTTGGCCAGTCAAACAGGGTCTTATGCTTAGTATGGTCTCACAGTGTTCCCGAGTCTAGTTCTCAGTTTTGTACTTCCAGAAATGTGTTGTTGTCAGTGTGACTAGATAAGATTGTTCCCTCTAGGCCTGGCTCATGCTGCCCTGACTCAGCAGAGACTAATGAGCTTAAACTCAGTCTTGGAATGAACAGTAATTGCCACAGGACCTGAATAATACTGTCCACTAGTAAGGGTACTTTCCCTGTCAGAAAACCACAAGCAAAGCTAAACTCTAATCATAAGATTTCTTAATGTCCATAACACCAGGCAAGGGGAGTTCTTTGGAAAAAAAAATTAGTGGTCAGATGCATTATGTCATGACAGTATTTTTTTAGAAGAAAAATCATTTTATTCTAATTGGATTACTAACAATAATATCTTAACAGCTTGTCCAGCCTCAAGTTCTGTACCTTCTCAATGAACTTCTATGCAGTAATAGCCTCCTCCATTACAGTTCTGAAGCAAGGAAATTTTTAATAACAGAGAAGTTTAATTGATGGTTTTATACTTTATAATTTAACTGTCAATTGCATTTTAGAAATATTTTTTAGTTGTCAATGGATCTTTTTATTTTATTTATTTATTTATATGAGGTGCTGAGGATCGAACCCATGGCCTCACAGATGCCAGGCAAGTGCTCTACCACTGAGTCATAACTCCAGCCCTCGATTACATTTTTATTCTAAAGTAACTTGACCATGAGAATCAGTTTTCCATTTCTTCAATTTGAACTTCTTTTTTTTTTTTTTTTTTTGGTACTGGGGATTGAACCCAGGGACTCCACCACTGAGCCACATCCCCAGCCCTATTTTGTATTTTATTTAGAGACAGGCTCTCACTGAGTTGCTTAGGGCCTTGCTAAGTTGCTGAGGCTGGCTTTGAACTCACGGTCCTCCTGCCTCAGCCTCCCGAGCAGCTGGGATTACAGGCGTGCGCCACCGCGCCCAGCTTTCAATTTGAACTTCTTGATTAGACTAATCACTTGCAAGTCTGCACCATTTCAGTACTTCATTGAAATCCTCACAAAGCTTAACATCACCTTGGTTCAGGACACACTCTAAGAACCGTTTTATCTCGTAGAATTAGTCGAACCAAACTACTGCTACTATTGTGCCAGTGGGATTCCCTAAGGTTTCTGGTAGGTAATGTCAAGCCTTGAAGGCTCATCATTTTCTCCTGCAGTGAAGCCACCACTGCTAGCATAATCCAGTATAGCCTGTGAGCAGAGCCCGGTGCCATTGCCACTATAGTGGTTACCACGTGGGCCATTATCCCTGGCAGCAAGGATGCAGCAGCAGGTGAACCTACTTCACTGACAGTGCTGACTCGGACACAGTTCTCATCTGAGGTGCTGAGCTGGTCGGAAGGGCCATTCAAGAGACACAGTTTTGACTTCTACAAAGCATCACAAGGGCATGGTGGTTCAGTATCTAAAAATATGAAACTCCGCATTGTGGTAGTTTAAAAATGTCTACAAATGCTGGACAGATGGTGAGAAAACATGTTATAGGGAAAGAGATTGGTACATGCTAAGACCAAAAGGAAAAATGAAAAATAGTCTAGTCTGACTTGTACATGGAAGGCAAGAAGGGGAAAAGAGATCAGTGTGGAAGGGTGTTCCACAAAGGTCTCATTCCAAGTGGAGTGTAGGACTACTGACTTTCTTTAAGAAAGGGAGGAATGGAGTTGGGGGTGTAGCTCAATGGTAGAGCACATACTTAGTATGTGTGAGACACTGGTTACAATCTGCAGCACCAAAAAAAAAAAAAAAAGGAAGGACAGGAACAAGGTTAGATTTGTTACGCTATTATGGAAAGATTGATTTTGGTAGAAGAAACAATTAGTGACCTGCAACACTAAAAGCAGAGGAGTTAATAAAGGCCATTGTGGGGTACCTTCAATTAGTGAGTTGATACAGCAGCAGACTTTAACCAGCCAGAGTTGCAGTGGGGTTGAAAGGCTATGTATAAAATAGTGCTTCTCAAAATCTACTATGCATATGAATCACCGGGGGATCTTGTTAAAATGCAGATCCTGATTCGTGAAGTTCGAGGTAGGGCTCTAGATGCTGCATTTCTAAGGAACTTCTAGATAATGCTGATGCTATTGGTATAGAGACCACACTTTGAGTAGCGAAGATTTCTGTGTTAAAGAAATAGAATTTACAGGAACTTGTGATCAGTTTGGTGAAAGGGGTCAGAAATGAAGTTAAATGCATTGTCAGACAAGTATTCTACCACTGAGCTATACCCCCAGCTTAAAATGCATTATTAGAAAATTAGAGCCAAATTTCCAGCTTGAGTATCTGGATGAAGGTTATGCTATCCACAGATACAAGATGTGGAACAGGTTTGGGTGGGGTAGATAATAATAAGAGATAACATTTATTGGGTACATAACATAGTATGTGCCAGGCTCTTCATGTGTGTTGTTTTATTCATTCTGCATACACCAAATTTACGAGGTAGGTATTACTGTAGTCCCCATCTTAAGTCTAGGGAAACTGAGGCCAAGGTCACATAGGTGGCAAGTGAATCGGCTGAGATTCAAACCCTCCAGAAGTCTAAGCACAGAACTCATGAAATTAACCATTGGCAGTTTGGGTATGTGGAGTTGATGCACCTGTGGGATGTTACATGGAGCCATCAGTGCTCCAGATATCAGATAAATAAACTAACCTGGAGCTCAAGACATAGATTCTGAGCAACAGTTAAAGATATAAGAGGAATTAAGACATTACAGTAAATGAAGTCATCCAAGGAGGGTCACAATCTACTTCATCAGCATGCTGTCAGTCATTTCATTTTCCTTTTGCATTTATTTACTACAGAGAAGGAATCTGACAGTCTATTTTTCCGCTTTTTAAATAAATAACCTTTTTCCTTGATTGGATTGTTTGTTTGTTTGGGTACTGGGGGACAGGATTTTGATACGTTGCTTAGGAACTTGCTAAATTGCTGCGGCCGGCCTCCAACTTGAGATCCACCTGACTCATCCTCCCAAGTTGCTAGGACTACAGGCATACATCACCATACCCAGTTTATTGTTTGCTCTTTATGCCTAAAATTTACCAATTTACCTGCTTTTACAGGATTTTGATTTGTTTTGTTTTTGGTTTTGGTACTGAGGATTGAACCCAGGTATGCTCTACTGCCAAGTTAAATCCCCAGCCCTTAGACAGGGTCTAAGTTGCCCAGGCTGGCCTCAAACTTGAGATACTTCTGCCTCAGCTTCCTGGCACTGGAATTGTAGGCATGGTCATGGTACCCCTACTTCCAGATTGTGTTTTCAAGTTGGTTTTGCTTATTAATTTTTCTGGATCCGAGTGAACCCATTCGATTTTCCACCTCCACTTCAGATCTTTTCAAACCTAAGTCTTCTTCCATTATAATTTTGATTCCTACTTGCAACTGGTTTGCCGTTTCCTTTGGGAGATACCTATAATTTGAATTCCCATAATGATCTCCATCTTCATCATCTTCTCTAAGAATTCCATCATTTTGTTTTATACTCCTGAAGTTTTTCTCATGTACATCTTCTACATTGCTTATTTACTTTTCTGTATCAAGTCTGCCTTTTACTGCTTCAACTTTTGCTTTTACCTTGTAGTTTTAATTTCATGGTATTCTCCATTTATTTTGGCCTTCAAAAAAAGACACAATGTCCTCTTTTAGTAGGGTATAAGAATTAGGTGTTTTCTAAAATTAGGTTTTGCCTTCATGGGATATATGTATGTGTGTGAGTATGTATGTGCATATAATTTTTTTTTTTTGGTACCAGGGATTTAATCCAGGGGCTAGAGGTGCTTAACCACTGAACTACATCCCCAACCTTTATTATTATTATTATTACTATTATTATTATTATTATTTTAAGAAAGGGTCTTGCTAAGTTGTTGAGGTTGACTTTGAATTTGAAGTCCTCCTGCCTCACTGGTTGGGATTACAGTTCTGCACCACCCCACCCTGCTAAATGTATTTTGAAGGAGTTAATTTTTGGCTCTAGTGCTTTGTTTTCCCATGTGACACATTCCCCCCAACACACACAGGGTTGTTTTTTTTTTTTTTGGTGCTGGGCTCCGAACCTAGGACCTCTCACATGCTGCACACGCACTCTCCCATTCAGCTATACCCTAGTCCCACACAAAGGGGTTTTTAAGGACTTGTTTATTCGCCTTTGCAACTGACTAGTTTATCTTTGTTAATGTCTGAAAGTTCAGAGTTGAGGGCTTTGAAGATCTCCCAGTTGGCCAAAGAGGATGAGAAGTATACCACTCCTACTTCTCCCTCCAGAGATGGAAAGGAAATGGTGCAGAGGCTCCACGCCTGGCTAGTTTCTTCTAAATCTTGATGTTTCAGTATTCGTGATTCCATGTTTGTGTTTATTTTTCATTATGTCTAAGTTTCTGTTCATCTGTACTAATCTAAGTCCGTGATGTCTTTCTAAAGTGTATCAACTCACTACCCACTAACTCCTTACTGTTTTGTATTACCTCCATAATACTTACAGCTTGTGTATTATATTTGTGTCTCCCCTCTCAAGACGTTAACTTCTAAAGGATGTATCCCTAAAAACATGGTAGGCGCTCGACAAATATCTGAACAAAACTCTGATTAGTGGGTCCACTTAGTCGCTCATTTTGATTTCTACATTTGTCTTACACTTTCTCGGTATGCAAATGTGTGTCTTGGTCATGCTTTCGGGTTTCTGTTCTGATTCTGAGGTCTAAGTTCATCCCTGTGTGAGACACGGATTTGCAAAGGCCGGTCACCGGGGTGCCAGGGACTGGGTGTACAAATTCCTCCGGCTCTGTCATAAATCCATCCTGGGGTTCACACTGCCTCTCGTGGTCTCTGCTGGTGGGCTATGTCACCAAGCTTCAGTCTCCTTCAGAGGCTCACTAGCGAACGCACGTGACCACGCCGCGGTCGTGCTCCGCCCTAAGCCCGCTGCTTCCGCCGGTCCGCGTGGCCCCGCCCTGGGTCTCCATAAGCCAATCCTCGAGCACGTCGCTGTGCCCGCCCCGGCGCCCTCCTCGGCGCGCGCCCCTCCCTCCGCCCGCCGGCCCGCCCGTCAGTCAGGCAGGCAGTCGGTCCGAGCGGTCGTATCCTCCCCAGTCCTCTTGAGCGTCGCGGTCTTTCTTTCTTCTTGGTCAACAACAGCGGCTGCACCGGAGGCGGCGCAGTCCCTTCGGGAGGCGCGGCAGGGGCTAAGCAGCGACAGCGGAGCGTCGAGCCTAGCGCAGCTGAGGCGGCGGCGGCGGCCCGGCAGCCAACATGGCGGCGGCGGCGGCGGCGGGCGCGGGCCCGGAGATGGTCCGCGGGCAGGTGTTCGACGTGGGGCCGCGCTACACCAACCTCTCGTACATCGGCGAGGGCGCCTACGGCATGGTGTGGTGAGTGGCCGCGCCCGCCCGCAGCCCCGGCCGCGCCGGGACACACCATGCCTGGGGCTCCAGCGGACGCAGCCTCGGCCTCACCCGCGCCTCGGCCTCTCGCGCCGCGACCCCGACCCCAGACTTCTTGGTCGGCGCGACGGGGTTTCTGCGAGGGGGTTCTTGGGGGCGGTCGAGATTTAGGTGGTGTTTGGGGGGTTTTCAGGGGCTGCCCTCTCACGGTTGGGAGGGGCTTGGGGCGGAGGTTAGGAGACCCCTGGACTCGGTCGCAAGCGCGGACTTTCAAGCCTGGACCCCCAGGAAGGGAACCTCGGCACCCCTTGTCTCTTAACTGTCAAGTATCATGGCCTTCTTTTTGACGTTCAGTTGTAAAACGTGGGATGCCATTAGATGCTCGTCGATGGTGGCGGCGGTGTTCTTGAAAGCCGTTCGCCTTGGCTGTGTAGAACACTGAAATAATTTTTCTCCTCCTATCTGTTTACTGTGAACAGCTTTCATTAAGTACCTCCAGTGATGCTAATGGTGTTTTCCTGCACAAGCTTTCTAAAAAGCATTAGTGACACCAGTGTTGGTTGTGAAATATTTCAACCTTGAAGTCTTTAAATGGGTTTTAATATTGTACTGTTTGCGTTTCAGGAAGGATAAACCAGCATCACTTTCTTAACTTATTAAAGATCTGTTTGAGTTGGGTCTAATTTGACTCCCCTCTCCTTACTCCAAGTGAGCACTCTTAACAGCATAAATGCATCCAGACATTTTAGCTCAATTATTTCCTATTAATGCTTTTAGTGGTCAGTATATATGCATTCTAAATGGAATTCTTGCACAGTCACATTTGGGCTCTCATCTTGATCCAGATTCCTCAGAAACGTGGAATGGTGGTGACGGTATTTTTATTATAGCTAGCTGTAGTGTTTTGTGCTGATGGCTGATGAAGACTTGTGGAAGTAGATTCTTTTACACCTAAATCTTGTGTCTCTTTTGTGTTTACTTAATTTATCAAATGCATCATGGCAGGTACTGTGCTACCTTCATTATTTAATTTTATCTGGCTAGCCGCCTTGTGGAGGGAAGAAAGTGATAATATTCCTCTTCAGGTAAGGAAGTATTTCTAGGTGAAGTCAATTCCCAAGGTCACAGACTTAGAGTCAGGTTTAAGATTATATACTGATATCCTATTTCAAATGCTGCAGCTCTTCTTTTCACTCAGCCTTCCTTAGTGTTACTAATAATTCAGAAGTTTAGCATATTTTACTGTTATGAGCACGTCTTTTTTAGAAGTGCATTCAAATTTGATCACAATTTTAGAAATGCCAAGGAGGGCATGTTCTTCCAAATGTCTAACTAAATAGACTAGTTAACATTCTTTAAAAAAAATACTATGAGGGCTGGGGACACAGCTCAGTTGGTAGAGTGCCTGCCTTGCAAGCAGAAGGCCCTGGGTTCAATCCCCAGCACTGCCAAAAACAAACAAACAAAATACTATGAAAATTTTCATTTTATTTAGGAGCTAATGCTTTTGCAGTGTACAGTTGTGAAAATTAACTTGAACTTACAGGCTTAGGAGCCAAAAGAGACATTAAATTAGGTCAGTCCATAGACAAATAAGGTCCTGAAACTAGTGGAGAGAAAGTACTGCCTGAAGCATCACTTCTGTCGGATATCTCATTGTTCGTGCACCTGCTGGTAAGTATGCTAGTAAATACATCATTACTAGAGGGTCCCAGTTGCTCCTTACATCCCTTGGTCTCTTTCTAAAAATAAAATTATTTGAAATATGGTCTGAAGAAATCTTTAGAAGATGTCAATTTAAAGTTCCCCCTCATCATATGAGATACAAGTCTGAAGATTATTTAGATCTGGGAGCTCTTTCACCCACTGTTGTAGATCTATTTGACATAAGTCTCCAGTTGAAATGCCAAGTCCTTTTACTGTTATTTTCCTTTTCATCAGTAAAACACAGACATAATTGGATTTTGAATCCTGGACCCAGATGATATCTTTTCATTTTCAGGTTGACAATACATCTTAGTATTAATTGAATCACCTGCATTACACATTACCTTTACATATTTATATATTTATATATATTTATATATATATATATACACATATATATATGTTTTATTTTTACTTGTAGGTAAACACAATACCTTCATTTTATTTTTAATGTGTTGAGGATCAAACCCAGGGCCTCACACATTCTAGGCAAGTGCTCTGCCACTGAGCCACAACCCCAGCCCACACATTACCTTTTGATCAATATTGATTAACAAGTGTTGGGTTTACAGAGAGCTTGGCTGAAATGTTAATATTTGAATAGCGATCTCTTAAAAAACTTATTACTCCCAGAAGGATTTAAGGATTTGCAGCTATTTAGCAATTTTTAAAAATTTTTCTGAATCAGTTCATTAGGAATTGCAACTGTATTGTTCGGGTTCCTTTCCTAATCATTATGTGGAGGATATTAAAAATGAAGAGGGGTTTGAGTTGGGCCTTTAAGAGTGGGTGTGATTTTGATAGGCAGATAATAGGAGCAAGTGACAGCTTGAGCTATGAAATCTAATCCTGGAATAGTACTTAGGTGACAAACTGTAGAGGATTCTTAATGGCAAATCTCAGTTTGACTGTTTTGTGCATGGAGAGGCATTAACCATTTTTGAAGCAGGCAGTCTTACGGTCAGTTTTGAAATTTGGGGGAAAGATGAATCAATACTGGTAGAATGATAGGAAAAAGAACCGGAGTGGGGGCCATTGTAACTATCTAAAGGAATAGTGATCCCATAGCAGAGGGAATTAAGAGGTCTTAGACAGATGACATCAGTCACAGGAGTTCTTGTGGGAAGAGTGGTAGAAAGACGTAATCATGACAAGTATGGGTAGGAGCAAAAGAGATGAGACTTAAAGGATGAGTGACCAAGAAAGGTGGGATTTAGATTTCAGAGATTTCTGTGAGAGAATGAGACAAGGCTTGATGATTGATTATGGATATAGTTGTTAATTCTAAGACTGTCTTGGGAACCTGGGAGGATGGAATTGTCATTATCCAAGAGAAGAAGTGCTGGAGGCAGAGCAGATTTATCTGGAAGAAGTAGTAAGTTTAAAAAAAAAAAAAAAAAAAAGAAGTAGTAAGTTTTGATGTAGGCTTCAGATAGTGATGCCTATATCCTATTCAGGCTATATGAAAAGCTTCTTGAAATTTTTAACAAGGAAGCAGGAAACTAGAGATGAAATTTTGTGTATAGCAAATGGTAGCTCAAGTCTTGAGTGGAGGAGCACAGATTCTTTTTTGGGATCATTGATTAGATAAAATTGCAAGCTTGTGTTCTGTGTATTTATCTTTTTGGTGTATGACCTTATAACAGTAGATTTTCAAAGGAGTTCCTTATCCCAGAAAGGTTAAGAACCTTGAGATAGAAGGGATGGACCAAAGAGTTTACTCTAGCATACAAATACTTCAAGGAGCAGGTAAAGGAAGAGGAACCTGAGGACTGGTGAAATACGTAAGACTGTCAGGATTGAGAGAAGAGAAATGGAAGGTGTATGCTTGATTGTCTTGTTAACTAAGGTAAGAAGTATCTATTTTGGAGTAGTTTAGTTCTGAATGTGACTGAGAGGTTGGATTCAACTCCATAGACATGTTAATTTAATCCTTGTGAGTGGATAAGATGAGAAAAGATGTGAGAACTGAGTCAAAGAAATGCCTACCTGTAGGTGTCAATAGATGGCAAGTTACAGAAGAGGACAGAGAAAATTGAGAGATTAAAGAACCAAGAGTGTATATTATCAAAGGAACCCAGAGAGTAAATGGTCTTCAGAGTATTGGTATTGAATACTGTAGAGGGCAAAAATGATGCGTCTGAAGACAAGGTATTATATTTGTTGATTTTTCCACTCCCCTTTTTGAAAATATAAGAGTGGGCTCAGTGGTACATGTCTGCCATCCAAGCTTCCGAGGACATTGAGGCAGGAGGATTCCAAGTTCAAGGTCAACCTTTGTGATTTAAAAAAAAAAGGTTGGGGTTTCAGCTAAAGCGGTAAAGTGCTTGCCTAGCATATAAGAGGCCCTGGGTTCGATGCCCAATACTTCAAAAATAAAAGGATGATTTCAACTAAAATTTTATTGTGGTCACATTCCTGATGGCGTGGTATTGTCTTGTTGAGGTTTTATGATTATAACAATCTAGTAGAACTACTGTACCATTTATTCTGCAGTTTATGTTTTGTTTTGTTTTGTTTTAAAACATGCATTGTTTAATCCTCTTAACCATACTGCAAAGGTGGTTACTCTTTTTTTTTTTTTTTTTTTTAATTCAGTAACTTGCCAGTTTAGTTAACTTGCCCATAGATGCACAGCTAGGAAAGAACAGAACAACCCATTCTGACTGGTTCCTAAAAAATAATATTATTAAGTGGAAGAATGAGGGCTGGGGATATAGCTCAGTTGGTAGAGTGCTTGCCTAGCAAGTACAAGGCCCTGGGTTCAATCCCCAGCTCCGCAATTAAAAAAAAAAAAAAAAACTAAAGTGGAAGAATGAGGGTAGTTCAGTGTAGAGCACTTGCCTAGCATGTGCACAGCCTCGGTTTGATCTTGGCACCACAAAAAAAAAAAAAAAAAAAAATTGAAAGAGTATGGTTTCAGCAACAGAAAATATCTTCTGCCTACTTTTTCTTGTGTCACTTTTTACCTTTCCATTCATGGAAAACCAGATGTGGCAAACGTTCATAAACCCAGCAACTCAAGAGGCTGAGGGAGGAGGATGGCAATCAAGGCCAATCTATGCAACTTGGCAAGACCCTTTCTCAAAAAAAAAAAAATTTCTTGCAAGGTCATTTACTCAAAATATTGAGTACTTATTGTGCCAGGATTCACATGGTCTGTGCACTTGACTAACTTAATCCAAATAGTGGGATGAGGTTGGGCAGTAATACTGAGACTATACCACCACTACATGGGAGAAATGTATGAAATGCTGGGAGGAAAAGAAGGCCTTCGTGACATGGGACTAGGCTTTTTATATGGCCTTGCCCTTGAGCTCAGTGTTGATGTATGAATTGGAGTTTGCCTTCAGAACTACTTTTCAGGCAGAAGAAAATATATATGGAAAGACAGAAGTCTGAAAACAGCACATGAGGTCAGGAAAACCACATATTGTTTGGGGTGGCAGGCCTATTAGGATGACTTTGGGAGAAGGCTAGAGTTGAGAGAGTTGGGGTGGGCAAGACCAAATTCTGAAGGGCAATGTTTGTTAATGAGTTTGGTCTTGATTTTGTAGGTGATTGGAAGTCATTCAAGTATGACCCTCTTTCCACTAGTTCTTATCAGTTTGGTTAGTTGTGTTTCCCTTCGCTTCTCCTTTGTTTTCTACCTGCTGCTCCTACTTGCTCTTTTTTTTGCATATTGGTCATGGGGTGATTTCACCCACCTTCTCCTGGGGCATTTGGAAATGCAGGGGGCTTTTTTGTTGTCAAAATTTTGGTGGTGATACTGGTCTTTCATATCTATGTGATGAGGGCAGACATGCTAAATGACCTACAGTTCATGGTACAGTCCCTGCACTAGAGAACAGTACTGCCAGAATGCCAATAGTATACCCCTCTAAACCTAGAAGTGTTGGGTCCTCTTCAAGTTGTGGCTTCTGCTATGAACTTTGCCTTACTGCTCCTTGCTACTGCCCTCCCTTCCACCCTGAAACTGCTGGATTTTGTGCCACCTGTTTGAAAGGCAGAAGCAACAGTAGTATATATCTAGATGGTGACAGCTCTTGTACCTTCTTTGGAGCCAAAAATAAATAAAGAGGGGACCAACTTACATGAACAGCAGGAAATTTAAGTGTTTCTTTTTTTTTTGGAACCGGGGATTGAACTCAGGGGCACTCAGCCACTGAGCCACATCCCCAGCCTTATTTTGTATTTTATTTAGAGACAGGGTCTCACTGAGTTGCTTAGCGTCTTGCCCATGCTGAGGCTGGCTTTTAACCCGCAATCCTCCTGTCTCAGCCTTCCAAGCCTCTAGGATTACAGGCGTGAGCCACCATGCCCGACTGAAATCTAGTGTTTCTGATCAGAGCTTAGAGTGCAAATAAAACTAAGAAAAAAGTTAATTTTGATATTAATAGTATCTCTAATAATGTGCTCTGGTAGTTAACTATGTTACATTTTTCCCATGTATTCTCAGTTCTCAGGTATTATACAAAGATTGTTAAGAAAGCATCCAAGTTGAGTTTTCCCAAGAACCATATATAATTTCTGCCTCACCTTGCACACACTAAGGTGCTTAACAGTTGATTAAAAAAATTGATTTTCCAATAAACATACAGAACTCCCTTCATCTAGCCTACTTGTCCCACCTACCTACCAAACCTGGGATACTGTTTCTTCCCTCTTCTCTTTTCCTATACACATCCTGTAGCTACCACACTGAGAGGTATCTAAGAGCATATTTACTAGCTGCACTGTCTCTGCTTCTACTAGGAAAGGCCACCTACCTAAGTTTTGAGTTGGCTCATACTATACCAGGAGGAAGAGAAGTACAAGGAGGATTCTGAACCCAGGCTTTCTGGAATCTGAGCAGAACCACAAAAGGAAAAAGCTAGAGGCAGCTCAGCAGATTTATGGGTTAATGCTTTATCAACTAAAAATGAAAGAATTGGGTTCTGTCTGGTTTTCAAACAGCCTCCTCTCTGGGGTTTCAGGCCCTACCCTAAATGGGGAAATTTCATGTACAGCATACCCTCTTTCCTCATTGAAGCATCTCTGCATTTTCCTTTCCTTATTTTTTCTTATTCTCCCTTTTTCCCTTTCCTTTTTCTTTCCTTTCATTCATTGGTCACCTTCACATATATACTTACAGGATCAGCAGGGTAAGATTCCATTTGGTAAAAGTATTCAGTTGTTCTAAAAGCATTAGGAATCCAACAGTATAGATACTCTCTAAGATCCATCTCAGGTTCTCAGTCTTAGAGCAGGGTCTGAGTTTGAAACTAATGTCCAGTAAGAGCTGGGAAGTGGTGTGGGATAGTGGAGTAGTCTGCATGGGATATTCCATGACCAAGCTTGTCTTGCTTTAGTTATTTGACATCCATTCTCATCCTCATCTTTGAGGGGTTTTTTTTTTTTTCTTTTTCTTTACAGATGAGGAAACCAAATCTTAGGTAACATACCCATGTTTCATAGCCAATAAATACATTGTAGAAGTGAAATTTGTCTGGACCCCAAATCCTGTGATATTTTTTTAATGACTATACACTTTCCTTCGTTATATTAAGCTACTGGGAACTGGGTTTCTGAATGCATTGACAGTGAACTATGAAATGGTTTATTTATTTTTATGTGGTGCTGAGGATTGAACCCAGTGCCTCACCCATGCTAGGCAAGTGCTCTACCACTGAGCCACAACTCCAGCCCTGAAATGATTTTCATAGTTAACTTGTGCCTGAAGAGGAGGTTGGAAGAGTAAAACTGTATAACTGTGAGGAAGATAGGTTAAAACAATTTGATATTTATCAGAAGGGTAGTGTTAATTTCTTCTCACCCCTCTTACCTCCAATAGTTTCTTGATTTTGAATCATTTGGTAAAATTTTTTTTTTTTGGAACCAGGGATTGAACTCAGGGACACTCGGCCACTGAGTCACATCCCCAGCCCTATTTTGTATTTTATTTAGAGACAGGGTCTCACTGAGTTGCTTAGGGCCTCGCTAAGTTGCTGAGGCTGGCTTTGAACTCGCGATCTTCCTGACTCAGCCTCCCAAGTCGCTTGGATTACAGGCGTGCGCCACCATGCCTGGCTCATTTGGTAAATATTAAACATGCATGTGACCTATGTGCTAGGTGGTAGGAATGAAGTGGTAAACAGATGTGGTTCTTACTCTTTGGCATGTACAGTCCAGTGGGGAAGTTATAACAAACTGAGAATGATGAGGTACACAGTGCTACCAGAGGATATAAAAGGTGAAACCAAGGTCCTCTTGAATGTCAGAGGGGTTTACTGGAGAAAGGGCTGCTCAAGCTGGGATCTAGAGGTTGACTTGACACTAGCTGGATAAAAGATAAAGTTGGGTGCTGGAGTGTTTTAGATACTAACTTGTAGAGAATGAGGAGTTTATAATTAAGATCTAGGCTTTTGGGCTGAGGGTTTATAGCTCAGTAGTAGAGCACTTGACATCAGACCCTCAGTTTGGGGGCCAGGGAAGATCTGGTCCTTTCTTTGCTTTACTAACAAGGATACAAAGTACAGTTCAATTTTCAGATAAAGTTTGGAACTAGGAACTGGAAATAGGCCAAGGTAGCCACATCCCTCTTTATCATTAAAAATCTTGTGCCCTGCATCTGTGCAGGGCTGTTTTTTTGTTTTGTTGTTTTTGTTTTCTCTTTTACTAATTACTCATGCTCTTGGCAGAAGAGAGCTGACCCTTGTTTCCCAAAGGTGGGTGTCTTCGTTTACTTGAGGAGCAGCCTGAGAATATTCTGTCTGATTTCTGGTGGAGAGAATCTGAACTGACTTAGGAAAGTGTCCACCTGTGGTCTGAGGCCCAAGGTAGGGTCATATAATAAGGTGGGACATCTCTAAGGTCTAGAGGTGAAGTGGAGGTGTTCAGAAGAGGTCCCTGGTTGACCACTGATTAGCCAGGTTAAAATTTTGGGTGCTATTTCCCCTGCTTTTTTTTTTCTTCTTCTTCTTAATTTTTCTGTAGTTATAGATGGACAGCATGCCTTTATTTTATATGTTTATGTTTATGTGGTGCTAAGGATCGAACCCAGTGCCTCACACATGCTAGGCAAGCACTCTGCCACTGAGCTACAGCCCCAGCCCTCCCCTGCTTTTTTGTAGGCTAAAACTGTTCACTTCTGTTGGGCCTGAGGGAAAGGAAGGGAAGGAGAGGAGATAGATGTCTTTAAAATAGGTGAAGGGCTTTGCATCATTTTTAGGGCTATTTTGCAAAAGCCTTCTTGTCTCTGGCAGTATAGGATTGTAGTAAAACTGGGTGGCGTCTTTAAAACAAAATTTAGTACTACTTTGTGGTATGTACTTGCAGTTGAACCCAGGGACATTTTATCACTGAGCTACATACATCCCAGCCCCTTTTATTTTGAGATCGGGTCTTCCTAAGTTATTGAGGTTAGCCTTGAACTTGGGTTCCTCCTGCCACAGCCTCCTGAGCTGCTGGGATTACAGGTATATGGAATGCACCCCACACATACACGTGTGTACATATATGAACATGAGACAACTGGATTCAGTCAATTGTAGATCAAAAATAGATTTTAAAAAACTGCATCTGCACTGAACATATAGACTTTTTCCTTGTTATTTCCTAAATGATGCAATATAACAACTATTTTCATAGTATTTACATGGTGTGAGATATTGTAAGTAATCTATAGGGAGAATGTATAAGGTTACATGCCATTTTATAAATCATCCCTGGATTTTAGTATCTTCAGGGGATCCTGGAACCAATCCCTCAGAGATTCTAAGGGTGGACTGAATCTGTGTTGTCAGTCTAACTGTGAACACCTAAGAACTCATCACCTACTGAGTGACTTGACCAAATTTTCTTAGGCCGATGTTCCTGATTCCTGGCCATAGCCCTCATACCAGAATTTTATCTTTCTGATAATCTGTACAGTGGAAGTGGGGATTAGTATTGATGTGGTAAACTAGCCAATCTAATGCTTTTTTCCTTATCTGTGGAAAAGGAGTATAGTGACAGCACCTCATAGTGTTGTATGAGGAGTAAATGAGAGAACGTTAGTGAAGTTCTGAGCACTGAATACCTCCAGTTGTTTGAGTTGCTCTGGACACATTAGTGAACAATAAGTCTAGCCTTTGGGGAATTTACAGTCTAAGGGACGCCTGATTGAGTGGGAGTGGCTTAAAGAGAGGGTTGGAAAGACTTGGTCAATGTCGGCTTTAAGTTCCTTCTAATGAATTTCCCTTTATTTTTCTCTTTATAGAATTTGTCACAAACACAGCTCTAAACTACTTTTTGAAGTCATGTAATTTTAAATAGCTTCCCCATTTTGTTTGCATTTGGGCACCTCAAAACTAAAAAAGGTAGCTTATGTGCACAAACTTGTTTTTTTTTTTTGTTTGTTTTTTTTTTTTTTTTTTTTGGAACTGGGGATTGAACTCAGGGGTACTCAGCCACTGAACCACATCCCCAGCCCTATTTTGTATTTTATTTAGAGACAGGATCTCACTGAGTTGCTTAGGGCCTCGCTCGCTAAGTGGTTGAGACTGGCTTTGAACTCGTGATCCTCCTACCTCAGCCTCCTGAGTCGCTGGGATTACAGGCTTGTGCCACTGTGCCCAGCTCAAACCTGTTTTTTAAGTGAGTTGCTCTTTCTATTGTTAAATGGGCATGAAGCCCCTCTGAGCAGTTTTTGTAGTAAACAGACAATATTTGTTGTCCTTGTTTTCTTTTTTTTCTTTTTTTGGTACTGGGGATTGAACCCAGGGACATTCCACCACTGAGCCACATCCCCAGCCCTATTTTGTATTTTATTTAGAGACAGGGTCTCACTGAGTTGCTTAGGGCCTCGCTAAGTTGCTGAGGCTGGCTTTGAACTCATGGTCCTCCTCCCTCAGCCTCCCAGGTGCTGGGATTACAGGTGCGCCACCGGGCCCGGCCCTTGTTTTCTTATATGTTTCTAAAATCTAAAAATCTTAAGAATTTGAGTCCATGTCATGACCCCCCCCCCCATTTAAGAATCACATTCTCTTTTAAAAGATATGCAATATTGAGTGACAAATAAAAACCTGATGGGACATCCTAACCAAAAAAATTAATAGTTTCTTCTCAGCCATTTGGGATCCTCTGCACAAGTTAGACTTTATCACTCAGATTTGCTGATTATTTTAATTACTAGCATTGACAGGTTTGTGTTTCCAAACCCACATGCTGGAGGGATGGCTGATATGAGAGTCTGAGGGAGCAAGGAAATTGAGAGACTGTGAAGACTTCAGTGCTACATTTTGCAATTTGGACCTTAATTTGGGTTAACAAGGTCTTTTTAAAATGCTCATGTCCTCCTTATGAGCCGAAGCCTCTCACCTTTATCCTGCATTTTTTTAAAATTTGAAACTGACCCAAACAATAATTAAAGGAGGCCGTCTCCAGCCTTTTACCTTTTAGTTTTAAACAATATATCATAAGATTGTCTTCAGTTCGATGTTTTGGGGAAATTTACAGTTACAGAACCAGTTTTTAGAACATTGCCATCATTCCAAAAAAGTTCCCTCTTGCTATTTATAATCAGTTCTCCCCGCCTCCAACAATTCCAATCTATTTTGTTTTCCCTATTCTAGAATTTTCATGAAAATGGAATCATACAAAATGTAGTTTTTTGTATCTGGTGTTTTGTTCACTAAAATGTTCTGTTCATCCATGTTGTTGACTGAATCAGAATTTCCTTGCTTTTGATCATCAAATAGTAATTAGTTGAATGGATATATCAGATAATGGGCATTCGGAATGTTTCCAGTTCTTGGCTGTTATGAACAATGTTACTATGAATATTCATTTATAAGTGTGGACATGCGTTTTCATTTCTCCTTTTTTTTTTTTTTTTTTTTTTTTAACCGGGGGATTGCACAGGGACACTTGGCCACTGAGCCACATCCCCAGCCCTATTTTGTATTTTATTTAGAGACAGGGTCTCAGTGAGTTGCTTAGGGCCTCGCTAAGTTGCTGAGGCTGGCTTTGAACTCGCGATCCTCCTGACTCAGCCTCCCAAGTCGCTTGAATTACAGGCGTGCGCCACGCGTTTTCATTTCTCTTGGGTAGATAACTAGGAGTGTAGTTGCTGGGTTAAAGGGTAGTGATGTGTGTATGGTTTCTTAGGAGAAGAATGAACTGATTTTCTTTTAAATCGTAATACATACTAAGGCTGTAAATTAATTCAGTGAACAAATATTTTATGCTGGTTACTGTAAGAAGGCACTGAGAGTTGGTGAAAAAAAAAGTTACTCCACCCTTAAGTGAACACAGGCTGTTATGTATATTTTAAGGTTTTACTTAATGGTAGATGCTATGAAGAAAACTAAAAGGTTAAGGGTATAAAGCAGGAAGAGGGATAACTTTTTTCTGTAACAAACTAGTTTAATATGTTTTTAACATTGTAGTTTTTTTTTTCCCCTCAATTTTAAATGTGTAGAAATGTTGTAAGGATAGTATAAAAGTTTGGGGGTCATCCCTCCAACCATTTGAGAATAAATTGTTTATACAGTATCCTACCTAAACTTTTTTGGGGGGATGTGGGGGAGTACCAGGGATCGAACTCAGGGCCACTCAACCACTGAGCCACATCCCCAGCCCTATGTTGTATTTGATTTGAGTCAGGGTTTCACCAAGTTGCTTAGTGCCTTGCTTTTGCTGAGGCCAGCTTTGAATTTCGGATCCTCCTGCATCAGCCTCCCAATCCACTGGGATTACAGGCATTCACCACCACCCCACCTGAACACTTTCACAACTAGGAGATCCTACATAACCAAAACACAGCCATCACCATCAGGACATTAACATTGACATTACTACTGTCTGCTCTTCTGACCCTGTGAATAATCATGTTGTGTTTAATTGCCCTTTCTCTTTGTTCTCCTTCAATTTGGAGCAGTTTCAGACTCCTTTGGCTTTAATAGTCTTGACACTTTTGAAAATTGCTGTTTTTTTTTTTTTAACTTTTAAAAAACCACCAAGCCATTTTCCAAAGTAGCTGTACCATTTTGCATTTCTGTCAGCAGTGTATGAAAGGGTTCCAGTTTCTCAACATGTTCCGTTCCCTCCACCCCACTTTTGAGACAGGACCTGTCTAAATTACTTAGGCTAGCCTGGAACTTCGTAATCCTCCTGCCTTAGCCTCCTGAGTACCTGGGATTAGGCATATGTGCTGCCGTATTTGGCTGTATCTCTTATTTAAAATATATAGTCATATCTTCTGCCACTTTTCAAAATTCTCTTCCATTTGGTTTTTTTAAAAATATTTTTTAGATGTTGATAGACCTTTATTTTATTTATTTATTTATTTATATGTGGTGCTGAGAATCAAACCCAGTGCTTCACACATGCTAGGCAAGTGCTCTACCACTGAGCCACAACCCCAGCCCCCTCCATTTGCTTTTGATATAGTTCAGCACTTAATAGGTTTCCCTTGAGAAGAGAAACAACCGAGAGTTTGATGCATAATCCAAATCAGATCATGAGGCAGTGTTGGACAGATTTTAACTTAGTGATAGTCTAAAAAATAACTGGTTTATAATCCTCAAAAAAAAAAAAGTCAAGGTCATGAAATTCAAGAAACAATTGATGAATTGTTCCACACTGAAGGAGTCTAAAGAGAGGTGACTGCTCCGTGAAATATGTGATTCTTGCCAGGTGCAGTGGCACATGCCTATAATCCCAGCAACTTGAGAGGCTGAGGCAGGAGGATCCCAAGTTCAAAGCCAGCCTCTGCAATTTAGCAAGACCCTGTCTCAAAATGAAAAACAGAAAGGGCTGGTGATGTGGCTTGATGTTGAGCACCCCTGGGTTCAGTCCCTGATACCAAAAATAAGAAAATAAAAATATATGAGGCTGGATTGGCACAGTTGGGTGAAACTTAGACTTGGCATCTAATGATTAGATTGTAAGATATATATATATATATATATATATATATATATATGTATATGTTAATGAGTCTGATGATTCATTAATATAGGAAAATGGTCTTATTTTGTTTGCAGGAAATGCACACTAAAGTAGTAGGTAGTGAGGCTTCATTCTGGCAGACTCACTTGGAAGAACTACATTTGTAATTTTAGTTTGAGATTTAATTCTTTTTCATTAAAGAGTCGTTGGTGAATCCCTTTCAGGAAGTTTCTTGCATGAGGATATACTGAAATTGAGGGGATCCATGAAAGGCAGCTTTCAGCTAACTGAAGGAGCATTAGCCTAAAAGTTAGGAAACCCGAGTGTTGGCCCTTGCTGCCATTAACGCATTGCATGGGTTTAAGCTAATCACTTTTCTTCTGCAGGTTTTAGTTTTTCTTATCTGTAAAAAGGGATTAGGATAGTATCAAGGGTCCTTTCCAGCTCTAATATTGTCACAGGCCCTGGGGACATATATAATAAAGTAGTACACACACACAAGAGGAGGACTTAAGTATGGATTTGTTTCTCACATATAGAGAGCCATCTATTTTGGTGAAGTTTACCTTAGAAATCTCTAGATAAAGCCGGTTGGTGATGCATTCCTATAATTCCAGTGTCTTGGGAAGCTGAGGCAGCAAGGTCGCAAGTTCATGGCCAGTCTCAGCAACTTAATCACTTAATCAACTTAGTGAGACTGTCTCAAAATGGGCTAACTGGTGAAGCACCCCTGGATTCAGTCCCCAATACCAAAAATGCATAAATAAGTAAATAATAATATTAAAGTTGGAACTTCCTTAACTGGATGAGAATAGTAGTTTACCTCAATTACTCATTCATCTTATTTGACTGGAGAGTTTTTACCTAGTGACTGGAGTGAATGTTCATGCTGCCATATTGGGAAAAATGAAATGGAAAATGTAGAATTCCATGGAAAGGGAAATACTTGCATAGACTCTATCCAAGATACTAATAAAGAAATAACAGTACAATCTCTTTGTGAAAGAAAGAGCTTTGCTGCACAGTAAAGCAAATAAAGCAAAAATAATACATTCTACCACTGGTAAATTACCACTGAACACAAGTCAGGCTTGCAAAGTAAAGTAATACCTACAGAATTCACTTTGGCAATAGGATTTATCTTGAGTCAGTTACTTAGTACAGGGTACTATTATATATTGCTTCAACAAAGATGTGGAAGTGTTACTTTGGGGATTTATTTGAAATTTTCCTTCTCTTTTTAATCTAGCAATGACAAACATATCCTCAAAAAAATTTACGCTTTTTTCCCATTAAATCTGAAACTTTGTTTTTGTTCCATGGTTGAAGTAGATGTTTTAAAAAGAAAGAAAATACATACACACATCAGTATAGACCTTTCGTACGTGTTAATTTCTACTTCAGGGCCATATAGGCATATAAAACTATTTGATGTTGTGTTTCAGACTATTGAAAAGCCAACTGATTGCCGTATTAAGACTGTTGCCAAAATATTCCCTTGTTTACTAATATTCTGCCTCTAATAGCATTAAAAGTGCCATTTTTCAGGAATCCTTTCTTGTCCAAAGGGAACTAGAATGGAAAAAAAAAATTGTGATTTCTACCTACTCTGTCATAATTGCTAGAAAGAGCCATTTATTTATTGCCACTAGAAAGCATAACCAATAGTCATAAAAAAGGGAAGGTTTTATAACAACATTAGGGGCATTTCTGGTTACCATGTAAGGCAGAATTTAGCATTTAAGAGCTGGCAGATGTTTTTCTATCATAAGTTAATGCTTACCTATGAAAATGTAAATTCGAAAATATTTTTGGCATTGTGTAGTTTGTGACTTTAGCAAGAAAGCCTCTACTTTTTTTCCGTTAAGTTAAATGCTGGCATTGGGCTGAGGTAGTATTGCATTTACTTAAGGAAGTATCCATTACTTCCTATTTTGGTTGTTTTTAATATAAAAGGATGATTTTTGTCATATATATTTTTTCTTCCTCCATGGAGATGATCATGTCATTTTTCTCTTTTAGCTCTATTTAGTGTATTATATTTCTTTATATTGAGCTTCCTTTTGTTCTTGGAGTAATGTAGTGTTGGATTCTGTTTGCCAATATTTGAAGATACTGTGTTGATATTTATAAGTAATATCAATCTATATTATCTTTATGTATACCGTCTGGTCAGTTTCAGGTTTACTATTATTCTTCATAAAATTAATTTGAAAGTTTTTCTGTGTTCTGAAAACATTAGGACCAACTTTGTCCTTTTTTTTTTTTTTTTTTTTTTTTTGGTACTGGGGTTTGAACCCAGGGGCACTCCACCACTGAGCCACATCCCCAGCCCTATTTTGTTTGGTTTTTTTTGAACTGGGAGCTGAACTCAGGGGCACTTGGCCACTGAGCCACATCCCCAGCCCTATTTTGTATTTTATTTAGAGACAGGGTCTCAGTGAGTTGCTTAGGGCCTCGCTAAGTTGCTGAGGCTGGCTTTGAACTCGCGATCCTCCTGCCTCAGCCTCCCGAGTTGCTGGGATTACAAGCATGCGCCACCGCATCTGGCTAACTTTGTCTTTAAATGGTAGAATTTCCTTATGAAACCATGACCTGATGGGGTTTTTTTCTGGTCTTTGCCACCGGTCTCTTGCCCCTCCTGGTTGGTAACAACCACCACCATGACTATTCTTTGAGCACTTAACATTTACCTGTTAAGCACCTTCACATGCATTATTTAAACTTGTCTTTATTGTTAAATAATACAGTGCTTAGTATTTCCTGGTTTTGAATATTATATAAGTGAAATCATACTGCCAGTATTCTTTAATCTGCTTTTTTTCACTCATCATTACGTTCATTCATTTTTTCCAGGTTGTAAGTAGCACTGTATACCTATACAACAGTTTGTCCATTCTAGTATTAATGAGTACGGGTTGTTTTTTGTTACTATAGTCAGTGTTCATGTTTCCCTTTTTTTTCATTTTTTAAATTTGTTTTCATTAGTTATACATGACAGTAGAATGTACTTTGTTTTTTATTTATTTTTTATTTTTTTGGAACCAGGGATTGAACTCAGGGACACTCGGCCACTGAGCCACATCCCCAGCCCTATTTTGTATTTTATTTAGAGACAGGGTCTCACTGAGTTGCTTAGGGCCTCGCTAAGTTGCTGAGGCTGGCTTTGAACTCGCGATCTTCCTGACTCAGCCTCCCAAGTCGCTTGGATTACAGGCGTGCGCCACCACGCCCGGCTGACAGTAGAATGTACTTTGATACTTCATATATAATGGAGTATAATTTTTCATTCTTGTACATGATGTAGAATCCCACCGGTTTGTGTAGTTATAATGTGTACACAGGGTAATAATGTCTGATTCATTCTACTATCCTTCCTATCCCCATATCCTCTCCCCTCCCTTCAATCCCCTCTACTTAATCTAAAGTAAATCTATTCTTCCCTAGCCCCCACCCCCCACCCCCTTCCGCCATTGTAAATTAGCATCTGCATATGAGAGAAAACATTCAGCCTTTGGTTTTTTGGGATTGGCCTATTTCACTTAGCATAATATTCTCCAGCTCCACCCATTTACCAGCAAATGCCAGAATTTCATTCTTCTTTTAACCTGGGTAATATTCCATCATATATATATATGTATACACACACACACACACACACACACACCACATTTTTTTAATCCATTCATCCGTTGAAAGGCATCTTAGGTTGGTTCCTTAGTTTAGCCCTTGTGAATTGAGCTGCTGTAAACATTGATGTGTCTGCATCCCTGTAGTATGCTGATTTTAAGTCCTTTGGGTATAAACCGAGGAGTGGGATAACTGAGTCAAATGGTAATTCCATTCCAAGTTTTCTGAGGCATCTCCATACTGCTTTCCATAATGTTTATACCAGTTTGCATTCCCGCCAGCGGTGTATGAGTGTACCTTTTTCCTCACATCCTCACCAACATTTATTGTTGCTTGTATTTTTTTTTTTTTTTCTTTTTTGCAGTGCTGGGGATTGAACCCAGGGCCTTGTGCTTGTGAGGCTACCAACTGAACTGTATCCCCAGCTTGTATTTTTGATAATTGCCATTCTGACTGGAGTGAGATGAAATCTTAAGAGTAGTTTTGTTTTTGCATTTCAGTGGGCTGAGGAACTGAACAGGCACTTCACAATTTCATGTTTCTGATTTCTGCTGATATATAAGAGAACTCTAGTAATAGAATTGCTAGTTCATCAGACACATACATGTTCCCTAGTTGATGACACAGTTTTCCTAAGAAGTTTTTCCAGTACAATTTTGTGGTATTCACATCTTTTTTCTTTCTTTTTTTAGTGTTGGAGATCAAACCCAAGGTCTCATGCAACATCTCCCCATTCTTGCCCATCTTTTGTCAGCTTTGTTCCTTGATATCTTATTCTGTTTCTGTTGTGTTATTTGTAGCTGGTTTATAGAAATACATTTGACTTTTATAAATTGATTTTATTATGTTCTGCAGCCCTGTTTTTATTCTATAGTTCGTGTTTAAAATCTTTGTCATCTGAAAATCATGACTTTTGTTTCTTTTCGGTACTTAGCTTTCTTTTATCATGGTGCTGGCATGGCCAGAACCTCCATTACAGAGTTAAAGAGTAGTGGTGGTGACTTGTTGTGATATTCAAAGGAAAACTCTTATTGAATGATACAGGCCATTTTTCATAAGGTTTTCTTTTTCAATGTTTTGAACTTTTTTTTTTTTTTTTTAGTGCTGAATGATTGACTCTCCATAGATGCTTTTTTTTTAGTTGCACCTATAGAAACTTCTAGGGCTTTTCTCCTTAAATCTGTTATAAGTTGCAATTGAAACCAATAGATTTTCTAATATTGAACCAGTATGTATTCTTGAAATTAAGCCCTGCTTGGTCATGATAGTGCCAAATTTGGTTTGCTAATAAATAGTTGGGGTTTTCTCCTGTGTTTTTGGTACAAAGATTAGACAACCCTTATAAAATGAGTTAGGACATGTTCCTTTTCCTATTCTGTTTCTCTTTGTGTAAAGTTGGAGTGATTGAGTTCTTAAAATCTTGATAGAACTTGTCTGGAAAGTATTCTGGACCTGGGTAGCTTATTGTTTTAGCTTTTGGTGGGAAAATGTTAAACTACTTATCAAAATTCTTTTTAAAATGGTTATGTGACTGTTCCCACTTTCTATTTATTCTTTTTTTTTTTTTTTTTTTTTTTTTTTGGAACCAGGGATTGAACTCAGGGACACTAGGCCACTGAGCCACATCCCCAGCCCTATTTTGTATTTTATTTAGAGACAGGGTCTCACTGAGTTGCTTAGGGCCTCACTAAATTGCTGAGGCTGGCTTTGAACTCACGATCCTCCTGACTCAGCCTCCCAGGTCGCTTGGATTACAGGCATGCGCCACCACACCCGGCTCTATTTATTCTTGATAAATTGTTTTTAAAGAAATTTATTTCACTTATTTTTATGTTCATTGAAGCATTTTTAATTTTATTTTGAAACATTGAGACATAACCACAAAAATAGCACTGCTTAAAGAATAAATTAAATACAATTATAGAGTTTACAAAATAGAACATTACTAGTACCTTTCTTTTTTTTGTGGGGGGGGACCGGGGATTGAACCCAGGGGTGCTTAACCACTAGGTCATAGCCCCTTTTTATTTTTTGAGACAGTCTCACTGAGTTGCTTAGGGCCTTGCTAAATGGCTGAGGCTGGCTTTGAACTTGTGATCCTCCTGCCTTAGCCTCCTGAGTCACTGGGATTGCTTACAGTTGCCCAACTTTTGCTAGTAATGTCTATCCAATTCCCTCCTAGAGTTGACCATTATTGTGTGATTATTTTTTTCTTCTTTCCAGCCTCTCCTTTTGTATTTTTCACTTTTTTTTGCGGGGTGTGGGTGTGGGGCAGATACCCGGGATTGAACTCAGGAACCCTCGACCACTGAGCCACATCCCCAGCCCTATTTTGTATTTTATTTAGAGACAAGGTCCACTGAGTTGCCTAGCACCTCACTTTTGCTGAGGCTGACTTTGAACTCGTGCTCCTCCCGCCTTAGCCTCCCGAGCTGCTGGGATTACAGGCATGCACCACTGCACCCGGCTTGTATATTTTATTTTTGTTAAAATATAATATACATACAGAAAAGTGCACATAAGATTGCAATTTGATAAATTTTCTCAAACTAAATATCTGTGTAACTAACCTGCTCTGGATCAACAATCTGAAATCCCAATACCTCAGAAACTCCCCTTGACTCTGTCCAGTCTTTGTTCTACCAAGGTGACCTCTGTCCTGACATGACAGCATAGATTAATTTTGTTTTATACATCATATGAATGGAATCATATTAATATGTTCCCTTTTCTATTTGGCTTCTTTTATTCCACATTATGTTTGTGTGATTATAGATTCATTCTCATGCAGTATTAATCTTCCATAGTGGAACTATACCACGGTTTATTTATCCATCCTGCCAAGGGCATTTAAATTGTTGCCGTTTTTTTCACCATTATTAACACTACTGCAGTGAACACTCTAGTACATGTGTTTGGTGAATGTGTATACGTATTTCTGTTGGACATTTATGTACCTAGAAGCAGAATGATTGTGTGACAGGCTATGCATAGGTTGCAGTTTTCCATTTTATTCCTACTAGCAGTGTATTAGAGTTCAGACTGCTTTATATCCTTAACTTGCTTAGCCATTCTGTGGACATGAGGTACTATACATTGTAGATTTTGTTCATGTTTATGTGTGTGTGTGTGCATGTTTATAAATTTTTCTCTTGAGGTTTTTAAAAATTGAATTCTAATTAATTTAATTAATTAGACTTATGGACATGAGATCCTGGACATGAGTCTATTAAGACATACATGTATTGCAGATATCTTCTCCATTTTGAGGAGAGGTGCCTTTTCATGCTTTTAATGGAATCTCTTTTATTCTAGTTAACACATTTTAGTTTTCTTGAGCATATCAATCATGGCTATTTTAAACACTGTGATAATTGGATCACCTGCAGATGTTTTTATTATCTGAGTTTTTCCCCCTTGTTTCTTTTTTCTTGGTATGTTTGAATTATATGTTTGAAGTATATGTTGAATACTGTGTATGAAAATTGTAGAGGCATTTTTCTCCAGAAAGGGTTCACCCTAGTCACTCATAGGCAGATAGAGTAGTGACAGATCACCTTAATCCACTCAGAATAACTGATGTGAGGCTTGGTTGCAGTTTTTCTATGGCTTTGTCTACTTTGATTTTTGTTCTCCTGGAAGTATAGCCATCTATGGATCCTGAGAGCCTGAGGTGTTTACTAGGGCTCTTAGACCCCAGATAGATATCTTAATTACTATTTTTGTCTCCTTAGCATCATGAAGCCACCAAAAAAAAAAAAAAAAAACAAACTTCAGTAGCTTAAAGTCTTGCCCACCGTTTTTTAGGTGTACCAAATCCGTCAGTATTTCGTAACTTCTTGTCTTCTAAATTGCTGGAGACAGTTCCAGAGCATTTCTTCATATCATTCTTGCATTTCATCTCCCTGGCCAGACTTTCATTCGTCTGGTGATGGTTTTTGCGTCCCCATTGACCTAAAATGTTGAAACTGACAAGTCTTTATGTAGTCTTCTCAGCTGTAGAGAGGCTATAGAAACTAGAACATTGGAAAGGAAGAGTTGTATGGATGACTTCTGGTTTTCCTGAATGCTCTGAGACCCTGGACTTTTATTTATGTCCACAAATTGGCCATTTTAGTTGATTATGAATTTTCTCTAATACTATTCCATTTATTAATTTATTTATTTGAATGTATATACATACATACATACTAGGGTTGAACCAGGGGTGTTTTGCCACCTGATCAACATTCCCAATCTTTTTTTTTTTTTTTTTTTTTTTTTTTTTTGGTACTGGGATTGAACCCAGGGGCACTCAACCACTGAGTCACACCAGCCCTATTTTGTATTTTATTTAGAGACAGGGTCTCACTGAGTGCTTAGGGCCTTGCTAAGTTGCTGAGGCTGGCTTTGAACTCACGATCCTCCTGCCTCAGCCTCCCAAGTGCTGGGATTATAGCCATGCACCCGGCTCTTTTTCTTTTTTTTTTTTTAACAGCCTTACAGTCTTGCTAAATGGCTGAGTTGCTAAGACAGGTCTTTTTTTTTTTTTTTTAATCTACAATTCAATGACTTATTATATTTACAGAATTATGCACCCATCATCACAATAAATTTTAATACATTTTCATTGTTCTTCCCCAAAATATGTATACTCATTGTGTACCAGCACCTATTTGCCCTTTCCAACTCTCCACCACCCCCAAGCAACCACTGTTGTGCTCTCTGTCTCAGTACTTTGCCTATTCTGAATATTTTCTATAAATGGAATTTTACAATCTGCAATCCTTTGCAAATGGTTCCTTTCACTTGACTTTTTTTTTTAATTAAAAAAATTTTTTTCTTACATGTATATAGGGTAATAACATCTGTCTCAATCTACCATCCTTCCCATCCCCACCTATCCCACCCTTTCCCTCACGATTGTCTGTACAATCCAAAGTTTCTTCATTCTTCCGTAGCCATCCCCCACTATGGGTAAGCATCCGTTTATCAGAGAAAACATTCAGCCTTTGGTTTTTTTGGGATTGGTTTATTTCACTGAGCATGATATTCTCCAGCTCCATCCATTTACCTGCAAATGCCATAATTTCATTCTTTAAGGCTAAGTAATATTCCATTGTGTATATATACCACATTTTCTTTATCCATTCATCTGTTGAAGGACATCTAGGTTGGTTCCATAGTTTTGCTATCGTGAATTAAGCTGCTATAGACAATGATATGGCTGTGTCACTGTAGTATGCTAATTTTAAGTCCTTAGGGTATAAACTAAGGAGTGGGATAGCTGGGTCAAATGGTGGTTCCATTCCAAATTTTCTTGGGAATCTCCATACTGCTTTCCAAAGTGTTTGCACCCATCTGCAGTCCCACCAACAGTGTATGAGTGTACCTTTTTCCCCACATTCTCACAAACACTTACTTTTGCCTGTATTCTTGATAGTTGCCATTGTGACTGGAGTGAGATGAAATCCTAGAATAGTTTCGATTTGCATTTCTCTAATTGCAAGAGATGGATGAACATTTTTTCATGTTTTTTGATCAATTGTATTTCTTCTTTTGTAAAGTGTCGGTTTAGTTGCTAAGGCAGGTCTTGAACTTGAGATCCTCAGCCTCCTGATTCACTGGGATTATAGACATGGGCCTGACTTCTAATATCATTGCATTTAGATTTGAACTATTCAAAGGTGGGGGGAAATCAGATTTCTTGGCCTGAGTAGTTATCTAGGAAATAGAGCTTGTGGGTATTTAGTGAGTGCTTAGGGATTATCAGTATGTTATGAACACTTTATTATGGGAAATACAAGATTTGTACTTGTGGTCCCTCATTACTTCAGCTCTCTGTATCTAATCAGCAGTGATATCTGCAGGAACTTACCGGCATACATTCAGAGCTGTACTTGGGTGCTCTTCTGCTCTAGTAGGCTTCTAGAAAACATGTTTTTCTCTCATAGGCTTTCTTCATTGCTATGACCTTTTTGTATTAGTTCTAGAAAGACCCAAATGCCGGAGGTGCCCTGATGCCTACCAGTTCCAGATGAACATGAAGGAAAAGAAAAATGGAGGGGTCAGGGTTTGGGAAGTATTTCCATTTTTGTGGAGGGTAACAGACTTGTGCTTTTGCTTACATATAACAGTTAGAATTCATGCTTGGGTATGTACTTTGAGATCATTGGAATAAAGATGTCATATGAAAGCAGAGTAATCATGAAAATGTTTTTTATATATCACTTCGGGTTTTGGGGGTTTTGTTGTTGTTGTTGTTGTTGTTTGTGGTTTTTTTGGTGCTGGGTGCAGGGCCTTGTGCTTGTGAGGCAAGCACTCTACCAACTGAACTATATCCCCAGCCCTGTACTTTTTATATTGCTTTCACTACTGTCTCATCATACCTCTTCATACTTTCATAGGATAGATAAGGCTCAGTTATTTCTTTCTTATGCAAATGAGGAAAAGGACCTAGTCAGATGTAGGTATAACAATCATCATTTGAGCAATAATTAGGACAAAGTGAAGGCATTTTTATTTAAGAAGTTTATCAGTGAGAGACTATCCTATAGGAGGCATAGGTTTTTGTACCAATTGGAGAAGTTTGTTTTTCTATTGGCTAGATTAACAGTATTAGAAAGGATATTCATGGGCAGAAGGCCCCAAGAAAGAAAGAACAGGTCTCCAATCATCTCCGGTACAATCATGTATGTTGTGAGATCACTGCTTTTCCCCCTCAGTCCAAGAGAAAGAAAAAACAAAGGCTTATGCCAGGTAACCTTACCTTCTGAGTCATTAAGTGTCTATCATGAGTGCATGAGGTATTAGAGGATTGGAAAATGTGAGGTAAATCTGAGGCCTCTTTTGTGTGCTTGGAAGTCGCTAGATATGAATCAAAGGACTGCCCTCACTTCTTTTAAGCTCCTTGAATGGGAGGACTTTGTCCCTGGTTTATCCAGCACTAGGTCTATCCAGCACCTAGTGTAAGCATTGTACATAGTAGTATGTACTCCATAAATATTTGCCAAATCAGGCAGACTAATAATATCTTAGTAATGGTGCTTTGAGGCTCTGTGCCATCCTTACAATCATCTCCCTCTACCTGATACTTCCATTCACTTCCCTGTATTATTTGAATATGTGAATGAAGGAACAAACTGTAAGCCTCTTTATGAATAGCAGGAAACATCCCATTTATCAGTTTTGAAAACTGCATTTGAAATCTCAGCTCTGGTTCTAAAAGCTGGATGATTTTCAGCATGTCTTTTAACTTCTCAGAGTCTCATTTTACTCTTTGGTGAGACACGGTGTTGGAATGACTACATTTTGAGTGTTGGAATGACTATATCAACTAAATCACTATGTAATCCTAAGAGCAATTTTTTGTATCCCAATGTAGGGCTAGAGGTTAAAGCATCAAAATGAATGACTATGGGGCATAGACTGGACACCTGCATACATAGGTAACTTCATGGAACCTTTTTTTTTTTTTTAATTTTATGTGGTGCTGAGGATTGAACCCAGTGTTTCACCCATGCAAGGCGAGTGCTTTACCACAACCCCAGCCCCGGAACCTTTTTTTTTTTTTTTTTTATCATGGTAAAACATATGTGACATAAAATACACTCTCTTATTTTGGGTATATTCATGTTGAGAACTCTTTTCTTCTTGAAAAGCTGAAATTCTATAAATATTAAACAACTCTCCCATTTTCCCCTTCCCCTAGTCCCTTTCAACCACCATTCTACATTGTCTCTAAATGTGACTTGTTATGATTGGCCCATTTCATTTAGCATAATGTCCTTAGGGTTCATCCATGCTGTAGCATGTCAGAATATCCTTTAAAGGCTGGGTAATATTCCATTGTATATATACAGACCATATTTTTGTAATCCATTCATCATCTGTGGACACTAGGGTTGCTTCCTTCTTTCAGCTGTTGTGATTAATGCTGCTCTGAACATAAATGTACAGATATCCCTCTGAAACCTATTTTTAATTCTTGTGCATATATACCCAGAAGTGATATTCCTGGATCATAAGGTAATTCTATTTTTAATTTTTTTTTGAAGAATAAATCACACTAAATTTCAAAGTGGCCTTTACATTTTATATTCCTACAACAGTATATAAGGATTTCAGTTTCTTCACATGCTTGCCACTACTTACTTTCTACATTTTTTGATAGTATTGATCCTATTGGGCATGAAATAAAGAACTCGTTTTGATGGGTCTTGTGCCTGTGTTTGGTATGCTCTCAATCAGTAGTTCATATTTGAGAGTAAGACATAACTCTTATCTCAAAGAGACCTTTGGTAAATACAGTAGGGAGCTTAAAAAATAGTGTGTGTGTGTGTGTGTGCATGTGTATGTATGTATGTATTTTCCCCCAAGTGTGTATGTATTTGTTCATAGAAAAGTTTTAAAATATTTCTTAAACCAAGTAATTGTACAGTGTCATCATAACCCATCACCCCAGTCTAATTATGAGAAAACATCAGACAAATCCCAGTTGATGGACTGTCCTCAAAATATCTGATAAATCCTCCCCCAAATGGTCATCGTCATTAAAAAAGAGGAGAATCTAAGAAATTGTTATAGTCCATAAAAGGGTAAGGAACTATGATAATTAAATATATTATATCCTGGATGGGATCCTCAGGAAAAAAAAAGGATGTTAGGTAAAACATAGGATGTGAATTAAGTGTGGGCTTTAATTAATAATAATGTATCAGTATTGGTCAATTAAATGTGACAAAGGTACCATACAAATATATCAGTGCCACAGAAAATTGGATGTGGAGTATATGAAGAAACTTCTATCTTCTTAATTTTTCTGTAAATAAAGCTATTTTTAAATAAGTGTATCTTTTTAAAAAAACTTAAGAGATTTAAATTTCTTACTGTTTTCAGAGAATGTTTAGTGGTCTGAATAAATGTTTATATTGAATATTTCATATAAAAGGCATTATGGGGCTGGGGATATTGCTGAATTGGTAGTATGTGTGCCTCGGAAGCACAAGGCCCTGGGTTCAAATCCCCAGCGCTGCAAAAAAAATAAAGATAAAAGAATAAAAGGCGTTATATGTATGACCTTTTCATTTAGCATAATGTAACTATATGTAAATTAGACTATTTGTCTTTTGAGTTTTAAGAATTTTTTAGGGCTGCGGCTGCGGCTCTGGTAGAGTGCTTGCCTAGCACATGTGAGGCACTGAGTTCAATCCTCAGCACCTCAAATAAATTCTTTATATTCTAGATACAAGTTCTTCATTAGGTACATAATTTGGATTTTTTCTGTTCTGTGGGTGATTTTTTCATTGTTTTGATAGTGCCTTTTGAAACAAAAGGAGTTTTAATTGTTATTGTTGTTGTTTTTGTGGTGCTGGGGATTGAACCCATGGCCTTGTGCATCTGAGGCAAGCACTGTACCAACTGAACTATATCCCTATTCCTGAAACAAAAGGTTTTTAAGGTTTTTAATTTTGATCAAATCGAATTTATCTTTTTCCTTCCTTTTGTTGCATTTGCTTTTGGTACCATTTATATCTAAGAGTCATTTGCCAAATTTGGGGTCATGAAGATTTACCCCTGTGTTTTCTTCAAAGATTTTTCTAGTTTTAGCTCTTACATTTAGATATTTGATTCATTTTATATTGTGTGAGGTAAGGTCCAACTTCATCCTCTTGCTTGTGGCTATCTAGTTGTCTCTGCATCATTTGTTGACAAGACTGTCCTTTTCCCATTGAGTAATCTTGGTACCCCAGACAAATTTATTTCCAGACTCAGTTCTGTTCCATTGATTCTCTCTTCATGCCAATATCACAATGACTGGATTATTTTCTTGATTATTTAATTTGCAATAAGTTTTGAAACTCAGTACTGCAAGTCCTGTAACTTCATTCTTGTTTTGCAAGATTATTTTCCTTGAGTTTCCATGTAAGATATAGCATCAGCATATTAATTTCTACAAAAAAGTCAGCTGAATTCTAGTAGGGATTGCATTGAAATCTGTAGACCAAGTTGGAGAATATTGCCATCTTACCCACATTAAGTTTTCTGATCCATGAACATGAGTTTCTTTCTGCTTATATAAATAATAATTTCAATACTGCTTTATAATTTTTAGAGTGTAAGTTTTGTACTACTTTTTTTGCATGTATTCCTAAGTAATTTTTTAAAAACGTTTTTTAGTTGTAGATGGATACAATACCTTTATTTATTTTTATGTAGTGCTGAGGATCAAACCCAGTGCCTCACACATGCTAGACAAGTGCTCTGTCACTGAGCCACAACCCCAGCCCCAGTTTTTTTAATGGTACTGTAAGTGAAATTGTTTTCTTAATTGTATTTTTTGATTGATTGTATGTATATACAGTCTGTTTTTGTATACCATATATTTAGTATATTGATCTTGTGTTCTATAACCTTGCTGAACTATTCTAATTTTAGTGGGGTTTTTATGATTTTCTATATGGCATTGTGTCATCTACAAACAGATAATTTTGCATCCTCCTTTCCAATTTGGAAGCCTTTTCTTTCTTTTCTTTTCTTTCTTTTTTTTTAATATTTTTAGTTGTAGATGGCATAATACCTTTAATTTATTTATGTGATGCTAACAATCAAACCCAGTGCCTCACATCTGCTACGCAAGTGCTCTACCACTGAGCCACAACCCCAGCCCTATTTCTTTTTCTTGACCAATTGCACTGCCAGAACCTCATTATGCAGTGTTAAAAAGTGTTGAGAGCACACCTCCTTGTCTTATTTCTGATCTTTCACCATTTTAAGTGCAATGTTAGTTGGAGCTTTTTGGTAGGTGCCCTTTCCTTTTCATTCCTAGTTCCTTGAGTATTTTTAACTTGAAAGGATTTTTGTCAAATGCTTTTGCTGAGCCTATTGAGATAATCTGGGGTAAAGTTTTAAATGGTTTTCCAAGTGACTAAGAATTTGTTAGGATTCCATATTTGTTTAATTATTTTAAAACCACATTCTAATTTTTCTGAAATCATATTAGATAGGTTTTGTTTGTTTGTTTTTGTTTTTTTGCGGTACTGGGAATTAGAACCCAGGGCTTATGTGCTTGCAAGACAAGCACTCTACCAACTGAGCTATATCCCCAGCCCTAGACAGTTTTATCATAAAAGATTTTTTAAATTTTTGAATTCTTTGACCAGTATCTTTCCAGTCCCCCACGAATGATTCTTTAATCAAAACAAGCCTTTTGCTGCAAAATGCTTAATAAAAACATCAGTTTTTGTTACTCTATCCAGTCTTGAACATTCCCAGGTCTTGCTCCAAAGTAGAATATGCCATGTTCCTTTCACAACCCGTGTCTTTCAGGAATTATCTGTACTTCTGTCCTTTCTAGTACTCCTGAGCTTGCTTCTTCTGCTTGCTCCTGCCAGATGTTCCCCAAACCCACTGTCAACTGGCACTGCTCACTTTCTAATTTGGTAGTCTTCCTCGACTTAGATTCTTCTGAATTGCTAACTTTTTCCTGATTACCTGCTCCTCTTTTCCCCCCACTCAAACAGATTCTGTGAGTTTTCTGGAGCATTTGATGTTGTAAACCACTTTCAACCTCTACTTCTTTTGCTGAGGCACCTCTAGTTTTACTAAGTCTTTGTGCCCTTTGTTCTTAGTTCTTGGGTCCTCCTGTGTTCCATGCAATCTCTCTGGATGACCTCATCCAAATTCCTAGGGGCTGATGACTCTCTAGTCCTAAAAATAAAACAAAACCTCCACTTCCCTTCAAGGCATCCTTGTCTCTCCTTTAGGTCCCTGTCTGCTCTTTTATCTTCTCCCTCCCACTTCAATCTAAAGCTCCCTTTGCTGTGCTGGACATGTTCTCAACAGGATTTCTTTTGTTATTTTAAATCTAATATAATGCTTATGCTATGCCCTTGTGTCCCCTTTTTTCCCCTTTCATATTTCTATGAATCCAACATGTCATGTGCATAACATTAAATTTTAGTAAAACTAGATTAGCTGTTACCCATTTGTTGGGCATTCAAATTGCTTTAGTTCTTCAGTATTTTTAAATAATGCAGCTATAAATATTTTTAGTACAATAGCCCCTGCCCCTTTTAGAATCATTTTCTTAGAACTTCTTATATTATGTGCATGTACATATGCACAGCACAAAATGGGATAACCAGATCAGAGAAAGAAAAATGTTCTTATACTATGTTGCCGCATTTCTGTCCTGAAATAGCATTTACGCTGCCATTAATTTTTTCTATATTTTTAATAGGTTCATTATAGTTTTACATAATGATGGGATTTGGTGCATTATAGTTTTGTATAATGATGGGATTTGTTACATATTCGTACATGCACACAATATAGCAATATAGTTTGGCTAATATCACTCCCCAGCACTTCTTTCCTCCCCACCTCCCACCCCTTGGTCCCTTTCCTCTGCTGATCTCGCTCTGATTTTCATGAAATCCCCCTCCACCTTTCTTTTCCTTTTTCCTTTTTCCTTTTTAGCTTTTGCATATGAGAGAAAACATACAATCCTTGACTTTCTGAGATTGAGTTAATTCTCTTAACATAATGGTCTCTAGTTCTGTCCACTTTCCTGCAAATGACATAATTTTATTCTTCTTTATGCCTGCATAAAACTCCACTGTGTATGTATACCACATTTTCTTTATCCATTCATCCACTGATGGACAGCTAGGCTGGTTCCATAATTTGGCTATTGTGAATTATGTTGCTATAAACATGGGTATGCATGTATCACTGTAGTATGATGACTTTAATTCTTCAGGATAAATACCAAGGAGTGGTATAGCTGAGTTTTATGGTGATTTCTATATCTTGTCTTTTGAGGGCTGCCATTAATTTTTATGAGAATCCCTCTATGCTTTCCCTGTTCCCTCTTGTAACAACATGGTATTCTTACTTGTAACTGAATAGTTGGTAGTAGCTTATAGTTGTAGGTGAAATTTAGTTGCCTAATTTGGGGTTTATTTGTAAAGCTAAATCTTTTTCTAAGTTTTACTCATTTATCTGATATTTTAAATGTATTCAAATTATTAGATTATTTGCCTGTTAGAAGTTGAGTATTAATCTTTATTTCCTGAAAAATCATTGAAGTATTTATATAACCAAATTAATTAATTCTTTATGGTGTTCTTTTATTGCTTCAGAATTTGTAAATACACTAAGGCTTTTAACTTTTAATTTAGCCTTTTAACCTCTATAGAATTTATTGTGGATAAAAGCTATATTTGGGATGCTTATCTTGCTCCCTTTTAATAGTTTATGTTTTATTAATGTTTACTAATTGCTTTTTACATAGTCATACATATTTACTTATGTCTTTCTGGAATCTGTTCCTTTGGTCTTGTTTAATAACACCAAGCATTTTAAATTTATTTTTGTTTTTCCCAGATGTCTACTTTTTAGTTCTGTAGCAGGACTTTTTCCTTGGGTCTTTGTCAGCTTTCCTACACTGGAAAAGTGGGTTGACCATGATAAAAAGTATCATCAAAATACCATTTCTTTCCATTTGGGCGTCTCCCAAAACCAAGAGCCAGTTTGCCTCCCTGGTCCAGGTTCTTGTGCCTTAATTTGGTTTCTATTAGCTCTCCAGAGTGAAGGGATCTCTCACCTTAAATTCTTAAGTGTTAGCACTTGACATAGTGATAAAAATCGCCAGGGGGTGGGGTAGGGTGAGATTAAAGAGACCATACTTTTTTTTCTTTCTTTTTGTATTAATCCACATGTCAGAAATATTCAGCCTTTTAAAAGTATGTAATTCAGTCATTTTCATTATATTCACAGTTTCACAACCACCACCATCATGTAATTTCAGAACATTTTTATCATTCCAAACAGAAACCCTGTAACCTGTCTCTTTCCATTCCTCCTCCCCACCATCCTCTGGCAGTCAACCCCTGTCTTCTGTAACAGTGCAGAACCTGCCCTACTTGCATCTTTCTGAGCATATGTGTTTCTTTTTGTATTCTAACTTCCTTATTTTTCCATGTTTTTGTATCAGGATTTACTTTTTAGAGTCATGAGTTATTATTTGGCATGGACTTCATAAAATCAACTTTAGTCATCTTACTAAATTTTTATTTTTAGTTGTAGGTGGACACAACATCTTGATTTTATTTATTTATTTATTTTTATGTGGTGCTAAGGATCAAATCCAGTGCCTCACACATGCAAGGCAAGTGTTACACTGCTGAGTTACAAGCCCAGCCCATCTTACTTAATTTTATTAGGCCCAGGTATGTATTGTCTTCTCATTCTTTCTGTATTCTAGGCCTTTCTCCCCACCCCCTTTTCCCCCTGATGTTTAAGTTTTGTTATTCTTCCCCTTTGTAAGCCTCTGCCTCTAAACCCCTGTTAGAAACAGTCTTATTTCATTCTCACCAATGATGTTCTTTGCTTATATTCTCACTTTTTAAAAAATATTTTTAGTTGTAGATGGACACAATACCATTAGTTATGTATTTTTATGTGGTGCTGAGGATTGAACTCTGAGTCAAGCAAGTGCTTTACCACTGAGCCACAACCCTTTACTATGATTTATAAATAATTCCTTTCTGTCAGCCTCCCTTACCATGTTTATGTTTTTTAGCTCTTATGATTTTCACTTGTGCTCCTCTACCCATTCTGCCTGGTTTCTATCAAGTTACTATTGACTATTTTATAATGTATATTCTGCTTGACTCATCTTTTTATCCTGTTTCTTCTCTGTTTCTTCTATTTGCTCCGTTCAGAGGTGTTTTCAGTTCTTTTGTAAGATGTCATAATTCTGCATATTTATTCTAGCCTGTTCTTAATTTGCATTCCCCTTACATGGAACACCCTAACTGTAGTAAGTTAGCCCTGTTCCATTTTGTCTCTATTTGTATGTAGAGTGTTGATTCTGCCAAGCCTGATTCTCTTGGGTCTTTATGATCTGTTGCCACTCCCAGCTTCTGGGTTGCCCTTTAAAATTTGCTCACTGTGTTCCTTCTGGTCCAGTCTTATCTTTGTTCTTTGTTTATAATGTGTTTATTTTGTTGGGATTTGAAGGAGGAGGCATTCCGTGCCTTTTGTCACTTAGCTCTTCTCAAAGTTCCGTTGTGTAAGACTTTCTGGGCACATTCTTGTATAAATGGAAAGAAAATGGAATTCAGAGATAAAAGACCAGGGTATAAACCTAACTCTCTCAGTGGGTAGGTTTGACTAAGCCACTTAGATTCAGTGTAGGACTTTGACTACTGTGTTCTAAAAAATAGGCATAACTCATATTTAATGATGCAACAGGAAAATTAATTCAAAATTTATAATGACCAACTGAAAAATAAGATAATCATGATTATTGAATATTTAATGATTACTGTTAAATGATAAAATAATGAGGGAAATTTATAGTTGAGGGGATGGGATATAGTAAAAATCTCCCAAATGGCAGTGATATTATTTATATTTGTTTAATTTATGAAGCACGTTCTTAGCCAAATAACCCAACACGTGAAAGAGAAGTATACCTTCTATTTTACAGGACAAATATTGAGGTTCAGCAAGGTAAAGAGTGTTGCTCAAGGCACGGAACTATGACAGTTTAAGAACTTGAATTCAAGTTTCAAGACTTCCAAGAACAAGATTTGTAACTTGACTCAAAAGAATAGTTTTAAAGTTATTTCTTCAGATACATATCACTCAGTAGGTTTTGTGGAGTGAGTGAAGACTGCAAGAATTCAAGCAGCTGTCCTGGCGATTTCTGTCACTTTGAATGTGTACAGGTTAGTGTCGTGGGCATGGTTGTCCTCTGGGGCCAAGTGAAAAGCTGTAGCATCACCACTGTCTCTGGCAGTATTTATGTTTAGGTCTTTGGTTTTGTTTAGGAACAGTTGCATTTCATGCTCCAGGATAAAAGTGAGGAGCACAGAATGTGGAGAGAGAAGAAAAGGAACTGATTGATATCAGATCTCCACGGTAATTTGAGAAATGAAAAATTTGTGTAATTTCACCAATACTCATAGTTCTGCTTGACCAGTGTTCTATAAATTCTTGTGGATCTCTGAAGTTCTTAGAGGATCCTTTGTGCCCATTCCCAGACTTTTGAAGGGTAGAACATTAGGTCATGATTTGAGGCATGAAGGACTCGATTAAAAAATTGGAAAGTCATCAAAAAACAAAGCAGTGCCTCTGTCCTCTCAGGAGCATCAGGGCTTGTTTCTACAGCATATGGCTTTTTCCTCCTTACTCTTTTCTGTCTGCAGAATAATCCCAAGGTACATGTGGCCCATCCCAGAATCATCAGCACTCCAGACAGATGTTCCTTTACCACCTGTGGTCTGGTGTGGGGGTTTTTCAGCCACGTCCTGCGTGAATGAGAAAAGGGTTAACTACTGGAGGACGATGTTGGCTATAAATCAATCAGTTACCCATAAACTTATCAGTAAACCCACAAGGGCCAATACTCTTTCTAAATGAGAGGAGGTGTGACGGGATTGGGCCATACCAGATCTGGCCTCTAACAACATGGAGTAGCCCAACTCTCTTATTTATAGTCACAGGGGTAAAGGGGCCTAGAACGGGAGAGCTTCTTCTGTGATGAACAGCATGGGGTGGAGTTAGGGGAGCCAGTTTGCTCAGAGAAGCTCATCTAACCAGGCAGGGAACCACTCCCACAGTGCCACATACCTCCAGGCAATATGGGACAGACCTCCATGTCTGCCAGTTGCAAGAAGTCAGACCTCTGCGTCATCCTGCTAGATAAGGATGGCTTCCCACAGTCTAGTGTATGCCTAGTCTGTGCTCTAGCTCCAGGTGCTCTGGGAAAAGGAGCTTGTTGACCCTGCTTGCTTAGCTTTGTGTGGGTTCTGTCTGGGATGGGTGTTACCTTGCCAGGAGCAGTATTCTCAAGGGCTGTAGATGAAGTGAGGAAAATTCCTGTTGGGTGAGGATGATGTGGATAGAAAAGTCACAGAAAGTCACCTGAGAGAACTTTTTTTTTTTTTTTCCCCATTCTCCACTTCCAGAGTTTTGTTCACTCGAGATGTGAAAAAGTTAATACAGGTAGGTAGGAGAAGGAGATGGACCTCAAAGGAAAATTGGGAGAATTTATGTTCTCTTGCTTGTCTTTCTTTTGTAGTGAGAGTCTTCCCATGTTTGAAATACTGGGGTGCCACATGGAATCAAACATGTGCTTGGAAGTAGCTTGGCAAGGCAAATTTTACTTCTGCAGAAGGGTGTGCTACTAAAGAAAGTCTGGCAAGCAGGCACACTTAGGTAGGCAGTCTTGCCTGTTTTTATCCCCAACGCAGCACTGCCCCTTGCTCTGATAGGAGTCAGGCTTACTGTGAACACGGTAGGCTAATTTTAAAATTGGGGTGGGCAAAGGGAAGAGGTATAGTTAAAATGGCTACAGTTGGATCTCGGAATGGCTGCGATTGGCTCCTATACCCGTATTAAGGCTAAATACTATATTCTGAAAATGGACCACCAAACTTTTCTATTTCTCACAGACATTAGAACTGAACTATGGGATTAAGTCCCAGGACAAAGTGGGCGAAGGAAAAAAATGGCTAGAGAAATGATTCTCAATCACAGTCACTAGGGGCCTTTTTTTTTTTTCCAATTATTTAAAAAAAAAATTTTTTGTATACAAATGGGGTACAACTTTTCATTCCTATGGTGGTACACAATGTAGATTCACACAATTCATGTAATCTTACATATACATAGGGTAATACTGTCTGTCTCAGTCTATCTTTCCTTCTCCCACCCACTCCCATCCCATTTTCCTCTACACCATCCAAAGTTCCTCCTTTCTTCTCTTGTCCCCCCACCCCTCCACCCCATCCCCATTACGTATCATCATCCACTTATCAGAGAAAACATTCAGCTTTTGGTTTTTTGGGCTTGACATTTCACTTAGCATGATATTCTCCAACTCCACCCATTTACCAGCAAATGCCATAATTTTGTTGTTCTTTATGGCTGAGTAACTAGGGCCCTTTAAAAGTTAAAAATCCCGGTGCCCAGGCTGCAACCTAAGCAATTTAGTTAGAAATTCTCAATGTGAGAGCAAGTATTTTTTTTATTAGTGCATTATAATTATACATAATAGTGGAATTTGTTGTTACATATTTGTACATGCACACAATTTAACAATAAATTTGGTCAGTTTCATTCCCCAGTACTTGCTCCTTTCTCCTTTTTCCTCCCTTCCCTGGTCCCCTGCCTTGTTCTACCAGTTTATCTTTCATTTTCATGAGGTCCCCCACATAGACCTTTTTTGGTGGGGTTTGTTTTCCTCTCCATCTTTCAGTGTATGGAAGAAAACATACAACCCATGATTTACTGAGTTTGCCTATTTCCCTTAACATAATGCTCTCATGTTCCATCTGTTTTCTTGCAAGTGACATACTTTTGTCCCTCTTTATGGCTGAATAAAACTCCATATTTTCTTTATCTCTTCATTCACTGATGAATACCTATCCTGGTTCCAAAATTTTGGTTGCTATAAACATGGGTGTGTATGTATCACTATAGTATTTGCTAACTTACTTTCTTTTTTTTTTTTTTTTTTTGAAGTGGACCAGGGATTGAACTCAGGGACACTCGGCCATTGAGCCACATCCCAGCCCTATTTTGTATTTTATTTAGAGACAGGGTCTCACTGAGTTGCTTAGGGCCTCGCTAAGTTGCTGAGGCTGACTTTGAACTCGCAATCCTCCTGACTCAGCCTCCCAAGACGCTTGGATTACAGGCGTGTACCACCGCGCCCAGCTTAACTTTAATTCTTAAGGTAAATATCAAGTAGTAGTATAGATGGATCACATGGATCATTTCTAGTCTTTTGAGGAACCTGCATACTGATTTTTTAAAGCCCCCAGTGGTTCTAGTATATAACCAAGTTTGAGAACCACTGGGTCAGAACAGCAAGTAACTTCCCACCATCTTAATTTTGCCTGTTTCCTTATTTATTTATACATACATACATGCCAGGAAATGAGACCAGGGCCACTTAACCACTGAGCCACATCCCCTGCCTTTTTTTTTTTTTTTTTTTAATGTACATGTCAAACACTTTGAGCATTTACTTTGTGCTGGACCCTAAACTGAGGGGTTTCTTTTGGTTGGTTGGTTGGTTGGTTGGTTGGTTGGTTGGTTGGTTGGTTGATTTTTTTGGTGGTGCCGGGGATTGAACCCAGAGCCTTATGCGTGCAAAGCAAGCACTCTACCAACTGAGCTATATTCCCCAGCCCCTGAATATTTTGTGTACTGAATTTATTCTACATTCTCTCTCCATTTGTTCCCGTCTTCATAACGTTCCTTCCCATTCTCTTTTCTTTATGAAAGTTGACCAAAACCATTAATTTTAAACCTGGTTTAGTACTGTTAACTAGAAACAAACCACTAATGACACTTTCCTTTTTCAAGGATCCATGTAGCATTTAACGGTTGTATCTTCTGAAGTCTCTTCCAACTATGACATTTCTTTAGTTTGTCCCTTACTTTCATGACCAAAAAGTCCCCTGCCCCATGGTGCTAGGGATTGGACTTGAGGCCTCACATGCTAGGCAAGTGTTCTACCATTAAGCTATAGCCCCAAACCACCATGGTACTTTTGGAGAATACTGGACTGTTATTTTGTAGACTCAGTTGGGTTTGTTTAATGTTTTCTCATGATTAGAGTAGATTATCATGTTTAGTATGCAAGAATGTCACAAAAATGATGTTGTACCCTTCTTGTTGTATTTTAGAGAGTTTGTGATTTGATATGTCTTATTCCTGAAGATGTTAACTTGAATCACTTGGTTGAGGTGGTGTCTGCCTATTTATCCTTCTGTAATTAATGAATAGCTGGGGGACATACGTTGAGAAAATGATCACATTTTCACTCACTAATTTTGTCATCCATCCATAGATCTTGTCTATAAAACAATTGTGGTATTTGCCTATTGGTGATTTTAACATTCATTCTATATTAAAAGTTTAGACTTATGGATATTCATTTTATTCTATGGACTATAACCCAGTGCTGCTGTTGTTTATTTTGTTGTTCAAATCCTTACAACTTCAACCAGTCTTCTGATTGGCCTTTAGGTCCTTTCAATAAGCCCCATCCTTTTCTTTTCTTTTCTTTTTTTTCTTTTTTTTTGACTTTTATTTTATTTACTTATTGGTTCATTGAACACAAATGGAGTACAGCTATTGTTTCACTGGTTGTACACAAAGTAGAGTCACACCATCTGTGCGTTCATGCATGCACACAGGGCAATGGTATCTGTCACACATTCTGTTACTATTTTTACCCCCCCGCCCCCCCCTTCCTCTATGCTATCTATCCTTCCTCCATTCTTGCCACCCTTCCCCCCCGCATTATGCATCTTCATTCATTTATCAGAGAGACCATTCGGCCTTTGGATTTTTGGGATTGGCTGATCTCACTTAGCATAACAGTCTCCAACATCATCCATTTACCTACAAATGCCATAATTTTATTCTTCTTTATGGCTGAGTAATATTCCATTGTGTATATATACCACAGTTTCTTTATCCATTCATCTACTGAAGGGCATCTAGGTTGATTCCATAATCTAGCTATTGTGAGCCCCATCCTTTTCTTAAATAAGATCTTAAATATGTTTATTGCTACTGGGATTTCAAGGTCTTCTCAGCAGACAGTTTGGGGTATATATGTATGTGTACTAACCCATATGTTGCACATCTCTGTTTCTATAACTGTTTACATTTTAAGAAACTATGAGTTCTTACTGATATCTCAGATTCTAATCTAATACCACTTGGTTTATTTTAGCCCTCCCGCTTTCTTTAGCCAACCTGGCTCTCATTATCTCTTTTTTTTTTTTTTTCTTTTTTCTTTTTAACTTATTCAGTCCTACTCTTTATATAGTTTCAAAATTGCTAACCCGACATAAGAGACAAATTCACCAACTGGATTACAAGGACATGCATATGGTTCAGTTATTTATGACTTTAGTTAAAATACTGTGTTACAGAGTTTTATCCTTATGCCCTTAAGTGTGGTTTTGTTATTCATTTATAGTGCAGTTAGGTTCATTTGTTTCCATTTTGGATTCTTCCCATATCCTAGTTGGTTTTATACATGACTGTAATTCTGTGAGTCATACCTATATATGAGATATGCTCTGAAGTGTCCCTTCCTTCTTTATTCCAACCACCTTAGTCCCATTCCTTTTCCCCTGATCCCTGTAAATAGCCTTTGTGTAGTTTTTTTGTCTGTCCTTCATATATTTCTTTTATACAGATAAGCAGATACATGTATATTTTCTTGTTACCCCTTCTTTCTTACACGAAAAATGCATAGTGTAAATCTCTTCTGTACTTTGCCTTTTTTTTGCTTAACAGTATATCTTAGAATTCCCTCCTTGTTCTTACAGATCCTTCTCATAATTTTTCCTCTGTATTCAGCCTATCTCCAATGTATGGGCAGTTGAGTGGCTTTCAGTATTTTGCAGTTACAGATAATGCTGCAGTGAATAGCCCAGTATATATGTATTTTCATATCATTGAAAGTTTATAACTAAAGAGTAGATTCCTAGGAGTGGGATTGCTATGTCAAAAGATAGGCACACATACATAATTTTGTCAGATATTGCCAAATTCTCAAGAAGGGTTGTACGGTTTGCATTCCCAGCAGCCATACATAATTGTTACTTGCATATATTTTGAAATTGCACATACATGTGAATGAGTATCAAATTTTGTTCAGGGTCTTCCTTATCTTGCCTACTTCCTCTTCTCTCATGATGGATGGGTTACAAAAGAAACTAACTGCAGAAACTTTTTAATGCAAAGAAGTAAATTGGTATTTTAGAACTGACTGGAGATTTTCTTATTGGTGTTTTAAAGTTACAATTATGTATTACATTTTTCTAGTGTAGCATCTATTATATAACAATTCACCACCCATGTCGTTGTACAGGCAGCTCTTTTCAGTTTAGCTAATACCATGTACTTCAAGTTTGAACATTTCCCCATCTTAGAGTCATTTTCAACGTGTGTAAGGCAGGTGTTTAACATTTTTGACCATGAGGCATTTCTTCACTCCTTCATGTTTCAGTGATGAGGACCACTGTCTGAGACTCTCCCCCTTGGATTTGACTCTGGGAGTACAGCTTATCAGCGGTTTCCCTTAAGAAATAGATTATTCTTTTTTCATACATTAGCTCCCTGTCTTCCTGCTCTCTGTGCCCAGTGTTTCTTGGCTTGAGACCCTTATGTTTATGGTTTTCACAGTCAGCTTGATCTTTTTGGCCCCTCTCTGGATTCCGTTGGCAGACCTTTTGTTTCTAACCAGATTCTCAGTTTCATTATCTTTCTACTCCTACTGTAAAGGAATCCAGTTGTTTTTGTCTTGACCTTCCTCACAGGCTGCTGAGAAAAATAATTTGCTTGTCATGATTGGCACCATCAAAAATCTCTGAATTCTAATTTCCACTGGGTCTTCAACATGATCTTTTTCTTGTCCCATTGGTTCCCTTTCTTACTTCCCCTCTGTATGGATTGCCTTTACATCTTGTGCCTTCATGTCTGCTCTCCCATTCCCACATGCTATTTATATAGCCTCTTTCATGGGAGAGAGATTTTGGCTTATCCCAAAGAAAAAGATGGAAATAGCCAGAACTCTTCCATATGAGAGCCCACTTTGGGAAGCAGTACATCTTCTGTGTCATGATCAGTACGATGGATTATTTTTGTCCTTACATAAGTTTGCCTTCTTCACTTCTTTTCATTTGACCTATCAGTCTGACTTAGCTGTGAGCCTAACTTTGGTTTATCCCCACCAAGAGGGCATGTGTGGTGAAGGATTGTTGGCACTTATATGGTGTAGTGGTTTAGAACATGGGTTTTGGAAGGCAGTACATCTGGATTTGGGTCCCTTTTCTGTTAGCTACTCGTTAGGTAATCATTGACAAGTTAATTGACCCCTCCTCTACCTCAGTTTGTTCATATGTAAAATAGATGTTATACTTCATAAAGTTGTGATGAAGATACACACACACACATATCCCATAGATAATACTATGCTAATAATTATGGTGATGATAATGAGGTCCTTTCTCATTTTTTTACTCTACTTCCAGTTCAGAGGCATATGGGGCTACCTGTACTGCTACCCTTAAGTAGTTGGGATAGGAAGAGACTTAGTCTTTTGTTGATATTACTTCTAGCTGTTCACATAGCTCACTGCGAGACAGGCTCACCTGAATTATACTAAAATTCTTGTCCATTGAAGGTATAATAAGGAGGAAGGAAATGTAGGAGAGTGATCAAGAAGAGGGTAGCTCATGTGCTTCATCAAGTTGCCCCCTTCCAGCTGGGCACAGTGGCACATGCCTGTCCTAGCAACTCAGGAGGTACCCCCTTCCTTTCTCATTATAAGTGCAAAACACAAACTACAAAGATTACCAATATTATTAAATAACTAAGAAACAAACAAATGAAAGATTACCTCTAAATAGTAGTGCTTTAGATTAAAGAGTTTTTATTGTAAAGACTACTAAGTCTGACTTAGTACCTTAGCATGCTTCAAATAAAGCTGGCTGATATAGATTTTTAGAATGATGGATGGTCACAGTACTCAATCCTGATAGGAGATGTTCAATATGATAAAATAGACTTAAATTTTTCCTGTTCATAAGGAGAGAGATGTTAGTTTTTTTATTAGTTTATTTAACTAAACTATAGTTAATTTTCTAACTAACATTAGGAATGTTAGTTTTTTTATTTTTCCTTTATGATTTGTGTACTTCAGTCTACCAGAAATTTGTGGAGGGGCTACAGTTGTAGCTCAATGGTAGAGCACTTGCCTAGCATGTATGAGGCACTGGGTTCAATTCTCAGCACCACATAGAAATATATAAATAAAATAAAGGTCTATGAACAATTGAAAAAATATATTAAAAAATGTCCATGGAACCTTTACTGAATATAAGTCACTACAGTTCTCTTCCTATGTCTGTATCCATGTATACATAATACATAATTGAGTGGGGGTTGTTGTTCATTTTCTATAATACATACTGTTTTTTGTTTTGCCATGTTCAGGAAGAAACCTGAACATGGAATGATGGAATCTTCTTTTTGTATCTTGGCCAACACTATCAGTATATATGAAGAGCATGGCTGGTTCAAGACTAAAACTGAGATCTCCTAATTTGAGGTCTGGTGTTCTTTTCTAATATTACTTTGTTTTCAGAGTATTACATGGGAAATTACTAAAAAATAGTGATTTTTAAAAGACCATACTGCTTTTTTTGTTTTTTGAGGACCTATTGTCTTTCAGGCTATACATTGGTTACCTCTGTAATCTTCATAACCTTGAGTTTCTCTCATTTTTTAGCCAAGCAAATGATTACTTGAAGATGTTTGATCAACCTGTCATGTCTCAGCTAGTGAGGGATAGGGCCAGAATCAAAACCTTGACAGGGTCTTTAACTTCTGTTTTTTACTGGAGAGATTGAAAAATGCATAGGTAGCCAACAAATTTTGTTTATGCTCTAGGCTCGCCAGACCACCTTTACTGGAGAGATTGCGTACGTGACAGTGACATCAGATTTCAAGCCATGATACCTACATGGTATCGGGGCATTGACTCTTAAAATGTAAAATTATAAGTAAGTACGAAGCATTTACTAGCATTGGTTTTGTAGCCAAAATGACTTTAGACTTACTTTTATTTGCTCACTTAATGGTTTGCACCCTCTTTAAAAAAAAAAAAAAAATTTGTACCAGCTTTCTTTTTTACCTAGTAAATTGTAAGAGAATCAAGTTAAAGCAATGAGTACATTTTCTTTTAAAGCAGTCATTAGTATTATCTACCTACTTATTTTTGGAATATTAATTTGGATAAGTCTAACTTACTTAGCATCTGAAGACAAGTTAATTTTTATCTGTGAAACCAAGTACTGTAGTTTTGTGTGCAGATAATTAAAGTTCACTAAAATGGGTAGCTTAGAGAACAGCTTAATAGCTTCCTCTAAAAATAACTCATTCACAGTTGATAGGTAGCATTTTATTTGCTTAGCAACATATACAGTATGTACTACTTGCACATGATAAGATATCTACTTTATATAGACAAACCTTTTATCTACAAATATTATTGATCCTCTCCTATGAGATAGCTGCAATAATAGAGCTTAGGAGGATGGAGGGAAAACCTGAACATACCAGAAATTTTATATCAAAACCTAGGAAATGACTGTTGGAAACTGGGCATTCATCCTCGTGTTACTACCATTACTCAAAACCTGTTTGGAACATTTCCCTTGGAATAACCTTCAATATGAGCTTATGAAGCATGAGAAGAAACAAGCCCCTAATTTTGTAGCACAGCTCAAAAAAACTTTTAAATCACCTTTTGAGGTATAATTTATGTTCAATAAAATGCGTCTTTTGGGGCTAGGAATGTAACTCAGTGGTAGTGTGTATGCTTAGCATGAGGCTCTGGGTTCAATCCACTAAACCCAAAAAGGCAGGGGTGGCAGAACGTATCTTTTCTAGGTGTACAGTTAAGTGAAATCATGACAAATGGACATACTTGTAACTGTCTCCACGATGGAGATAGAAAACACTCACATCCCCCTCAGAAGGCTCTCTCTGCCCCTTTGCATTCCCTGTGTACATCAGACAATCACAGATCAACTTTCTATCACTATAGATCAGCTTCAACTTTTCCAGCATTTCATGTAAATGGAAAATATGCTTTCTTTGTCTTCTGTGACTTGGTATAGTGTTTTTCGGATTCATCCTTGTTATTATGTACCTATCAGTAGTGTTTCCCTTTTATTGCTGAATTCTGTTTCGTTGTACGGGATGTACCGGTTTATTTTACCCTTTGCTTTTTGGTGGACATTTGATTTGGGTTGTTCCCACTTTGGGAACTATTATGAATAAAGCACCTACAAACATTGATGTCCAAGTCTTTGTGTGTGAGCATAGAGTTTCATTTCTTTTATGTTAATACTCAGGATTAAAATAGCTGCGTTGTGTGGTAGATGTATTTAATTTTTTTCAGAAACTGTCCAAATTTTTTCATAGTGGTTTTCCATTTTGCAGTCCTACCTCCAGTACAAGAGTTCTAGCTATTCTGCATCCTGACGAGCACTTGCTATGATCAGTCTTTTATTTTAGCCATTGTAGTAGTGGGTATGTAGTTTAGTTTGTATTTTCTTTGTGACTAATCAGTCATTTCCATATGTTTATTATCATACAGAAAGTGTGTATTTTGCCTGTTTTTAATATTGAGTTGTCCAATGTCTTATTTTGAAGTTGTAAGAGTTTTCATATCTTCTTAATTTAAGTGTTGTGTATTGCAAATTTTTTCCTTCCGTCTGCACAACTTATTTTTGACCCTGATGGCAGGGTCTTAGAGATGCCATTCCATAGCAGCATCTCCTTTTCTGTCTTGGCATCTCCCGTCTCCATTGTCATCAATCTGTATACTCCAAAGGCTTTACCACTCCCTTCAGAGGTGTAGTTTTTCTTTTTTAAAATTCTTTACTAGCTTGAGAGTGTTGCTAGTTCGTAGCACCCTTGGGTCTTGAGTACTGATTGTGCTGCAGTAGATATGATTTTATACAATGAACTGACCTGCTAAAAATGCCATTTCTGTTTGTTGCCTAATCCAGGACACTCTGTTACCTTTTACTGGTACTATTACAGTGCTTCAGTTTCCTTTTTTTTTTTTTTTTTAAGTCCCTATCTTAGCTGAAGAAATCATTTAAAAATATAAATTGGGTACTTTTATCCCTAGCTTAAAGAGAAAGCACATAAAGGCAAATCTTAACCCTTAGTATAACTGCCAGCTGCTACCTATTTCATCAGCCTTATCATGAACCATGTGTTTTCTGCTTGATATACTCTAGCAACAGTGTCTTTCTTACGGATCCACAAGTAGTCTACATTCCCTGTTTGTAGAATACTTAACTTGCCTCCTCTAGCACCCTTAACTTGGTTAATTCCTGCTCATTGTTCAGGTCTTTGTTTAAATGCCCCTCTGATTTCTCTAAGGAGAAAGAGCCTTCTCTAAACCACTAACTTAAACCAACTTCTCTAGTTGTCCCTAATGACATTAACCATATTATTTGCATTTTCCTCAGCACCCATAACTTATAATATAGTTATACATTAATGTGTTAATATTTATTAATAACTATGTCTCTATTTATATCTTATTCCACAGGGCATCTTTATGTATTATGGTAATGCCATAAATTGCAAGATCAAGCTGGAGATCTATTTACTAGTATGATTTCAAAGTAGGGAAGGCTGTAAATTCTGAAAATTACTGCCAGAGTAAATTGTAGATTTCTCCCCTTCTTTACTCTGACTTAACCTTTTGCCCTTTGCCTAGACAGGTTATGAACACCAGCTGTATTGAACTGTCTAGTTCTTATATTCAACCTTCCATTCTTTAGCACCTGCAGGTTTTTCTCAGGAGCTTTTTTCATGAGGTATGTTGAAATCATGCAGGGCATGGCGGCACATCCTTATAACCCCAGCTAAATAGGAGTCTGAGGCAGAAGGATCTCTCTCAAGTTCAAGGCCATCTTAGCCAACTTAGTGAGACACCTTTTCAAAGTATAATTTAGGAAAGAACTGGTGATATAGTTTAGTGATAGATCCACATGCCTAGCAGGCATAAGAATGTGGGTTCCATCCTAATGTCCCCCATAATCCTGATGTCCTGCCGTCATTAAAATACCACATTGTAAAAGAGGTCCATACATATAAACATAAAACAGTGCCTGGTACTTAAGCAGCACTCAGTAAATTGTACTTATTATTAGCCAGCCATAGTTGTGCACACCTGTAATCCAAGCTATTTAGGAAGCCAAGGAGGATCACAAGTTTGCAGATATAGCTCAGTGATTAAGTGCTTACCTAAGTATCTGTGAGGCCCTGGGTTCAATTCTTAGTACTGCCCCACGCCCCCAAAAAAATGACTATCACCAAATAGCAATTTTTCATAAAACTTTTTCAGTAATATATCAGTTTTACATGAGAGCACAGTGAGAAAAGACCCAGGACATTCTTTGTTCTTTAGACTTAGTTCCAAAAAAACCAGCAATCTACAAAAGTTCTTATTAGGTATGATTGTAGGTTATAGTTTTTTTGTTGTTTTTTTTTTTTTTTTTTTTTTGGTTTTTTTTTTTGGTTTTTTGCTGTGCTGGGGATGGAATACAGGGCTTTGTGCATGCTAGGCATGTACTTTACTACCAAGCTACATTTCCAGCCCTATCAATCATTTTTGGTAAGTCAAAACCCTCAAATGCCTAAGCATTCCTTGCCCTTCACATTTTTAATGTATATTAGTTGCTGTTGAGTACACATCTGACTCATATAAAATATACCAAAAATAAGAGTCTGTATGTAGGAGAAATAAGGCTTGAAAGTGCTACATTAACTGTGTTAACAGTTGTTGCATTTTACATGGTAGTAAATATAGCCCTGAAAGGAGACATGTTCTAGGAATAGGTGGCATGAAAAGTCCTCAGTGTAAGCCTGTGTGTGGAGATGGCTGCTTAGACTGCATGACCATAGACAGATTGTGTAAGAATGCAGTATTGGAAGTACAGCTGAAAGAATCATGTTTCTCACTGCCTCATAAGCTCCTGTAGGCTCTACCAGCACTGGAGAAAGGTTTTAGTTGTCAAGCGCTGCACTTTCAGAGCCATGGACAGATATGTAGATAAAAAGCAAGTACATTCAGAGATGATGAAACCAAGAATTAACATGAGAAATTAGCAAAATAGACTGAGAGTATAATTCAGTGGTAGCACTGGCCTAGCATTCCAGGGGACCTCTGTTCAATACCCAGCATTGCAAAAAAGAAAGAGAGAGAAAGAAAATGACCAGAGAGAGAGAGAGAGAGAAAATGACCAAAGAAATCTATCAGAGAGAGGAACTGTACTACAAAAGTAAATCTATTCAGATGAATTAAGTCTTAAGAATAAAGTTCAATTCCTTTAAATTACAAAAGGCACAATTTTCATACAGCAATTTAGAAGAGACCATTTTTCTTCCACATACTATATTTTTTCCCCAAACAGGACTGCTTGTCAGTCTAGCTGGCAAATGTGGTAGTAGATTTGAAATGATTCTTGCGTTTCTCAAAAAGTAGGTGATATACTGGCAGACTGCGGTTGATCACGGTGGATGAATGGAGTAAACAGCAGGAGATCAGTGAGCAGCTTCACAGAAAAACAGTATTTCCTCTCATGATTCTTATGTTTCTCAGAGCCCAGGATGTAAAAAAGTATTCCTACATGTCCAAGTGGAAATCTGAAAAATTTTTTTTTCTCTTATAATCTAAGAGGTAAATGACATTAGAATCTGAAACTGGTCTGGGCTAATACTTCAATGTCAAAGTTGTCAGTCTGTTGATGACAGTTACTTTCACTAACATCTGTTGCTTAGTTTTAAAACCAAAGTTGAAATGGCACTTATACACTTGTGTATTTGTTTTTTCCTTTATAATAGCACTTTATATAAGTATTTACTTTCCCTTAAATTTTGTATATGTGAAGATACTTAAAATTCCAGTTAAATGTGTCTTACCCTTGCCTACAGCTTACTGATGTGTTTTTCTTAGAAGCCCAGTTCCCACCCAATTTAAGTATTAGATTTGGGATAGTATTGCTGTGTCTTAGTTCGACAAGTTTTTGATTAGTGTATAATCTCTTGCTAATTCCAACCATTATGTTTTCATCTCTAGAAATTTTAGTTGTTTTTTTTTTTAAGTAGCTTTGTTTCCTCATGCTCAAGCTCCCCTATTTTTTTTGTAAAAAATTTAAATGGAATAAATTTAAAATAGATTAATTAATTAATTTATTTAGGGTGGTAGTAGAGATTGAACCCAGGGCTTCACACATGCTAGGCAGGTATTTACCACTGAACTACAACCTTGCCCCCTCCATCTACTTGCCTTTCTTTCTTTTTCTTTCTTTTCTTTCCTTCCCTTCCTTAAGACAGGGCTGACTGAGTTGCCCAGGATGGCCTCGAACTTGCAAACCCGTCTCAGCCTTCCAAGTAGCTGGAATTACTGATATGCATCACTGCATCCAGCTTGTTTTAATATTCTTTTCTACTGAGTCTGTTATCTCTGTTACTTCTGGGTTGGTTGCTTTGTGGGTTTTTTTGGTGGATTTTTCTCTTCATTGTGGATTATATTTTTCTACTTTTGGAATACTAGTATGTTTTGATGGGATGCAGTCATTAATTTTACATTATCAGATGTTAGTTATTTTGGTATTCCTTTAAATATTTTTGGACTTTCTCTGGGAAGCAGTTGTCTGAAAACAGTTTGACCCTTTGAAGGTTTGATTTTACACATTCTTAGGCGTGTCTAAAATAGCTGTTGATGAAAACTAATTTGGTCCCATTACTGTTGCAGTACCTTTCTGAGGTATTAACTTTCTTAGGACTCAGTTTGATGCTCTGTGTGTTAGGATGTCTTTCTTCTCTGACAGATAGAGATGAAGTCCAGGACTGGATTATTCCCAGCCTTATTCCACTTGTTCCTTTCCCACTGCTCTTTGCTCAGCCTTGGAATTTCATTGTGCACGTGCTCTGATGAGTACACTGTGGGAATTCCATACAGATCTTCCCAACTCTTCTGAGATGTTCTCATCTCTCCAGTACTCTGACCCACAAATTCTGACTGACTTGGCTCTCAAACCCCACATTCTGTCCTTGACTCAGGGAAAATGCCATTTGGGTTATCCCATTCTGCATTGCAGTTTGAAAATCCTCCAGCTGGGATTGTCACAGACCTCACCTTCCTGTCCTGTGCTGCCTTTTGCGGTATCAGAAAAGTATATATATGTATGTTTGGTGTTTGGTTTGGGGATGATGGTTTGTTTTTTGTTTTATAAGTTGTATAAGACAAGATGGTAAATCTCTTTCTTCATGATGGCTGAAAGCAGAAGCCTTTGAAAGTATTTAGAACTTTAGGAACTCCTTTAAAAACAAATTGTTTAAAAAAAAAAAAACCTCATTTTCTTATTTTAAGCCATTTTGTCTTATACAACCTACCTGTATTGGCTATTTTCCCTTCCATTGGAATAAATTTAAATTAGTTCTCCCAGCATCCTAGTTTATTTTATGAGCTGCCTCTTATAAATATTTTTAAACTATAGTATCTTCAGACTTATTTTAGTGGGCACACAAAGACTGTTATTAATAGTTCATCATGTATTGATCCTTATGTTTGGTAATGAAGGTTTTGTTCTGCAGTAAATATCTCTAATTTTAAGAATGTTCAAAGGGAGAAAAGCAAATGGGATGATGTCTTATTTATTTCAGTTTGTAGAGTATTTAGGCAATAGTAATTATTTGATAAATATCAAACAATTTGAGCTGGTATACAGTGGCCCATGCCTCAGGAAACTAAGGCAGGAGAAGGATTGCAAGTTCCAGGCCAGCATGAGCAACTTAAGATCCTTCTCAAACAATACAAAGGACTAGGAAACTAGGGATGTAGCTTAGTGGTAGCACATCTCTGGATTCAATTCCTGTACCACCCACCCCCTGCCAAAAATCAAGGAATAAGTGGGATTTAACTTTTTTTTTTTTTTTCTCCACACAAGAGATTTTATTAGGCAGATGAACAGTGTCTGCCCTGAAAGAGAGAGAGAGAGAGAGAGAGAGAGCGAGCGAGCATGGCAAGGGAGCTGCTTTTTATTTATTTTTATTTTTTTATTTCATTTTATCTCTTACTTTTCCATTCTTTTTTTTTTTTTTTAATTTTTTCATTCACACAATTCATATAATCTTATATATACATAGGGTAATACTGTCTGTCTCACTCTAGTATTTTTCGTTCCCCATCCCCTCCCATCCCATTTTCCTCTACACCATCCATACTTCCTCCCTTCTTTCCTTTCCCCCCCATAACCCCTCCTCCCCGTTATATATCAGCATCCACTGATCAGAGAAAACATTCAGCCTTTGGTTTTTTGGGCTTGGCTTATTTCACTTAGTATGATATTCTCCAACTCCACCCATTTACCAGCAAATGCCATAGTTTTATTCTTTTTTATGACTGAGTAATATTCCATTGTGTATATATACCACAGTTTCTTTATCCATTCTTCAATTGAAGGGCATTTAGGTTGGTTCCACAATCTAGCTATTGTAAATTGAGCAGCTGTGAACATAGATGTGGCTGCATCCTTACACTTTGCTGATTTTAAGACCTTTGGGCATAAACCGAGGAGTGGGATAACTGGGTCAAATGGTGGGTCTATTCCAAGTTTTTTGAGGAATCTCCATACTGCTTTCCAGAGTGGCTGCACCAATTTGCAACTCCACCAGCAATGTACAAGTGTGCCTTTTTCGGAATTTCACTTTTAAAAGTCGAAAAGGTAAAGTTTTCAGTGATTTTTTTAGAAATATTTTTATTCTATCAAATTCATCTGCATTTTTATACATTAAATGCCTGTAATCCAAGCGACTCGGGAGGCTGAGTCAGGAGGATCGAGAGTTCAAAGCCAGCCTCAGCAACTTAGCGAGGCCCTAAGCAACTCAGCGAGGCCCTAAGCAACTCGGTGAGACCCTGTCTCTAAATAAAATACAAAATAGGGCTGGGGATGTGGCTCAGTGGCCAAGTGTCCCTGAGTTCAATCCCCAGTTCCAAAAAAAAAAAAAGCTAACTATGGGGCTGGGGTTGTGGCTCAGTGGTAGAGTGCTTGCCTGGCACATGTGAGGCCCTGGGTTTGATCCTCATCACTGCATATAAATAAACAAATAAAAGATCCATTGACAACTTAAAAATTTTTTTAAAAAATAGCTAATTATGAAATAATTTATTCTAGATATGCAGTTAAACCCTAATTATCTACATGCTATTTTAGTTCATCAGGTTTAGCGGTATCATTTTGCAGACTACCTTTTTAAATTAAAATTTTAGGTTGTAATAATTTTAGATTTATAGGAAAGTTGCAAATATAGTGTGGAAGGTCCCCATATGCCTCTCTGTTTGTTTCCCTTGATGTTAGCATCTTAACATTACTGTAGAATGTTTATCAAAGAAACCTACACTGGTATGTTACTATTAGCTAAACTTTAGACTTTATTCAGATTTCACCAGTTTTCTCATAGATGTCCTGTTTTCTGTTCAGAATCATATCTGGATGTCACATGCATTTAGTTGGCATGTCTATTTAGCCTCTTCTGGTCTGTGACAGTTTTTTAACTTTCTTTTCATGACCTTGACAGTTTTATGGATTATTAGATATTTTATAGAATGCCCCTCAGTTTGGGTTTGTGTGATGTTTTTCTTACTCTATCTGGGGTTATGGATTTGGGGAAGAATATTACAAGGTGAAATGCCCTTTGTGTCTCATATTGAAGGGTACATGTTATCCATATCATTGGTCACTTGGGTGAGGTAGGATCTACTAGGTTTCTCCACTATGAAGTAACTGTTTTCCTTTTCAAAACTTTATTCCATGGGGGCTGGGGTTTTGGCTCAGTGGCAGAGTGCTTGCATGGTATATGTGAGGCACTGGCTTCAATTCTCAGCACCGAATGTAAATAAATAAAGGTCCATTGCAAAAAGCAAACAAATATTCCATGGAAACAAGTCACTAAGGCCAGCTGTCCCTCAAGGTTTAGGGGACAGGCCCAAGATTACATTTGAAATATCCTTGGCCACTGAGAAAGACTTGTGGCTTATTATTATCTTGGGTATCATGGGTTTCCAGAGACAGGCAACCAGGACAGGTAAAAGCCAAGTTGACAAGACCTGTGACCAATAGTTTGTTTTTTAATAGCATTTGGACTTCCTTACATGGTTTTTATTAACAAATCTTCTACCGTAAGGCATTATAAGTGTAGTTTTGTTTTCTCCCCATAAATTTGGTTACAACTGCTGTAAAGAAGACTTGAACAAGTCAGAATATACAGTTCTGCCCTTGAGGAATTTTGTGTAACTGGAGACCATTTGAACCACCCAGTTAGGAAACATGAAGTTTGTAAAATGCTATCTGCTTTGGCTCCTTTATCCGCAACTATAACCCATACTGTCATTGTGAGTTAGCTAAATTAAGAACTCCTTGCCTCCAGACCTGGTACACTGCTGCCCCCCTTCCATTCTTTTAACAAACTGATACCTAAGAGAACTTTATAAAAATTAAAATATTTCCATGCTTAAACTCTCTGCTTGATATCCTTTGGTAAATTCCCAGGATAAAATTGTAGGCATCTAAATATGTCCTGATCCTTGCTTACATCTCCAATTTCAACCCTTTCCATGCTCCCCAGTGTATTGCAGTCTCTGTAAGTGCTTCATGCCCCACATTTCCACAGTCCTCTGCACCTTTGCACATGTGTCTCCTTTTCCTGGCATTGACTTTACTTTCTCATCCCCTTGGTTTGCCATGGAGCCTAGTCCACCCCACCTAGTCCTCTAACCTTGACCCCACCCACTGCCATCATAACACCCTGTGCCTCTTTCAGTTGTTGACTGAATTTTCCTGTTGTTTCTCCCTCCTTGCATTTCTGTCACTTTTTTTTTTTAAATCAACTGTTCTCTTTGTACTCTTGTCCTCCTTCCCCTTCATTTTCTTACTTAAACCATCTCATTTTAGGATTCAGTGAGTGTTTTTCAGTTCTTACCTTCTTGACCTCTCCTATTTGAAATTATTTTCCTTCTTTGACTTCACAAATGGCAAACTTCCCTGGTCTTGCTGTGTGGTTAAGCATATGAACTTGAGTTGAACAAGGGTTCTCAGTCCATTATTCATTCATTCATTCTTTTCCTTTTCTCTTTTTAAAAGGTTGCTTGTTGCCAGGCGCAGTGGCGCACGCCTGTAATCCCAGCAACTCGGGAGGCTGAGGCAGGAGGATCGTGAGTTCAAAGCCAGCCTCAGCAACTTAGCGAGGCTCTGAGCAACTCAGTGAGACCCTGTCTCTAAATAAAATACAAAATAGGGCTGGGGATGTGGCTCAGTGGCCGAGTGTCCCTGAGTTCAATCCCCAGTACAATAAATAAATAAATAAATAAATAAGTAAATAAGTAAGTAAATAAGTAAGTAAATAAGTAAGTAAGTAAAAGGTTGCTTGTTCTCTTAACTTCTCAGAAGGAGGCCTCTTTTCCTGGCCTCATTTCTCCTCACCAGTTTTTTCTTCTAAGGATTCCCTACCTTGATCTTTCCTTGAGCTTCTGGAAAGACAGAATCATCCTCTCTTTCATCTGAATCACCCACAGACATCCTTAGATGTCTAAATCAGGATGTTAAAACTTTGTCCCTCAACTCTCATCTTCATTTGCACCTCCTAGACCCAGGCCTGCCCCTCATATATGCAAGGCCTGCCACAAGGATACAAATGGAGCCTACATGTCATTAAAGTCAAGCTAAGAAACATTAAATAGAATATATTCTTTACTCCTACCATAATAGAAATATCTTCTTAATGACCTGGAATGTCACATTCAAATAGAAAATTCTCAGGCTTCTTAGAGTTCTACGCCTTCATTTTCAGGCGAGCAAGCCTCCAACACAACCCTTTTCTCTTCTGAACCACAATAATATCTCCCATTGTGAGCTTAAGTGTGTATGCATAGGATCTGCCAGTCTGCGCAGTTCATGTGCAGTGCACATCTGCGAACACCTGCCAGTTGACCACTTCTTGGATGCACAGATTGGAAGGACATTCTGTTCTCAGGAGAGCTGCTGGACATAGGCCTGCATAGTTCTTGGTGCATGGTCCCCTTATCCTATAAATCTCTCATGGGAAGGAACATGGTTGGGTGAGGGCCAGTGGTCGCCACAAAATGTCCTGGTCATATCCCATCCATGTGTTTCTTCTTGCTTTTCTTTGTGCCCTTGCTTTTATGTCCTTTAGAATGTGGTTTATATAACCTCAGTCATCTTTTAATCCTTTCTTTAATACTCTTATTTGGAAGTACTCTACCCAGATTCTTTTTGAGTTTCAGAAGTACTTTTATTATGCTATAAGTGTTTTTTTATGTGTTCCTATCTCCTTTCCTTACTGAATTACAAGTTCTCAAGAGCAGGATCATTATTTGTTTTTGCCTCCAATTCTAACATGAATTCTTACAGATGGGAAGTGCTTAATAATGCATGTTGCTTGAATTCACCACAGCTCTGCCGTCATTCTCCTGTTGTTGTGGTAACCCTATCAAAACAGGAAATGAAGTTAGTTTAGCATGAGTTGTTCATAATTGACTCATGCTGGTTCTCTTTATTTCCCTACATGATCACAAAACATGTTAAATACTCCAGAATTTTGTGGACTTTTACTTATGTATTTACTGATCATTATGTTTCTGGAATCTGTTCCCACCCACTTTGATCCTGGAATGGACCGTGTGTCTGAGGAGCCCTGGTTCCTTCCTCTCTTAATTTTTTTTTGGGGGGTGGGTGTGTTGTTGCTTTTTAAAAAATAACTATATTAAGGAAGGATATGAAATATATTGCATATACTTAAGGTATAAAATTTGATAAATTTTGACACACCCATGAAACCAGCACAATGAACATATCCATCGTCTCCAGAGGTTGCCAGTATCCATGTGTAATCCCCTGCCCTGCAGCCCCAGACAACCCAACTGATCTTTCTGTTCCTTTATTAGTTTATATTTTATATAAATGAAAGCACTTTTCTCTTAATTTGGCCTCACTCAGAGTAACTATTTTGAGATTCATCTTTTATATCAAAAGTTCATTTCCTTTTGTCAAATAGTAGGAATTTTTCTCTAAGAATTGATATACTTATCTACAACCTCCAACCTTGACCTCTTCCCATTCCCCAGGACTTAGGGGTCTTAGGGAAGGACTCATCTGGGACTTGCAGTTGTGTTCATTTAAGATGACTGGGTACTCTTCAATATCTTGAACTCAAGGGCAGGGTATTATCTATAATCTTTATATCCTAATGTTAGAATAGTCCTCTGTGCACAAAAGGTACTAACCCAGTGCATGGTAAATTATTTGTTCAAGTAAGAATGAGGTTAAGTAAAGATATTTTGTAGTGCCTTGTAATAATTATCCTTTAAAAATATTTTTATGTTGGTCAGGAATTTCAAAGGAATTGTTTCCTCGTTAAAGGGTATTCTAGTAATTTTTTTAACTTAAAAAACACTTGTTAAAAAATTTTTGTACTTTATTTTTTGAAGATGTTTATAGTAGATCTTTAATCAAAATAATGGATAGTATGAACTGTTTTGCACCCTTCCTTATCCCTGTGTGCACCACTTCTGCCTAGCATTCTGTCCTTCCCCTCATAACTACTCATACTACTTGTGTATCCTTTCACAATTTACTTTAATGCAAATACAAACAAATGTCAATTTTATGTGAGTTTTTTTTAAAACTTTCAATTCTTTATTAGGAAAAAGATAGCATACTAGCCACTGATGTAGACCATGCTTTTTTGTTTTATTTTTTTCGTTCTGTTTTGGGGAGTTTTATTTGTTGATTTGTTTTTGACTTAATCTTGAAAATCTTCCTACAGATTTTTTTTTTTTAACCTCTAGAGTATGCCATTGCATGGAAAACCAGTTCCCTATTGGTGGAATTTTTTTAAAAATTGAACTTTACTTTGAGATAATTATAAATTTATAGAGTTGTATGAAATAATACAAGATCCCAGTTACCCCCAGCAGCAACATCTTACATCATAAGTTCAGTACTGCAACAGACAGATGAATTAATGCAATTCACAGAGCTCATTCATGTGTCACTAGTTCTATAGGCACTTGTGTGTTTATATGATTATTTAGTTCTGTAGTTTTTATCACATGTAGATTCATGTGCCACTACCATTCTTTTTTGACATCTATTGAAATATTTCTTTTTTTCTTTCTAATACATCTTGTTCTCCCTTTTTAATGGTTTGCATCTTAAATGTCCCCTCAAAACTCATGTGTTGAAGGCTTTGCTCCAACTGATGACACAATTGGGTGGTGGTGGAAACTTTAGAATGTGGAGCCTGATGGGAGGGAATTAGTTCACTGGGGGTATGCCCATGAAGGGGATATTGATACCCTGACTTAGCCTGTCTTTTGACTGTTGGCTGCTACAAAGTGAGCATCTTCGTTCTACCGCACAGTCCCCATCCTGGTGTTCTGCCTCACCAACAGGTCCAAAGCAAGGGAGCCAAATGATCATGGACTGACTTCATGAAAGAAAATAATCCTTTCTTTCCATAAGTTGGTTTAATTTTTTAAAATTATAATAGCACAACAAAATACATCATCTTACCCATTTTCAAGTGTACAATTCAGTAGTATAAAGTGTATCCATTGTCATGCAACTGATCTATAGAATTTTTTCATCTTGGAAAACTGAAATTGTACCTGTTGAGCACTATCTTCCCATTTCCTCCTCCCCTCATCTTTGGTAATCACCATTTTACTTTCTGATTCTGTGAGTATGATAACTAGATACCATACATGAATAGAAATATACAGTATATGTCTTTTTGTGACTGAGTTATTCCACTTAGGATCATGGCCTCACAGTTCATCCATATTGTATAACATGTGATAAAATTACCTTATTCTTGTTTTCTTTTTCTACTTTTATTGGGGCATAATTGATAGATTATGTTAAAATCTTATATATTGAAGATGATTATTTTTCTTGTTTTTTGTTTTTTTTGTTTGTTTTTTGCTTTTTGGTACCAGGGATTGAACTCAGAACTGTTCAACTGCTGAGCCACATTTCCCAGCTCTTTTCTTTTTATTTTTTATTTTGAGACAGGGTCTAGGTAAGTAGCTTAGAGCCTTTCTAAGAGTTGCTGAGGCTGGCTTTGAACTTGTGATCCTCCTGCCTCAGCCTTCTAAACAGTTGGGATTACAAGCATACACCACAACGCCCAGCTGATGGTGATGTTCTGATGTTAAGTATACGTTGTGAAATGATTCCTACAATCAAGCTAATTAACATATCTGTCACCTCTTTTCCTGTATGTAGTAAGAACATTGAAGGTCTATTCTCAGCAAATTTCATGTATACAATACAGTGTTATTAACTACAGTCACTATGCTGTACAGTAGAGCTGTAGAACTTCTTCATCCTGCATAAGAAACTCTGTACTGTTTGACTAATGCCCTCCCACCCTCCCCAGCCCCTGGCAACCACCATTCTACTCTGCTTGTATGACTTTTTTAGATTCCACATATAAATAGACAACATGCAGCATGTGTCTTTCTGTGCCTGGCTTGTTTAACTTAGTATAATGTCCTCTATTTTCATCCAGTAATCACATGTTTTGATACATATTGTGAAATGATCACATAAAGCTAATTAACCTATCCATCATTTCACATACTTAATATTTTTCATGGTAAGAACATTTTAAGATCTAATCTCCTAGTAGTCTTAAAATAACAATGAATTATTAATAACTATAGTCATCATGCCATACAACAGATCTTCAGAACTTATTAATCTTTTGTTGTTGTTGTTGTTGTTGTTGTTGTTGTTGTTGTTGTTGAATCTGGTGATTGAACCCAGGGGTATTTGACCACTGAGCCACATCCCCAGCCCTATTTTGTATTTTATTTAGAGACAGGGTCTCACTGAGTTGCTTAGTGCCTCGCTTTTGCTGAGGCTGGCTTTGAACTCGTGATCCTTCTGCCTCAGCCTCCCAAGCCACTGGGGTTACAGGCATGTGCCACTGTGCCCGGCAGAACCTACTAGTCTTAACTGAAAGTTCTTACACTCTAACATCTCCCCATTTTCTCTACCTCCTATCCGTACTTTGCTCTACATTGAATACAAGTACTGGGAACATTCAACCCTTGTCTTGTTCTTGATCTTAAAGGAAAAACTTCCAGCTTTTCACTGTCAAGCATGTTAGCTGTGAGTTTATATGGTTTTCATTTTGCTGAGATATATTCCTTCTATACATAATTTAATGAGAGTTTCTGTCATAGGAAGCGTATTGAATTGAATTAGCTTATTTTTTAAGACTGAATAATATCTGTTGTATGTATATACTATATTTTCTTTATCCATTCATTGGTTAGTGGATATTTGAGTTGCTTTCACATCCAGGCTGCTGTGCTTGATGCTACCATCAACATGGGTATGTCATTATCTCTTAGAAATTATGCTTTGAGTTACTTTGGGTATATATCCAAAAGTGGGATACTAGATTGTAATGCAATTCTGTTTCTATTTTTTGAGGAAGCTCTATACTGTGTTGTACATGACTATAACATTTTACATGCCCATCAACAGTGCACAGGGTTCCAAGTTTACCCCATCCTTGTCAATACTTGGCTTCTGTTTTTCTCAATAGTGACAATCCTGGTAAGTGTGAGGTATTAACTCATATGGTTTTGATTTACAATTCTCTAATCATTAGTGATGTTGAACATCTTTTCATATGCTTCTTGGCCATTTGTGTATCTTTGCAGAAATGTGTATTCAACATGATGCCTTAATTTTATTTTTTATTTTTAAAAAAGGGTTTTTTTCTTAGTTGTAGGTAGACATAATACCTTCATTTTATTTATTTATTTTTATGTGGTGCTGAGAATCGAACCCAGTGCTAGGCAAGTGCACCACCGCTGAGCTACAACCCTAACCCCAGTGCCTTAATTTTAATGTGTTTCTTTTTTATTGAACCATTCTTGGATTTTTTTTTTAAAGCTGTAAATGGGCACAATGTATTTATTTACTTACTTATTTTTATGTGGTGCCGAGGATCAAACTCAATGCCTCACACATGCCAGGCAAGCAGTCTACCACTGAGCTACAGCCCCAGCCCCTCTTCTTGGATTCTTATGATACATATTACTTGGTCATAGGTTTTTTTTGGTGGTGGTGTTTTTTTAACCACCAGTATTTGGGATTGAACCTAGGAATGCTCTTTACCACTGAGCTATATTATAGCACCTCATATTTTTTCATCTTGAGATAGGGTCTTGCTAAGTTGCCCATGCTGACCTGAAACTTGTGATCTCCCAAGTAGCTAGAATTAGCCTTGCACCACCATACCCAGCTTGAATTATTCTTTTAATGTGTTGTGAAATCATATTTACTCACTTATCTTTTGTTGTTTATATTCAGGCTTGTGCTTAGACAAAAGATTGGTCTTTAGTTTGGGTTTTAATTCCTTTCATCTTAATCATATTTAAAGATTGTTTGTTTTATAGGGATTAGGAAACTATTTTTCTCTTTTTGCCTTTAAATCTGTTTTTCTCTCATTTTTGAAACTATTTTCTCAACTTTGAACAGTTTGGCCTTTGAACTTTTTCCTTTTGAAAAGAGCAAATTCATCAGTTAAAAGGAAAAATATAAGTATCCTGAATTTAATCCATCCCAAAACTTTATAATCACAGATCAGATTACAGTCCCATACGGGAACTATAATTGTTTAGAAGACATACATTTAAAGTACAGATTTGTAGTGTGTCTCTAGTTGGGGAGAAAAGGGAGATGAGCAGAGATTCAAGAGAAAAACAAAAACAGGGTTGGCTATGAGATTGATTTTAAACACAAACTATTAAGAGGCACTAAAAAGTTCATGGTAAAAGATATGTCAATGAAGTATGTTTGCCAGGTATCAGAACAGTAAAATATGTAAAACAAAATGGAGAAACCCAAGGAGATATAGCAAATGTAGAGTTGTTATGAAGACTGTAACCTCTTTGTGATCAGTACTATTACGATTATATTAACCAAAATGCAGCAAAAAGGATAGAGCAGTCAGAAACCGACCATACTCCATGGACAGGGTTACACCTTCTTTTCAAGTAGGAATGGCCTTCTAACTTAAAAGATATCAGTTGTTTCATCACTGAATGTTGATACGATAGTGGGACACACTGACCTGCAATCTTGTTGGATTATCATTTTGTAAAGCAAATATATGATTTGACTACTGTTTAGTAAAACTCGAAATTTATAAAGATGAGTTTAAACGAGTGTTTCATGTCTTTTTTAAATTGTTTATTTCTTCATTCATTTATTCATTTTTGCAGTGCTAGGGATGGAACCCCAGGGCGTCATTCCTATCACCAAGCTACACCCCAGCCCTTCATTAATCTATGATCTCTTTTGTTGAAGAATGTGTTCTTTATATGATTCAAATTACCAAAAATGTTTTTATTTCTAAAAATATGTATTCTCAATTTTGAATAAGCTTGGTTAAACTGCACATCCAAGTAATTCTTCTTTTTAAGAAATACATTTTATTTCAAAGTATTAAGGGACAGTGTACAGTATCTTAATGGCATTGTGGCATAATTGAAGCTTAATAAGTCAGATTCCCTCCTAGAGCATAGTCTTGTGTAGAATCAGACAAATGCAATGATTCTTAAAATAGACTGATAAATATCGTTATGGAAGCACAAACTTTAGTTGAATAGTTCTTTTACTTACCCTTAGTCTAAGAAAACAAGAAACAAGGTTATATGGCCTATAAATGTTACTTCATTGCTTTGAGCAATAGACCAGATGTGACATTTATTAATATAAAATCTTTTATAGAAAACATTTCAATAGAGTGTTGATTATGAAGATAGCTATAATACTCAAGGTTTAAATTCATCATGAAACTATGAAGGTATAATTATTGCTTCTGCTTGGAATCATATTTGTTGAATTTTAACTGGGCCCTGTGTTTTGGCTATGAAAATATTTATTGAAGTCTACTTTACAGATTTTGTTGTAAAACTATCCCAATATCCTGATTCTGTTTCTAGGGCACAGAAAAGAAATATGTCATTTTGCAAGTAAGAGAAACAGTGTTGATACAGAAGTAGTCAAGGCATTCTGTTGGGTTTATCTGTGTATAATTGATCATTTGAACATTTCTGCTGAGTCAGGAATTTACTACAACAGTAAACTCTTGTTTTGGAGGCAGAAGTGATTACTCTCACCAGAATGGAGTTGCTGTGTAAGACAGTGGGAAAATGATTTTGTGTATCTGGCATAAAGCCATGTTCTGGGCTTATGAAAATGGGCATCTACACAGTGAATAAGACCGAGTCCTCTGTTAAGTTTGAGGTTCGGTAATCTGCCATATTCTGTCAGCTGTGTTCTCCCTACCTTGAGACTTTTTTGTGGATAACATACCTGCTACCTTCACAGTTTTGAAACAAATATTGACGCAGAATAAAATTTTAATATTGTATTCTTTCCACCAAGATATTCTGTGGGTTGTTGTTAATGCTGTCTGCCGTCTCCCCCCCCCCCCTTTTCTTTAAGCTCTGCCTATGATAATATCAACAAAGTTCGAGTAGCTATCAAGAAAATCAGTCCTTTTGAGCACCAGACCTACTGCCAGAGAACCCTGAGGGAGATAAAAATCTTACTGCGCTTCAGACATGAGAACATCATTGGCATCAATGATATTATTCGGGCACCAACCATCGAGCAGATGAAAGATGTGTATCCTTTTCTGGCAATTAGCTGATTCTACTGCTTAATTGCCTTATTGAGTAAATGTAACTTCAAGTTTCCTAGACTTATCAGAGTTGAGGAAAAATATATAAAGCACATTTAAGAGGAGATTATAGCCGGGCGTGGTGGCGTACACCTGTAATCCAAGCGACTTGGGAGGCTGAGTCAGGAGAATTGCGAGTTCAAAGCCAGCCTCAGCAACTTAGCGAGGCCCTAAGCAACTCAGTGAGACCTTGTCTCTAAATAAAATACAAAATAGGGCTGGGGATGTGGCTCAGTGGCTGAGTGTCCCTGAGTTCAATCCCTGGTTCCAAAAAAAAAAAAAAGATATTATATTCTGCTGCTGTTTACCATAATGTCTGCATCATTTAATTTTTTTTCTCTGACTCATTTTTATCATTTGTCAGTAATTAATTTTAGTATCTTTTGGTACATCCAGTGTTTTCTTTGTTGATTTCAGTAAAGATTTTCTTTAAATGTAGTTACAGAAATATTGGTTAATGTGATTTCCAGTCATATGTTTTCCATTTAATGATAGTTTGTTATTATGGTGAAAAAGGAAAGGGAAAAGCAGTCAAGAAAGAGGGTTTACCACATATCCATCTAAGTCAAATTTGTACTGTCCCGATATTCAACAGTATCATCGCTTTATCTTTAAAGTGAAGGAACTGGGCCTCATGATCTTTAAGGCCATCTCCACCCTGAAATTAATGTGAATAACCATGACTAACATTAGAAATCTGGATTAAGGCTGAGCATGGTAATGCACACCTATAATCCCAGCAACTCAGGAGGCTGAAGTTGGAGGATCACAAGTTTGAGCCCAGCCTCAGCAATTTAGCAAGGCCTTAAGCAACCTAGTGAGACCCTGTCTTAAAATAAGAAATAAAAAGGACTAGGGATGTAGCTCAGTGGTAAAACACCTCTGAATTCGATCCCTAGTACCAGAGAGAGAGAGAGGGAGAGAGAGAGGGAGAGGGAGGGAGGGAGGGAG
>JAJEJO010000259.1:410348-591710 GCA_020662805.1 Glaucomys volans | reverse complement strand
GAGAGGGAGAGAGAGGGAGGGAGAGAGAGAGGGAGGGGGAGAGAGAGAGAGAGAAGAAAGAAAAAAAAGAATCTGGATTGAGCAAGTCCAGAGGATGCTGCCTGGGTAAAAACTACAAATGAAAGAGGTATTAAGCATGCTAAAGGCTACTATAACATCCCTACCAATTTGTACTTTACTCCTCCTGGGAACTTCTACTTCTTTACTATTTCTAGGGGGCTCTCCACATTTTTAAACAGCTCTGTTATTAATAAGTGATATTTTAAATGAAATGCCTCCTGCTGCTACCACTTGTTGGTCCCAGTTTATTTCCCTTTTGCCCTGAAAACAACCCTCTTGCAGATGATAGGTTTTTAAGTCCTGTGTCTTTAGTCCCAGGTAGGTCTCATCTAGCATGAATATAAGAAACAGAATAGTATTTATGCAGAAATGGTTTTTAAAAATACGAAAATGTAATATGGTAAAGTTAAAAACAAAAGGCTTCTGTAGGAAAGAAGGTAGCCATAGATAGATCTTAGGTGTTTAGATACATAGCTAGGCAAGAAAGCAAGAAGAAGCAAAGTCGCACACAGCATTTCTTAGCATAACTTCCCTTGGTCTTATTTGTATAGGATCTTAACAGTAATCAAAGAATTAAAAAAAAAATTAAGATGAGGGTTGGATTTGGTATCCACATGTTCCCAGAGTTTTATGGTTGTTTTTGAGGAGATGGGGGGGGGGGCAAAAAGGAAGAAAGAAAAGAACAGTGACATTACAAGTGATTGCTGTATCAAAGAAATGAAGGAGTATACGATGCTTTTGGCCACAACTCACCCTCCCTAAACTTGAGGGAAGTTATTGATGGTAGACAATTTAGAGAACAAGGAAGTTGAGACTTCAAGATTAGCCAGTATTTCAGTTTCAGGTCTTAGGGCCCGTAATCAGCAACATTATACCAGTATGTCTGTTTTCTCATAGGACCTAAGCAAGGAGTTAACTATTTCAGATTCCTTCCAGAAAGGTGCACTAAATTTTCTTCAGTTTCTTCTTTCCCTTGAAAATCTTATGGGCCATTTGGGAAAAGAACTGAGAGGGTGAATTTTGTTGTTAATGTTTTGCTAAGTGTGACCAGCTATTTGGTATTTTACTTTAACCTGTCCAAACAGATATATAGTACAGGACCTCATGGAAACAGATCTTTACAAGCTCTTGAAGACACAACACCTCAGCAACGACCATATCTGCTATTTTCTTTACCAGATCCTCAGAGGATTAAAATATATCCATTCAGCTAACGTTTTGCACCGTGACCTCAAGCCTTCCAACCTGCTGCTCAACACCACTTGTGATCTTAAGGTCAGCCAGGTTATTTATTTTTAGGGTGATGTATATTGGGGGGCAAAAAAAGGAAAAACTCTTATTAAGGCATTGTTATTTATCATTCATATTTAAGATTATTCCAGAATACACTTAAATAGCGAAAAATGCAAGTAAAGGGTGCCAGTTATCATCTTTTCTATCCCCTTCTTCCTTCCTTTCCAAAGATAAGAAACAGCTATAACAAATTGGCATATTTTCTTCCAGCATTTTTTATATTCTCTTAATACATATGTGTACATTTCTGTATTTTTATGTGCAAATAGTTATTGTATTATGTGTTAAGTTTTTAAATCTGTTTCATTAGAGAGCTTTTTGTTCAAGCTTTCTATAGGAAACACTCAGAAATCAGCAGAAAACAAACTTACTGTCTTTAGTCCTTCAATAGGACTTTCCATAGAAGAAGGAAAATCTAAGATCTTTTACAGTCTTCAAATTTATCCTGAAGATATGCAGCATTTATTCATTTCTGGTTTAATAGATATCAGAGAAGGGAGATCTACAGATATCTTAGTTGTAATGAAGGAATGTAAATTCAGACTAGTATATATAAATAATTTAAGATTAAAAACTGGAAAGGGGCTGGGGCTGTAGCTCAGTGGCAGAGCGCTTGCCTTGCATGTGAGGCACTGGGTTCGATCTTCAGCACCCTATCAAAATAAACAATACAAGATGCAGTATTCCCCATATTGATCTACAGATTTAGTTCAGTCCCTAGCAAATCCCCAACAGGCTTTGTTTTTTGGTTTGGGGGGGTTTGTTTGTTTTAAGAAATTGAAGCCAGGCGCGGTGGTGCAAACCTGTAATCCCAGCACTCTGGAGGCTGAGGCAGAAGGATCACAAGTTCAAAGCCAGCCCCAGCAACTTAGTGAGGCCCTAAGCAACTCATTGAGACCCTGTCTCTAAATAAAATACACAATAGGGCTGGGGATGTGGCTCAGTGGTGGAGTGCCCCTGGGTTTAATCCCCAGTAACAAAAAGAAAAGAAGAAAAAATTGACAGACTAAAATTCTAAAATTCATGTAGAAATTCAGGAGATCTAATGTAGCCAAATAGTCTTAGAAGTGAATAAAGTTGGAAGACTTGCATTTTCTGAAGATTCACGCTTTCTGACTTGAAAATTTAATACAGGGACTGGGCCTAGCATGTATGAGGCCCTGGGTTCAATTCTCAGCACCATATATAAATGAATAAAATAAAGATCTATCAACATCTAAAAAAAATTTTTTAAAAATTAATACAAAGGTACAGTAATTAAGACAGTGTAGTACTAGCCAAAGGTTAGACATAGAGGAGAATTGATAGTTAATAAATAAACCCCATGTGTCTGTGACCAACTGATTTTTTTTTTTTTTTTTTTTTTTTTTTTTTTTTTGGTACTGGAGATTGAAGCCAGGGGCACTCTACCACAGAGTCACATCCCCAGCCCTATTGTGTATTTTATTTAGAGACAGGGTCTCACTGAGTTGCTTAGGGCCTCGCTAAGTTGCTGAGGCTGGCTTTGAACTTGTAATCCTCCTGCCTCAGCCTCCCAAGTGCTGGGATTACAGACGTGCGCCACCGTGCCTGGCGCCAACTGGTTTTTGACAAGGATATCAAGACTACTCAGTAGGGAAAGAATAATCTTTTCAACAGCCACATCTGAATAGCCACAACAGAAGAGTAAAATTGAATGTCTCCCTTGTACTTGTACAAAAATGAACTCAGAAACAGATCAGAGACCTAAATTTAAGAACTAAAATTTATAATACTATTAGAAAACATATGAATAAATCTTTTTGATTTTGTGTTAGATAGAGCTTCTTAGACGTGACGCCAAAAGCATAAACAACAGGAGAGAAAAAAGTTGGATTCCATTAAGTTGTGAAGCTTAACCTGCAAAGTAATTCATCAAAAAAAGTGAAATGACAGCCTACAAAATGAGAAAAACCATATATCTGATAAGGGACTGATAACTAGAATATAGTCAACCCTCTGCATTGTGGGTTCAACATCCATGGGTTCTGCATCCATGGATTCAACAACTACAAATAGAAAATATTCAGAGAATAAAACACATCTGTACTGACATCAGCAAACTTTTTTTCCTTGTCATTATTTCACAAGCAATACAGTAAACAATTCTTCAGTGTTTAAACAGTATTTGCATCATAATAGATATTATAAGTAATCTAGAGATTAAAGTATATGCGAGAATATTTGTGTGTTGTATGCAAATGTTATGTCATTTTATGTAAGAGATTTGATAACCATCTGGGTTTTGGTATCTTTGGGGTCCTGGAACCTAGGGATGACTATATATGAAGAATTCTTGGAACTTAATGGTAAAAATATAAATAGCCCAAATAATTAAAAATGGGGAAAAGATCTTTATAGACCTTTTTCTGAAGAAGATATTCAAATGAACAATAAGAATATGAAAAAGTGCTTGACATCGTTAGTCTATAAGAAAAATGCAATCAAAACCACAGTGAGATACCATTTAACACATTATGATGGCTGCGATCAAAACAGAAAGTAACAAGCATTGGCAAGGATTTTACTCCTAAGTATATACCTGTTTTCAAAAAAATTTGTCCACCAATATTCATGGCAATATTCCCTATAGCCAAGAAATGAAAACAACCCATATGCCCAGCTAATTAAGGATTAATAAAATGTGGTAGATCATCACAGAGAACTTCAGTGGAGTTAAGTACTAATAATGCTACAACATTGATGAATCTTTCAAACATTAAGAAAAACATCTAAGACGTATACATGTAGATGTATAGCAATAATTATTTCTGTGGATTTTTACTGTTTTTATTTTTCTGGGCCACACAACATAGGTTAGAGACCCTGATTGGAAGTTCTTATCATATTTTTAGTGTAACTACCAGGGAAATATGCTATATAGATTGTGCTCATTGTTTACGAGGCTGACTGCACAGAAATCCCAGTAGGAGTCATTGCAGCCCTTGTGATTCTGGGTGTGGCTATGAAGGAGTATTCTGGAGGATATAAAATGAAACATGTCTTTGGGGCTTACTTTGTTTTATGAAAATTTGAATTTACACAATCCAAAAAGTGGCCAGATAGGAGTGCTAACATAACATAGGTCATTTTATGTTTCTTATACCGTAACCTAGTTGTCTGTTTTCCTTTGCATAGAATTATTGAGTTTTACTGTTTTATTTTGTAACCTTAGCAGCTTATTCGTTAATACAATGTAAATTTGGCTAGTCTTTGGCATTTTGTACTATTTAGAGGGAGAAAAAATGACGTGAACTTTCCATTGATGACCATGAAGGGAACTGTAAAATCTTTAAGAGTCATGGACCCCACAAATCCTTTATTTTTTAAATTATATCCAGTGACTTGAGAACCTACTGGTTCTATGTCCTATACTAAGTGAGGGAGATACAAATGATAAAAATGTGGTCCCCCTACTTGCTTCTCTAAAATTGGTAACTAAAAGGAAAGGATTAAACATTTTTCCTTTTTTTTCCAGTGGGAAACTAGGATATGTGCATCAGGGTAAACAAATAACTCCAGTTGATGAACCACACTTAAAAGAATGCCAGCTAATAAATGCAGGGGAATAATAAAATTAGAAACATCACTGTTTTGCAACCTCCAGTGAAACAGTTGTCTGTATATCATCACCTTGCTTTATTCCAGTATCCTGGGGGGGCTATTGCAACCTCTTCTACCAGACACCCTCTTCACCTCACACCTATACCATATCCAGGTCTTTAGCCCACTCTTATTATCTACATGCTCCATTCCCCACCAGACTGTTATGCCTCTCCCCTACCCCATGGGGGCTTAATGTTTCATGATCTCACTTAATGACTTTCAGACCAGATTTCTTGGGGAAAAGAGGAAAGAACAACTACACATTTGGTTTTAATTTTAATTAGACATATTACATCATTCAGTGTTAGGGTAAGTTGTCTGCCTGGCGAGTGAGTATTTTTAATTCTAATTTTTTATTTTTTTCTTCTTTAATATTGCCACATTGAAAAATATAATTTTATTACCATTATTATTGTGATATGTTAGCCCTGATTGTTACTTTTTTTGGCGGGGGAGGAGTACTAGGGATTGAACCCAGGGGCACTCGACCACTGAGCCACATCCCCAGCCCAATTTTGTATTTTATTTAGAAATAGGGTCTCACTGAGTTGCTTAGGGCCTCGCTAAGTTGCTGAGGCTGGCTTTGAACTCGTGATCCTCCTGCCTCAGCCTCCCAGGTGCTGGGATTACAGGCCTACACCACCACACCCAGCCTGATTATTACTTTTAAAAGATAAAGTGATTCATATATTGTGAAAAATAGTCATTACTAGAATCTCTGCCAATCCACCCAGATTGTGCTTCTCAAAAACATTTCAAGTAAGGCATTTTTTTCATCAAATATTGGATGTCCACTATGTGTAAGACAGGAATAAAAAGTAGATCAGGTATTGCCATTTTCTAGGGACTTACATCCTAACTGGGGAAACAGGTGCTTAACACAGTTATTTATTATGGATTGTGATAGTGTATTTTAATATAAATCTAACCAAATAGTATGGAAGTTCTTAAAAGTAAGCAGTTGATTCTTGGTGGTGGTTTTAATTCCTAGGAAACTCCTCAGAAGAGTTAAGTTTTCATGTGGGTTTTTAGCCTATTGAAATAACATGGATAGAGGCCCATGGACATTGTTCTGACTTTCCCCAGGTCTCCTCAGGGAAAGCATCTCTTCAGTATTCTAGTATCATTTTACATATGTCTTCATCAGGAAGTTCCTGTCTCATCACAATTAACTGTCCAGTCCTACTGTAGTTTCTCTTGCTCTAGGACAAATCACCCAGAAACAGTGACCTACAAGAGCAATGATGTATTGTCTCAGTTTTCTGTGGGTCAAGAATTCAGTCACGGTGCAGCACAGGGATGGCTGGTTTCTCCCCAATATTTGGATCTTGGCCAAAATATGCAAAGTTAGGGTGTAGAAACAACTTATATGCTTGGTGGCAGTTGGTGCTGCCTATTGACTGGGATGCCCATTGTAGCACATGTTCCAGGCTTCCTCTTGTGGGCAGAAGGTTAAATAGGGCCAAGTAGAAGCCATATTTCAATTTAAAATGTAACCTCAAATCACACAGCATCACTTCTACTGTATCCTGTTGGTTCAGGCACTTAGAAGTTCACACTAGAAAAGGAAATAGACCCCACCTCTTGAAACAGGTTCAGCCGAAGAGCTTAGAAGAAGAGCATAGGGAGAGCTGGGATGTAATTCAGTGGTAGAGTGCTTGCCTAGTATGCATGAAGTCCTAGTTTCAGTCCCCAGTACTGTAAAGCAAAAACAAAAAAAAGAAGAGGAGGAGGATGGGGGATGGGTTGTATTGGCATGACTTTCTTTAAAAAATGTAGTCTGCCACAACTGTTAAAAGTTACACACAAATAAAAAGTATTCAACAGCATTCATTATCCTTGCCTTTATAGATACTTAAGAATCTTAACAAGATCTCTAAAACATAGCTTCCATTTTTCCAAGTCCAAGAGGAATTTAGAAACATCCACTTCAATACTTAGCTTCATTGATCTGTGGATTTCTTGTATTTTTTTAATCTGTCTGGGATTTATTATGTGATTGATTCAGTTAAACCATGCACTCATGTTCTGAGGCATGCCTTGGTTTTGCTCTGCTAACAAGGTGCTCTGTATGACTCAGAATGTGGCTTCAGTTGTCATTCCTAGTACAAAAGGCGGACAGTGGTGAGCTTTGGTGAACGTGAATCATAAGGTGAAATGTTAGCCTATCCTGAAAAAGGGAGAAACTGTGGGTCACACATACATTAAGAAGTTCAAGCCACAGAGAACTGGGATGAATTGTCTATAATCCAACATGGCAATTGATGACTTGGGACTCTTCAGACACAGAAGAAATCAGTCATTCATTACTTCTATTAGTTGATTCATGTTGCTAGTGAACTTTGTGCTGAAAAATTTCCTGCAGTTTGCTTCAGGGGAATTAGTAAAGGCTTAAAGGAAACAAATGAGAGGCAGATGCATTGAAAGCCTTCAGATTGGTCAAGCAGAATTTAGAACTCAGCTGTGTTCCCTCTCAAAAGCTTATGATCAAGGCTAGGATGTAGCTCAGTAGTGGAGCACTTGCCTAGTATGTGAAGTGCTCATGGCTATTCCTCAGCTAGATCTCCTGAGAGGCCTATGACTATTGATAAGTCTAATATCATTGGCAAGAAGGCCATCTTTGAGAGGAGAGTCCCAGGTTTTATGTTGAAAGTTACATAGACTGTGAGATTGCCATGACTGGAGTTGGAGGTCAGAACTGTGGAGGACAAGATTTCTCACCACTTTACCATATGAGAGTCCACATGGAAAGTAGTGTATGGGAGAGTCACTGAAGCAGCAGATGTACTATCTGCTCCTTTTAGTGATGCAGTGATGGTGTGTTAAAAAAATTATGCAGCACAAATGTGCAGTTCCTTGGATCTCTAGTTGAAGCAAGCAAGAGGACCTGTCAGTGCTACTCACAGTGCCAACCTCCAAGGTGGGGATGACCAGAGGAAGATATTAGTGAAGTAGATGAGATCTTTTCAAATCTCTCAACTGTTGAGGCACGCAGTTGTGGGTTATCTAAACAGATTGTTACTCTGCTAGACTCTATGTCCTACAGATGTCTTTTAGACTTGTCCCTTCTTCATTGACCCTGTTTATTCTAGCCTGAATTCAGGCACTTGTTCTTTGGATACTTAATGCATTAAGCCTCCATATTAGTCTGTGTCTTCTAGGCTATCTTCTCCTATACACTGACCCTTCTTTGTTAACATATCTCCCCTATCTCTGTCTGTGTCTTGTGCCTATCTCTCCTCCCTCCCATTCTTTCTCATTAATTTCCCAGGGGCCAAAGAATTAAAATACCCTGCATCTGTTTAGGACTGAGTACATTATATTTTATATACATTAGTGTCTGATGAAAATAGTCCCTAGTAACAGCACAGTATTACATGGCCAGATGATGAAAATCTAGAAGGCGCTTCTGAGAGTGAGGTGAAAATGAGAAAGTGGGGATCTTGGACCAAGTGGAAGACTAACAAGAAATGGAGCCTAAGAAAGATAAGGCCAGTGCTCACTGAGGAGCTGATCCCAGGAGCTCTGATAGAATGGGGCTGAAAAAGGGCCATGGATGGATTTGGTGACCTCCCAAAACAATTCATCAAGTAACCTAAGTGAAACTACTGTGTTCCAAGCAGATAATGAAAGATGAAGTTGACTATTAAAGGTCTTTTAACCTGTTTCCTAGTCTCTAGCACATGGATTGCATCACTGCTTTTCAGGTTGTTGGGAAGCAAAGTATCTGACATAGTAATGGTAGCAAGTACTTACTATTACTATGGTCTTTTTTGCTTTCATGGTTTTTTGATGTCAAGTTGATTAGAATTTCTAATAATGGCATCTCACTTTTTTATCTTAGATCTGCGACTTTGGTCTGGCCCGCGTCGCAGATCCAGATCATGATCACACAGGATTCCTGACGGAGTATGTAGCCACACGTTGGTACAGGGCTCCAGAAATTATGTTAAATTCCAAGGTAAGGACCAGGTTTGCATAAAAAGAAAACCAGGAAGTAAGAGAACTTTCTAAATGTGTGAATGTAAGCCTCCCTTTCCAGCCTCAACTTGGATTAAGCCTTCACCTGTTTGACCAGCCCAGATATGCCCAGAGCCAAGGTGCTATCGTAATCTCTTCTTCAGCATTGAATTCCTGAACTTTGGAATTTGCCCTCTGCATCTCAGCTGGAGTAATGCTGACCTGATGGAGAGTCAGAGGATTTCATCTCCAGTTACAGCGGTGGTCTGTCAGTCACCTTGGTTCATTCTCCTGCAGTTCTGCCTATGGCAGCTTCACACCTACTGCTGCCAAGGCTAAGTGCAGGCTGTCCTTGTTTCAGAAGTTACTGGTAATGTGTATTTCTGTGAACACAGGCTAGGGCTATCCTACAAAAGTCAGATTTATTACATAATGAAAAATGTCTCCTCAACAGAATTATAGCATGATGTGTTATTCTTTCCATTTAGGAACACTCATGGATTCTTTCAAAATTATATGGTAGTCCTGTTTCCAAATGAAATATTTCCTCTCCATCTCCCAAGTGGCTAGGGAAAACACATCCAGGTTTTATCCAAACTCTATTGACAAGGCCTATCTCTTGGCCATAAGAAATGATTGAATACATTTACAAAAGCCAGAAAAAGTGAAGTATAATTTCTTCATTAGAATTAGGAATCAGAGCCGGGCATGGTGGCGCACACCTGTAATCCCAGCAACTCGGGAGGCTGAGGCAGGAGGATCGTGAGTTCAAAGCCAGCCTCAACAACTTAGCAAGGCCCTAAGCAACTCAGTGAGAGCCTGTCTCTAAATAAAATACAAAATCGGGCTGGGGATGTGGCTCAGTGGTTGAGTGCCCCTGAGTTCAATTCCCAGTACCAAAAAAAAAAAAAAAAAATTAGGAATCAGTAGGCAAAATTGAGGGGAGCTATGGGAGATTTAGGTTCAGTATTTTTTAACATATTATCTGCAAATAGTATGTGGAAAAGTTCTCAAAATTGGATAGTGTAAGTAGATCTAACATACTAGCTATATCTAATATCTCAGAATTATGAGATTCTTAAATAGTTACAATTGCTTTAATGTAACTTTTTAAAAAAGAATAAGAAAATATAACAAAGGAAAGAATATTAATTAATATTGGACATTGTGTGCCCAGGAACCAGAAATAGCCCTGAGAGGCTTATGGAAATGAAAGGAACAGGTTTGATTAGCTTATGGGCTTCATTGTCTTCCTCCATTCTTTTTTTTTTTTTTTTTTTTTTTTTTTTGCATTGCACATTGTGCTTGCAAGGCAAGCACTCTACCAGTTGGGCTATATCCCCAGCCCCTTCCTCCATTCTTTATGTGTAGAGATAAGCTATCGAATGCTTTTGTGAAGAAATGGAATATGATTAAAGCAGTTACTCTTATTGTCCTACATTTGTTTCATTATAAAAGCAAAATTCCCTTAAAAGAAATTGCATCATAAAGAAGGATTTGGTATAACAGATGTTCCAAAGAAGAAAATACTGTGTTGATTCTCTTGTAAGTCTGTATTACAAATAATCCCACACACAGGTTCTTTCTTTGACGGGCCACCTGACAGCCATTCCAGACAAGGATCATTGGCATGCAGGTGTACAGTGCTGATTGAAAAGAATGTGGTAAATCTTTATCTTGGTGGCTTCTTGATCTTGAGTCTCCTTCCAACTCAAGATGCCCCTACAGCCTTCATTTCTCAGTTATCATTCACAGGGAAGTAGCCAAAAAGGGTATGGGTAGCTCTGTGTTCTTCCAGATGCCCAGCACTCTATTTGCAGGGTTACCATAGTGAAAATGGTATAAATTCTATTTTATTTGCAGCATCTCTAGCCCTTGAGAAAGTTCCTTCTAGCAGTGTATTCACTTTTTTCTTTTCATCAACTTAGAAAACTTTCAAACACATTCAAAAAATTTTGAGAGTACAGTGAGCACCTATATACCTTCTACCTTGACCTACCAGCAGTTAACATCTTGATACCTGTCCTTTTTTCCCTTTTTTTATATCTGAGCTTGCAAAAACTAAACATCTTGCCATCTTCTTACTCTCTCTCTCTCCCTCTTTCTCTTTGTTTTTCTCATTCATGTCATCTGACACTTCACTAACATCTTATTTCTAGACCACTGGGGCATTATTAATACCCCTAAAAAAAGGAATGCTCTTCCCCACAGCCATGATACTTCAGCATATCTAAGATATCAGCATTAATTCAGTGCCATTTTTTGAAGAATATGAACCAATTATTTTGCAGAATGCTGTGCAGTTTTGGGTCCTGGATTTTTGGTACGAATGCCACAGAAGCAATGTTGTGTTCTAAGTGCCTAGTGTCAGAGGGCACAGCTGGTTTGTGCCAATAATTGGTGATGGTCACATTACTCTTTTGATTAAGATGGTATCCTTCAGGTCTCCACCATCAGATTATCATTCCCCTTTGTAATTAATAATAATTTATGTAAAGTTGTCTTCTTTATCATACTTAAACCTAGTACTCTTATCATTCATTGATGATTTTATAACTCTATCATTCTGTTTTAGTTATCTCCATTTATTCTATGATTTATAATCCATTCCTAACATTAAGTATTTTTGTTCCAGATTTGGCAGGTAACAGCTTTTGACATTTACCCACTAGCATCAGGTACTTCCTTGCTTTCTGGCATTAGATCCTTCAGGCTCACCTTGTACTTGCCCTGCCATAGACTTGGAACAGCCATTTCTTCCCTTTTTCATTATTTATTTTTTGTGTATATTTTTAGTATTTATCTTTATTTAGCAAAAGCTTTTATAGATTATAATAATTTTAGACTTATTTTAAAATTCATACCCATCTTATCATAGCTATAAATCTTATCACTGGTTTTTAACTTGATTTTCTAAAAGATTTCACTCCTAACCTAAACTTTTAACTGTTTGACTTAATTTTTTTTTCTATTGTTCCTTCTACAGTTCTATTTATCACCAGAGGTGACTTTCCACAAAATTCAACTTCTGTTCCTTGCAATTTTTTTTTTTTTTTTTTTTTTTTTTTTGGTGCTATTATGATCTAGACAGAATTCTCCATGACTTTGAATAGACTCCCTTTAAAAGAAAATTAATACCTGAAAAAAGAGATGAAAATATCGGAGCCCACACCACTCACCCCAAGATCAGTTTTTCGAAAAAACTTGATGTTTCGGTTTTGTTTTTAGGTGCTGGGGATTAAACCCAGGGCCTCACACATGCTAGGCAAGCCCTATACCACTGAGAGGTACATCCCCTATCCCCTCGCCCCTTCAACATGACATTTTTAAATATGATTTGCAAGATGACTAAAGATGTTCTGGAAATATAAGAGTGCTCTTTCTTTTGAGTTGATTTCTAGGTTTCCAAAAATGAATAAATGGGCCACAAATATCCTAAAGCAATAAATATTATGACTTTTTCCTTTCCCAGCTCCCACTTATAAAAATTTTGAATTGTTCTTTCAAATATTTTTTTTAAAGGACTGATGTATACTTTATAAATTCCTGTTTAATGATAATATTAAAGAAAGAAAGAAATTTAAGTGATCTTGGTTGTTTGGCATCTCATAAGAAAGCCAAATTATTATTTGTTGTTACTGAATTTTAAAATCAAAGGAGAACCTCCAACTCCTACCAGCCATATGCCTGTCACATAGGAAAATCTCATCATGTTGTTTGCAACAGCAGATATGATTCTTAGCCTTCTCTTCCTTTCTGCTGCAGGGCTATACCAAGTCCATTGATATTTGGTCTGTGGGCTGCATCCTGGCAGAGATGCTGTCCAACAGGCCCATCTTTCCAGGGAAACATTATCTTGACCAGCTGAACCACATTCTGGGTAAGATTCCTGAGCACAGTTTACATCAAAGTCACATCATTAACTGTAAAAGAGTTCTGATCATTGAAATCTGTGATATACATGAGGTTTTTATCTTCTCTGATTTAAATTGTTAAAGATCTTTTTCTTTAAGAAAGGTAAGCTTTGACTGATGACAAGAGGACATAAAGTAGTTCATTCTGTCCTGTAGCTGGCAGCATGCAGTTGTTCACTTTAATCTTGATAATTAACAGCTAATTATTTTATTCATTAGGTATTCTTGGATCCCCATCACAGGAAGACCTGAATTGTATAATAAATTTAAAAGCTAGAAACTATTTGCTTTCTCTTCCACACAAAAATAAGGTGCCATGGAACAGGCTATTCCCAAATGCTGACTCCAAAGGTAAATCTTGCTTTGTTTTTTTTCTTAGACTTAACTTCATGTTTGTCTGCTTGTTTGTTGTATTTGTTAGTGTTAGGTCACTATCCTGAAAAAGAATCCTATGACTCTTGGATAATACTTTATTTAAAATGTGCTCTTTCTCATTCTTTATTGCCTCCTCCCCCCTTTTGCAGTGCTGGGGATGGAACCCAGGGATGTTTTGCCACTGAGGTACATCCCCAGCTCTTTTTCATATTTTATTTATTTTGAGACAGGGTCTCACTAAGTTGCTGAGGCTTGCTTTGAACTTGCAATTATCCTGCCTCAGCCTCCCGAGCTGCAGGTATTACAGTTGTGCACCACATCATCACCTGGCTCATTTAATAATTTTTAATGTCAGGTAAATTGGAACATAATGTACATAAAGTTTACCCTTTTTAGTTGTTCAGGTTCAGGTTTCTGTGTTTTAACAAATTTTTTGTTTCTTTGTGTGTAGATGGACACAATACCTTTATTTTATTTATTTTATTTTTATGTGGTGCTGAGGATTGAACCCAGTGCCTCACATACTAAGCAAGTGCTCTACCACTGAGTTACAACTCCAGGCCCAACAAGTATATGTTTTTAAGTAACTACTACAGCAATCAATATATGGAATATTTCTGTCATCCCTAAAAGTTGACCTGTGCCCTCTTGGAGTGATTTTTTAGAGTATGTGACCTTTTTCTACATTAGGCATAAAGCATTTGAGATTTAGAAAGCATTTGAGCACCTCGTTATTTATCTTAGTCTTCACCAAATGGTGCTGAAACATTTAAAGACATATGCAAAACAATTTAAAAAACCTAAAATTGGAGATTGGAACTCACACCTAAATATAAGACCTAAAACTAGTAAGTTTAAAAAAAAAAATAGAATCTTCATTACCTTAAGTTAGGTAAAATTAAAGTAACACAGTAGTTTTATCCTTTGTATATTAGTGTTGACTTTGCTTAATAATTGTAATATAGTTTATTTCCATTTAACTTGTCTCTGGTAAAATATTAGCTTTTTTTAAAAACATATTTTTAGTTGTAGATGGACATAATACCTTTATTTTATTTACTTTATGTGGTGCAAAGGATCAAACCCAGTGCCTCACATATGCTAGGCAAGCACCCTACCACTGAGCCACAACTCCAGCCCCTAGTTAGCAATTTTTAAAATTTTTGTACCAGTATAAAAGTATGGTAGGCAGATAATGAACCTCCCCATTCCAAGATGTCCATGAGTCTGTAAGTGTGTTTGGTTGCATGGCAAAGGGGAATTGCAGATGTAATTAGAGTCAAATCAGCTGACTTTGAGACAGAGAAATTATCCTGGATTATCTTGGTGGACACAACATAAGCACAGGGCACAAGCATGAGGTTTTTTGTTTGTTTGTTTGTTTGTTTTCTTTTTTTTTTCTTTTGTACCTGGGATTGAACTCAGAGGCACTGAGCCACATCCCCAGCCCTATTTTGTATTTCATTTAGAGACAGGGTCTCACTGAGTTGCTCAGGGTCTCGCTAAGTTGCTGAGGCTGGCTTTGAACTCGCGATCCTCCTGCCTCAGCCTCCCGAGGCACTGGGATTACAGGTGTGCACCATTGTACCTGGTGCACAAGGTCCTTTTAAATGTGATAGGGAATCTGAATAACAAACCTGAGAGATGGCAGCTTGCCAGCACTTTGTTGCTTATCTTTCCATATCTACTTTGTCTACCTGCATATGTGTATTTTTACCTAAATTTAAAAGTACTTAGTAGGACTGTAGCTCAGTGATACAGTGCTTGCCTAACAACCATACACAAAACTCTAAGTTTGATTCCCAGCACCACAAAAATTATCATTACTATTAAAGTTAACATTTTTTGTAAAAATTCAAAAAATATAGGACTGGTTGTTTTTTGTTTTGTTTTGTTTTTTGTGTTTTGTGTTTTGTTTTTTGTTTTGGTGGTGCCAGGGATTAAACCCAGGGCTTTATGTTTGTGAGGCAAGCACTCTACCAACTGAGCTATATCCCTTTATAGGACTGTTTTAACTGAGAAGGTAAAATTATTTTAGAAGCAGTTCCTGAACAGTACTGTTAACAGAATTGTGTTTTGAATACCTTTCCATGTTAATACATAGACCTGGCTTATCTTTAATGGTTTTATAGTATTTTTATTCACTTTTCAGTTGGAAATTGGGCTTTTTATTTTTAGATACCAGGGATTAAACCCAGGGAGCTTAACCACCGAGCCACATCCCTAGCCCTTTTTTATATTTTATTAGAGAGAGAGGGTCTTGCTGAGTTGCTGAGGCAGGGTTTGAACTCAAGTCCTGCCTCAGCCTCCTGAGTCACTGGGATTATAGGCATGTACCCCTGTACCCAGCATTTTTAGTTTTTAAAATTTTTTCTATTTTATCTATATGTATATATACATAAATGTGTATGTATCAACATATAACATATAAGAATTGCCTATTTAGATGCTCTTTCCTGAGTCACCTTAAAAAGAAGTGCAGACATAACAAAATTACATCATAAGAGTTTCTGATAATAGACCAACTCCCAGGCTCCACTTCTTGTTTGTTTCTTCACTCTTTATGTAGTTAGTTATGATTCATATTAAATTATTTCTGAGGGGTTTTGGTGGGGGGGGGCTGTTGCTGGGTATTTAACCCAGGGGTGCTTAAAGCCCCATTCACAGCCCTTTCATTTTTTATTTTGAAATAGTGTCTTGCTAAATTGTTGAGGCAAACTGATCTTCCTGTTTTACCCTCCTGAGTCAGTGGGATTTCAGGCTTATACCACTACCACTGTACCCAGCTTTGAGGTTTTTTGTTGTTGTTGTTTGTTTGTTTTTTTGCAGTGCAGGAGATTGAACTCAGGACCTTGTGCTTGCAAAGCAAGCACTTTACCAACTGAGCCATATCCCCAGCCCCTCTGAGGGTTTTTTTAATGCTTATTTTCCTTAGTTTAAGGTCCTAAACTCTGAGGTTGGTCATGCAGGTACGAATTAATACCACTAAAATCCAGGAAGTTCGTTTTGAAATGTAAGTGTCGGGTGTATATAATACAAACGCAAGGAAAAGATAGAAATAGAATGAAGAAAATGGAAAAATAGGAGTTGGTGGTGCAGAGGTGAATAGTCGAGCATCATGTGTTTGGAGCCCAGGCTTTGCAGCCATACCCCCTGGGTTTCATCCACAGCCACTTACTAGTTGTGTGACCTTTAGACAAACTTCTCAAACCTCTCTGGGCCTTTACTTTCTCGTTTATAAAATAGGATTGGTAATAGTACCCATGTCACAAGATGTGTGAATGTCCATACTACTAGCAATTTATAGGTATAAATTTTGAAGATCCTTCCATATCTGTAGTTACAAAGAGTGATTACATCGTGTTCCCTTGTAGGGATGGTCCATAAATGTCTTTATCAGTCTCATACTGGACATTGAAGTTCACATGAGCTATCTCTTGCTACATAACAACCACCCCAAAACTTAGGGCTTGAAATAACAGCCATGATTTTCTTAGGCTGGTGTAGTTGGGTGGGTGTGTGCTGACTCCCCTCCAGAAGAGTGGTCCACCACATCTTGCAGTTGGTCTTCTTCCTTGCAGTTATCTTTCATCCTATAGTAGACTCAACTAGGCTTCTTCTCCTGGTGGCAAAAATATTCAAGATCAAGAGCAGAAACTAGAAGGTCTTTCAAGAGCAGGTCCCAGAATAGCAATCTGCCTCACTCAGTGAGTCAAAGCAACTCACATAGTCAAACCAGATTCAAGTGATGGGGAAATAAATCCACCCACTAGTAGGAAAAACTGGAAAGAATTCATACCACAATTAGCATGGCATTAAGTTGTGCATAGTTTTGCTATAACTTTTGAATTTATTCATTTAATAATATATTTGAGTGTCTGTTCTGTGCCATCAAGGTTTCTATAGTCCTAGATATAAAACCAGCAATAAGAGATAAAGGACTGGCCTGGAGGGAACTGATAGTCCAGATTTGTATGAAATATGAAAATGACTTAAGAAAATGAATGAAAGACCTCAAGAAACTCAAAAGATTCCATTTTCAAGTTGAAGCAGTGGAACTTTTAAAGTCTAGTTAATGATAGTTCATAGAAAAAGGAATATAAATATGTCTTAAATATGGGGAAAGGCACTCATTTTTACTCATACAAGATATGAACATTGAAAGATCAGTAATTTCATTTGTTTTTGTTAACCTCACTCATCACAAGAGCAGAAATCAAAGAGTTTGATCGCACACTGAGGGGTCAGTGCTATGAGGAAGAAAATGTTTTCAAGACAGCTGGTAGAGTGTAAATTGATTGAATCTCTGGGGAAGGCATTTTGGCAATTCTGTCCCATGTCTTTTGTTCCAGCATTTCTGGATATTGAACTTTTAGGTCTGCCAACCAAATGGAGGTGAGGGTGGCATTAAATTTGTCTTTAATTAAAAGAGATTGAACATTTTTTACATATTTGTTGGAAGTTTTTGACTGCTGAGTCCCTTGAGCCAGTAGTATTGTAAATTTTTCTTCAAAGGAGTCTTAACTAAGAAATCTCTCCAAAATAACTCCAATGAGGGGGAAGAAATGATTATTACTCAGCAGATGGTGTTGAATTGCTATTTGGAAGAAAATCATTTTAAATCATTACTCACGCATGAAAATGAATTCCAAGAGAATAGATGATTAAATGCTTTTTTTAAAAAATCAAATCTAAAAACTAACAGTATTTAGAGTATTCAATGTTTTTCTTATCACTATATGGAGGAAGACTATCTTCATAAGCTTTAAAGAACAAATCAAGAAAACAAACATGAATGAAAGAGATTGGATTTGGTCACCTAAAAGGTTAAAACTTATAAAAGATTAGACTGTTTAGTTATGGACAATAGTCTAAAATATTCGAAATGCAGTAACATTTAAGGATTCCTATCCTATTACATGGAAAGGACAATTTGCACAGTGGTCATGCCTGATGCTCTGGAATTTGCCTCCAGAGTTCAAACCAGGGCTCCACCATTTGGAGCCTTTGACTTTGAACAAGTGATTTAACCTTTTAGTTTTATGATTTTCTTATCTCAAAAGTGGTACAAATTCAGTTCCCACCTCATAGGGTAATTGAGAGGGTTATGTGAATTATCATTTATTGATGCTGGATTCATCATTAGTATTATTCATATATAAAGAACAGAGACAAATGTAAGACCTCAGTGGGTTAATAAATGAGCAAAGGATAAGAGTTCACACAATTCACAGGAAATACTGAGATATGGAAAACCAGGGGGACCTAAACGCCAAATGTTAATGAAATCATTTAGTAAATTATGATATATTTACTTAAAGGATTTTATAAAACCACTAAACATGATTTTTACAAAGGTTTGTTTCCTTTTTCATAGGAAAATAATGAGCAATATTTACTGAAGAAAATTTATAATACAGCATTTATTATACAGTATGATTTCAGTTATGTTAAAGAAAATGTACAGAAAAATTCAGCAAAATGTGTCTAAAGATTATCACTGGTTACCATTGAGTGATGGGGCTATGGGTGCTGAAGTAAGGGAACTTAAAGGGCAGGTTCAATGGTTAGCTATTTGAGGCCTTCCTTTTCAGTTCCACACAACAAGAACTTGAAGAAAATGGACCTCTTTTCCTGATTGTGTTAGCCCAAGTCATGGGACTGATTTCATTGCCTCTTTGTGCCCAGCTTAGATACCTGGACCAGTCATTGTGGCTAAGGGGGGGGACCCAGGTGAATGGCCAAACAGTACCACCATTCCCACAATACAGCAAGGGAACATGGGCAAGCCCAGGAGCTCACTTACAGCAAACACAGTTTGACTGCTTCCAGGGGCAGTGAACATTAGCAGGTAAAACCAACAAATGACCATCATCTTGAAGAAGGGTGAGAAACACTATTTTTCTTCCTCTTTCAAAACAAAACAAAACACAGTTCATGTCAGAAATCTATCTCCATTCTCAAATAGCCTGTTTGAAGAGTTTGTGAACTTTGTTATTTCTCACTTGTATTCATGCATTAGTTGTAAATGGGATCATAGGGTACATACTCTTTTACCTACAGAGAGTTGTATTGATTCCTCTGAAGCTTGGCTACCCTAAACTAAGGATAACTTTGAGAGTTATTTAACCCATGTCCTTTGAAATTATATAAAAGAGATTGAGAAGAGAGAGGAATGAAACTGTAAGAAGCTGGAGAACACAAACCTTCAGTGGGTAATGGAATAGAAATAGAAACCCCTTAAAATATGTAGAAAGAATGAACAAAACAAAGAAAAAAAGTGTCATGTGTTTTCACAGAAGCAGAAGATGGCATTTTAAGAAAGCCTAGCTGGGCACAGTGGTATATGCCTGTAATTCCAGAGACTCTGCAGGCTGTGGCAAGAGGACTGCACATTCAGGGCTAGACTTGGCTACTTAGTGAGACCCTCAGGAACTTAGACCTTGTCGCAAAATAAAAAAATATGTATGAATAACCAGGTATGGTGGTACATGTCTATAATCCCGTGGCTGGGTAGGCTGAAGCAGGAGAATCACAAGTTCAAATCCAGCCTCAGCAACTTATCAAGGTCCTAAGCAATTTAGCAAGTTGTCTTAAAATTAAAAGGGCTGGGGATTGGCTCATTGATTAAGCACCCCTGGGCTCAATCTCTGGTACTAAAATAAATAAATACATATATACATACATACATACATACATACATAAAAAATATATAAAGGACTAGGGAAGTAAGCTCAGTGGCAAAACACCCCTGGGTTCAGTCCCCAGTACCAAGGAAGAAAAGGAAGAAACAAAGTGGACTACACAGCAGCATCATGTGGGGGGGATGCGGGGACCTGGCAAGATATAAACTGAAAAATATAGGTTGGTTTTCCAATTATGGGTAGTTGGTGAACACAATAGTAGAAACAATGAGTTGGAATGAAAAATTTGGAATGGAAAGTGGAAGCAGAAATGACTCACATGGGGTGGGCCACACATTGGGGAGAATTGGTTTCGAATAGGAAAAAAGTCTCCTTGGTGTTGGTGAGAATGTGAGCAATCTGGTTTATAGGAAGTCCAGGAAGATTGCTTCTGGGGTTCTCATTTTTTCCTCAGTAACATCTGTTGAGAGTAGTGAGGGTCACTTGGAAGGTCATGATTTGAGCCATACAAGGTGAACCCACTGTTACAAAGGAAGGAGCTGATCAGGACTTTCCTGGAGTTATTAAAGGCCTTGATGAGATGGAAAATCTTGAATGTTTATAATATAATTGTTACTTTTTTCTTTTCTTTTCTTTTCTTTTTTTTTTTTTTTTTTTTAGATGTTGATAGACCTTTCTTTTTATTCATTTATTTATATGCGGTGCTAAAATTGAACCCAGTGCCTCACACGTGGTAGGCAAGTGGTCTACCACTGAGCCACAACCCCAGCCCCACATAATTGTTGTTGATATTTGCTACTTAGATCTGAAGTCTCCAGGATCCTTTCCAGGTGTTCGTGAAGTTAAAACTGTTTTCACAGTAGCACCAAGGCATCTTTACACTGTTGCTCTGCCTTGCTATCTGCATTCATAGTACCAAAGCAATGGTAAGCAGGACTGCAGCAACTCAACCCAGGGCAAGACCATGGCACTGGGATAGGCCCCAGGTACCACACATACCATTTCCTCACAGCTAAAAACTAGCACCAATTGCAAAAAGGATGTCCTTCATGAAACAGTAAAGAGTGCTCACTCTAATTATTAGAGACCATCCTCAATATATGTCTCTGTGATCTCTGTGCTGCATTTGGAATACAGTGGTTTCACAAGGAAAAGTTCTGGTATAACTTACTTGAGCTGTGAATTAAGTGCTTTTTAAAAATTGATTCTGAGGACAGGTGCAGTAGTGCACCTCTGCATTCCCAGCTACTCAGGAGGCCAAAGCAGGAGGACTGAGAGACTGAGAGTTTGAGGCCAGATTGGGCAGCACAGCAAGGTGACATCTGGGGGGGAGGGGGAGGGAAAATAAAATTGACCCTCAGTAATTTTTTATTTATAAGAAGTTCTAAGATCATAGGTTTGAGAATTGGTGTTGCTGTGGCAGAGTTTGTATAGTTTGTACAGTTAGGGCATTCTCTTGCCTTGCCCAGAACTTTGAATTGAGAGTAGAAGTGACAGTTTGCATCACTGATCCAGGATCAAAGTTTTACTGAGTGCGTAAAGAGGTGCTGTGGAGAGCCAGGCAGGTGACTTGCCTGGGATCTGCCCAGGAAAGGAAAAGTGCTAATAAATAGGAGGGAATGGTAGAGACCAGATTGCTATGTATCCTTTAAACTTAAGACAAATATGCGATTCTGGGAGGACACTAAGTAGAGTTAAGTATCATGGTCAGATATACTCCCAGCTTTAAAGGAAATTCCATTCTTTTAGGGGAAATAAACCTGTGCCCATGTAAGCATGCACACAGGCAACCATGATTCACATTATCCCATTGGTGCCAGCAGATTGCTGTGTGGCGTGGGAGGAGGGGGCCTGGCACTCTGACTGTGGGATCAGCACCTGCCAGCTGCTTCCTATTTCTCTCCTTTTCTCCTTTGTTAGCTGTAAGTAATGCAGAAATAGCACTTGCAGTAAAAGAAGGCTGCAATGAGATTCAGATATTTTTCAAGTAGGAGAAGAAAACCTACCTTCCTTTAAAATTTTTATGTGGAGTTAAAGGTCTAAGATTTAACTAGAAGGAACTAATAGGTCTGTTTCAGAGATGCTTAAGCTGCAAAATACCAGTTGCCTTGAAGTGCTTCACTACTTAACACCAACAAATTTGAGCCAGGCAGAAGTACTCCCAATAGCTTAGAAACAAGGGCTGTTAGAATCTGTGGGTCAGGTTAGAGCTTTTCCTAGCACAGACAGTATCTAGCTGGGCTGAAAGCCAAATGACTTAATTGCTTTTCAAGAAAGTGGGTAGGGAAAGTATCTGTGAGCTCTTTGTGATGAGGAATGATCCAAAGCAGGAAGTAAGGTAGGTCTTACTACCTGTGTTACAGACAACAGAAATCTAGAGCTCATCATACATCAAAAAATTTTCATGCACACATCTACCAAGTATTGAATACAACTAAGATTTGAGCTGGAGGTATCTGAGTTCTTGACCATCATGTGGCATTGTCTTGACTGTCAAGAGGACCTCCTCCTAAACCTCATTAATCTGAAGACCCTTTATTAGAGATGCAGGCATGAACACCTCTTTTGCTGGGCTAGACTGCTTCAGTCAAGGCCAAACCTGTCTGGTGATCCCTTCTCCAAAATGTTTTCCAACCTTAAAGCAAAGTGTCATTATTCCATGATTTCCTAAAGTACTCTTGGGAATGCATATTTAAAAGATAATATACAAAAGCACAAATAAATTTGATATGAATTGTAGAAATTCATTGTTTTTTTCTTAGGTGTTTTTTATTAAGTGTATTGATACAAGAAAAGTTCTCCCATTGTGATAAATGACATTTACCACATTTATGATTTCTTCTTAAACATAAGAGATTGGCCCTGTGGTGGCATCCAATAAAGGAAGTTGACAGTGGAGGTCAGAAATGAACACATCCCCAGCCCTTTTTTATATTTTATTTAGAGACAAGGTCTCACAAAGTTGCTGAGGCTGGCTTTAAACTTGTGATCCTTCTGCCTCAGCCTCCTAAACCGCTGGGATTACAGGCATGAAGAGTAGAAATTCACAAGAAAGAATACATTCCAGAAAACACATTGGTGGTGGGTGTGATGGCGCATCCCAGCAGCTTGGGAGGCTGAGGCAGAAGGATCACAAGTTCAAAGCCAGCGTCAGCAACTTAGCTAGGCCCTAAGCAACTCAGCGAGACCTTGTCTCTAAATAAAATATAAAAAGAGTCTGGGAATGTGGCTCAATGGTAAAGCTCCCCTGGGTTCAATCCCTGGTACCAAAAAAAAAAGGGAGGAAAAAGAAGAAAATTCCTGCTCTTGATATAGGAAGTGGTTCATCATATTTCCCTAACCTTCATCCCAGTCAGTGTTAACCTTGCCCTTTGGCCATAGTCATGACTTTAGGTGGCTCCTCTGTAGCTCCACACTAGCTCCAGAGGCTAGGGTAGGCTTCTGATGGAAAAGAAATGCTCAGCTCTGTACACCTAGCCAGGCCAAAAGAGTACTTTTAACTTTGGGCCTTCCAGAAAAACTCCCATCTAGGAAGGAGTAAACCTGCAGCCTGGGGGTCACATGTGACTGTCAGCCAGAATCTGGAAAGACTGTTTGCTTCTATGACCTTAGAGGCCTTTTCTGGGTATTAGGGACAAAATGGCTTAAGAGTTGATCTGGGAGGAGTACTTTGCTTTTGACAACTACAGAGCAAAGTAATGCTTTGGAAAATGCCAGGTTTTATAGGCAGACATAGATTTGAGTCCACATCTTCCACTTTTAGCCTTTGGCTAGCCACTCCACTTTGCTAAGCATTGAAATATATGATTGGTGGTCAGCATCCACATTTACGCAGACTGGAGAGACAAGAGGCACTCAATGTGTTAGCTGCTTGCCCCTCAGTAATGCTTCATTCCATTTTTTTATGGGTGATTTTACTTAAATGGAAAGTATTTTGGTGAATACTTCTGCTTCTCACCATTATAAAACCTTTCTCTTTGTAGCTCTGGACTTACTGGACAAAATGTTGACGTTCAACCCTCACAAGAGAATTGAAGTTGAACAGGCTCTGGCCCATCCATATCTGGAGCAGTATTATGACCCAAGCGACGAGGTAAGAGTCCATGCCCCTGGCTGCTTGTTCAGGGATGTAGACCAGTGAGCAGCAGGCCTAACCATGTCTAGCATGTAAGGTCCTCCCAACACATTTACCTCCTCTGCCTTGAGGACAAACAACACAGTGGAGCACAGCTTGAGATCCCTGTCCCCAAGACTTTTCTTTGTACCTCAAAAGACTTCTCCAAGTCATCTGCAGCAGGTGGGGGCTAAGGCAGTGCATGGATAAAGGAATAGCTTCACCAGTGTGGAGCATGGAGAGGGCTGGAAACCGAGGCTGGAGACCATTGTCATGGTCCACAGAAGAAAGAGACAGTGTTAAGGATGGAGAGGAAGTGACAGCATGCTGAGGAGGGCAACTCACTGAATGAGAAGTCAACCTAGATAGTTCCCACTGTACCTTGGCCATTCTGTTGGGTATGCCATTTTCCGGAGACAGAGTACAAGAATCTGTTTTAGTGAGAGTTAATGAGACCAGAGGTGGATGTGGCGGCTCTTCAGAGCAGACTAGACATTCTCTGAAAAGAATTGGTTGTCTCGAGAACAGTCTCCTTATGGGACTTCTCTGGTTCCTCTATGGATTTAGTTTAACTTTTATTCTCTGGAGGTTAACAAAAATGCAGCATGAGCCAAAAGTTTAAAATATTCTATTTAAAGCTTATAAAAACAGTAAGTAAAGCCTTCACACCCTTTTTCTTGGAAACAAGTGAAGTATCATAAAATTAACGGACAAAATGGAAAAGGAAAGAGGAAAACTAGCAAAGCTAAAAGCTGATGCAGAGAAAGAAGATAGAAATCAAAATGAGGGAGTATTTATTAATTGGCTTCCCTTTCCACATCTATCCCCTACCAAAAAAAAAATACTTAAAGCAGTTTGCAGAGATACTACAGTTCAGTCAGTGACATGGATAGATGGGAATGCAGTGTCTCATCCTGGCCTTGTGAGCTAAAGATTTCCTAAGGTTCTGTGTCCTAATCAGCAAGATTGGGAAGTGCACCTATATGTAACACACCTATTATGATCCCAAATACAGATCATCCTCCAGAGAGGGCAACTTGTTCTCTTGGAACATGAATCCTTTTCCCCTTTCAAATATCCAAAGCATACTACAGTATCTGAGGTTCATTTTTCCCCTCCTGAAGTTCTCATGCAGATTAGGCAGATGAGATGCGGGGGGGGTGGTCTGGGTCTGTCCAATCACTGATTGGCAGTTGGCATCATCATCTACTTAGTTTTTTGTTTTTTGTTTTTTTATCATCTTACTTAGTTCTTCAACATTGCATTAGTTTGTGGACATTTAAAAATCAAAATGTAGGGGCTGGGGATGTAACTCAGTGGTACACTTTACCTAGCATGTGCACGGCCCTGTCTTCAATCACCAGCACCAGAAAAAAAAAAATGTAGGGGCTGGGATGTAGTTCAGTGGTAGGAAATTTGCCTACCATGCTTGAGGCCCTGTGTTCAGTCCCCAGTATTCCCACCAAAATAAAAATGTAATATAAGTTGATTAATTAATGTCTTTGTCATTCATTATATATGGGGGTTCTTTGACCTAGACAGTTTATATATTTCTTAAATAACCTTCTAATTATGCATATAGTATGGTGAAAATTAAATTCAAATTGTGCAGGGGCCAGGCACGGTGCTGCACGCCTGTAATCCCAGCAGCTCAGGAGGCTGAGACAGGAAGATTGCAAGTTCAAAGCCAGCCTCAGCAATGGTGAGGCGCTAAGCAACTCAGTGAGACCCTGTCTCCATATAAAATACAAAATAGGGCTGGGGACGTTGCTCAGTGGTAGAGCACTTGCCTGGTATGCGCAAGGTCTTGGGTTTAATCTCCAGTACCAGAAAAAAATCAAAAGCAAAAAACTTGCAGAAAGATATGTTAAAAGATCACTTTAATCATTTAATCTTGTTACAGTTCTTATATAAATTTTGGAACATTACCTTCATAGTCTTATGTTTCTATATCTAAATTGTAAAAGTAGTGTTCGTTTTCCATTCTGTTAAATGCAAATGCAAACATGGGCATCTTTGCAGCTTTTGTTTTATGGGGTTGTTGATTACTGGGGATTGAATCCTAGGCACACTAACACTGAGCTTACATCCCTAGCCCTGCGGCAGCGCCCCCCCCACACACTTTTTTTTTTTTTTTTTCCTTAAGACAGAATCTCACCAAGTCTTTGGGATTACAGACATCCACCCCCAAGCCCAACTGCAGCTTCATTTTTAACAGCTCTGTAATATTTCCTCATAACAAAGATGCTATAGTTTATTTAATCAAATGCATGTATTTTAGTTTCATGGGTTTGGATTGTATAAACATAACCACCTCCACAACAGCACATTTCTGTTATTACAACATCCAGTGCCTTGAAACATTTGCAGGTTATTCTGGGATTTGTGATAAGTCCAGAAAAAACAAATGGGTTCAGTTGCTCCGTGTGTGTGTGTGTGTGTGTGTGTGTTGCTAGGGATCAAACCCAGGGCCTGATGCGTGCTAGGCTGGTGCTGTACCACTACATCTCTAGCCCCCAGTCCATTTATTAAATGCTATGAGAAGGGTGCTTTCAGGAATGTGGGCACAAATGCGATGTTTATCAGAACTCTCAGATGTTTTTGTTTGTTTTATGGTGCTGGGGATCAAGTTTAAGACCTCCTACATGCTAAGCATGTGCTCATCCACTGACCTACACTCTAAGCCCCAGAGCCCTCAGGTTTTATGAGACATCAGTCCTGTTGTATAAATCTCAGAATGTATGAATCAGTAAATTACTGCCTTAACAAGAACAACTTTTGACTATTAAATGTTTTGTGTTCTCTTAAAGCCCATCGCTGAAGCACCATTCAAGTTTGACATGGAATTGGATGACTTACCTAAGGAAAAGCTCAAAGAACTCATTTTTGAAGAGACTGCTAGATTTCAGCCAGGATACAGATCTTAAATTTTTCAGGTACGTGGAGCTTTAGCCACGTAGTTAACCCTAGAGAAGGAGAAAGAATATAAGTGTCATTAGAAAGTAAAAGAATTCAATGTATTCCTCTTTACTTAAATTAACTTTTATACTCATGGCTATTGAATTTCAAACTGTAAAAATTACATTTTGTCTTTCACCATTGTTCAAAAGATATACTTAGAATTCTTTAATTTCTGGCAGTTTATATTGACTTATAGTTACAGAGATAGGAAATTAAAGTGAAAGTTTCTAGCATGATAGCTACAGTGAGACTGGTGTTTAGGCAGAATGGAACTTACCAAAGTTGATTTTTTTGAGAAACTAAATTCATGGGCAAGAATAAGTTCGAGGTCTTCATTCCTGAAAATTTTGGTTTTTTTACTTCATATGACATTTTTTTTTATTTTTTTAGTTGCTGATAGACGTTTATTTTATTCATTTATTTATATGTGGTGCTGAGAATTGAACCCAGTGCCTCACACGTGCTAGGCTAGTGGCACTGAACCGCAACTCCAGCCCTTTATGTGACAGTTTAAATGTTGGGAAATTTTAACATGTAACTTTTGAGGCCCTCCGACTTCCCCTTCTCCCTGCAGTACTAGGAATTGAACTCAGGGCCTTGCTACGCAAGCACTCTACCACTGAGCTACATCCCCAGCTACCTAGGACTTTTTTCTAAGAATTGGGAACTTCATTCAATAAAGAATTGAACTTCATTCAATAAATACCATGACTTAAGTATACATATGATAGCTAGTCAGGACAGAGAACACCCATAGGCTATTTAAGCCAGTGGAGTGCTAGGGAGACAGCATGAGAGTGAAAATCATGACGAGTGGACATAGGAAATAGCGAGGAAAGGAAGAAAGATGCATAGAGTCTCAAGAACACATAGGTTTTCACAACTTGACTTCATGGATTGGTTTGGTTTTGGTTTATTTTTTGAGTGAACCCAGAACCTTGCACACACCAGGTGAGCACTCTTACCCCTGAGCTACATCCCCAGCCCTTTATTTTTTATTTTGAAAGGGTGTCTCACTAATCAACTGAGTCTGGCCTCGAATTTGCAGTCCTCCTCCTTCAGCCTCCAAAATTGCTGTGATTACAGGCATGCACCACTGTGCCTGACTTGACTTAATTTTTTATATTCATAGTATCAGCTTATGCAGAACAGGTATGTGCAGAGGGTAATCTGTACTTGTAGGAAGCATGGACATCAGGGTTCACTGCTTTCCAAGGAGAGGAGCCAGCCATGTTTTCAGAGTGACAGTCTGATAGCTGAGCATTCATTTTGTTTGTTTATTTTTGAGACAGGGTCTTGCCAGGTTGCCATTGTCTAGCCTCAGACTTGTCAGGGCTAGTCTCAATATTACAATCCTTCTGCCTTAGCCTTCCAAATTACAGAGATTACAGGTGTGTGCATCAGGCCCCACATTCCCCTTTGCCTTCAGAGCATTCTATTCTTCAAGATAGTCCATTGTTTTGTATTCATTTCCAAGCCCCTCCTTCACTTTGGAATTATGGATAATTCAGAGTTTTACTTAGATACCTTTAGGAGTCACACCACCACACACACACACACACACACACACACACACACACACATACTTTTTATTAGAAACTGAAAGTCCTTCATTTCTTTATTCAAGAGTAATGAATGTGATTACTTGGCAACTGCTTGTTTGCCAATGATAGATGGTCTTTTGGTTTTCATCTTTTTCTTGCTGCCTGCTTTTTTCAGCAGATTCATAGTATGTGAGCATCTCTCTGAAAACTGTTCATTCCACAACTCCCTTCCTCCCATGGGAAGCACAGCCACCAGTTTAGTAATCCAGAGAGTTACAGTTAGTAGAGTCCTCTGTGTCTGCCTCTTCTGATGAGATAGATAGAAAAGAAATGGAAATTTAGGTGCTTGCCCCTGAGAAACTCCTAGTGGAGACTTGGTTCTGTAATTAATGCAGCCCACAAAGATGTCCAAATACTATTCTCTGTTCAGATTAGAAGTATGGGCAAGCAAAGTTGGGAAAAGCTTCATCAAGGAGGTGAAGGCTAAGCTGATCCATTGGAAGGATTTATATGGATCTAGACAGAAACTGCATAAGGGATAGGGTTATACGGTGGCAGTGTTGGTAAATTAAGAAATGTACAAAAGAAGAAAACACAAATCTGGATTTTAGAGAATGTATGATGAGAGAAAAAAGAAATAGGGCTATATCAGAACCCTCGAAATGAGCAGGGAAGTAAAGAATCGTGAGGAGCAGCCAAAGCAGTTGCTGGGAAAAGCTTTGAATGGAAGCAGCATGGAAGGAGCTGACGATATCCCTTGATAGTCAGATGTGTCTGTAGAGACTACAGAAAAGTGACCAAGGTGGCATTGAGGTTGTGGTGGAACAGGAGGCCATCAGTGGAGTTTTGGAATAGTGGTTTCTGCAGTGATTTTTTTTCCTTTGAGGTTTTCTGTTAGGTAGGTATCCATTCTCTCCTACACTGTGCTTTTTATCATATTTGAGTCTGGAAACAATAGCTCAAGCTGAGGGTTCCTGGGACTCTCTTAGTCAGTGCCCAGGCTGGAAAGCAGAAGCCACTCCAGGTATTCCACACAGAAGGCATATGATTGCTCAGAAGGTGCTAGAAGGACTCAAGAGCAAAAGTGGGAATTAGCAGACTGGGTGCTAGGGAACCCATCGTAACTGCATCTGTCAGAGACTGCAGACACTTCCCATCACTGGGGAGGAGGAAGGGTCAGGAGACCCTACTGTCACTGACTCAGGGAGATTGTGGGGCCTGAAGTCACTATCTATGAAACCCAGGAACTACTCTCCTCCTCCTTCAAACTAAGGGCCTTAATGATTCCTTTCACAGCTTATTTTTCTAGTGAGTAGCCTCTGATTTTTCCCATCTTCCTTGTCTTAGTTCACATGCACTTCTGCCTAGTCTGAACCAGGTACTTTGTCAGACACCAGGAGTAAGTAGAACAGACAGACCTTTGTGTGGCCTCCAAGGAGCACCCAGTCTAGCAGGGGAGAAATCATACAACCAGAGCAACTGTGCCCATGTGTGGCACATGAGGTTTAACATGAGAATAAGTTTTTCATCATTTGTTCACTCAGCATTGAGGAATTCTTAGTGCCAGATAGGAGGAAAATAAAGATGAATAAGACCCAGGCTTTTTTGTCCAGTAGCTTGATAGCAGGAAACAGGCAAACAATAAGGAGTATGTACAGTATCAGAGGTGCTATAGCAGAAGTGAGTAAGGGCACAACAGGCTCCAAGAGTAGCTAAGTAGAGTGAGGTATTTGTGCTGTGCTGAATCCTGAGTGCATGTGGGGAAGGGACCACAGTAGTACCAAACCAGGAAGAGCAGAGCATGTGAGCACAGGCTTGAGAAACTAGGAGGAGTCTGCAGAGAAAGGGCCAAGCCCTGGACATAGTCCTTGCCTTATTAAGGAGGCTAAATCTCCTTCACAAGTAGTTTCCATCTTGAAGTGTTGTCTCAGGAGACTGAGGGCAGCAAGGAAGTAAAAGGACCTTGCAAGCAGGGACCAGTGGGATGGTTGGCCAGGCCACTGGAGAAAAGGGCAGTGTAGCATCATAGAAGGGAGCCAGACAGAGGCCAGGGTGCCCCTGGAGCTACATGATATGGCTGCTGACTGAATGCCCTCTGAAGTTAGCATTATAGACACGGACCAAGATTCTCACTAGGTGCACCTCAACTCTTAGTTCAGGTGTGGCAGGCATATCACATCATTTATTTGTTCCAGGCACACAGATTTTCATTATGTCCTTAAAACCTGGCCTTTTCCATTGTTCTTTTAATGGCAGTTTTCAACTGTTCTTAAAAGTTCAAAGAATTTTAAAGTAGACACCCATATTCTCACCACCTAGATTCTACCATTGTTTCACTATGCTCATTTTCCCCTTAACTCTCCATCTGTTCTTCCATCTACCCATCAATCCATTTTCTTCATACATTTTAAAGGAAATTGCCAACATCTAGTCTGACTTATAGTTTAGTCATCTAGAATATAAAAATGAATCCAAAGGAGGGTGGGACTGGGAAAATCTATTAACCTACCTTCCAGGTTCTTTTCATAAGCATTTCATTTTGGTGGTCATAGCAGTACTTTCTGAACACACACTGCAGGTCTATGATTGTGGAAACCAAAGATTAGAGTACCTAAGAGTTTTGCTCAAGATTGTACATCAGTGCAAAACTTGGCAGAGGATCCAGGCATTGTGTACTTAAGATGCCATTTTCTTGTGATCAATGCACACTGCCTCCTTGTGCCCTAGGGACATCTCAGGACTTGTTCACAACCCTAAGGAACATGTTCCTGAGTTCCTAGCCTTACAGACTTGAGATTAAAAGCTCCATATCAGAGAGCCTGCCAAGTAGGAAGTGCTGTGAGACACAGGAAGTTAGACAGAGGTGCTGATCACCTACTTTGCTGCAGCTGAAAAGAACTGAAAAACATGCACACTAAGAACTTTTTTGGCAGAGGAAGTTCTCAAAGGACCCCTCTGCTTGCTGAAGCCAGGTATTTGTAGTGACCTGAGAGATTTGTTGTATTTTTGTTTTTGTTTTTTTGTACCAGGGATTGAACTCAGGAGACTTAACCACTGAACCACATCCCCAGCCCTTTTTTTGTATTTTATTTAGAGATGGGGTCTCAATGAGTTGCTTGGGGCCCTGTTAAGTTGCTGAGGCTGGCTTTGAACTCCTGTCTCAGCCTCCTAAGCCACTGGGTTTACAGGCATGTGCCACCATGCCTAACTGACCTTAGGTCTTAAAGGGTCTAAGTGTTTCTTTGTATTTTGCTTGTGGAGATTTTAGTTACCAGTCTCAAAGGTATATGAAGTCAGTACCTATGACATCCTCACTTAGGCCCATCTCCTCGGTCCCCTGCCATGAGACTGTGACAGTAGAAGTTCTCATCTTTCCTCTTCTGCCTGTTAGTGATATGAACTTTCTCAGAAGTGTTAATTACTAAAGGCTATTAACCTCATCTCCCTGTGGTTTCCTAGAAGGTGAAAGCATTTTAGGGCAGCTTTAACTTAAGCCAGCCAATAGGTTTGACTGCAGCTTATGATGTGTACCTCTAAACAGCAGAAGCCACTTCCCCCTTAGCCCATCTCCTTGTCCCTGGTTGGACACCCATCCAGGGTGGAAAGATGGGTATGACACCCATCCTTCATGCCCTGACTCCTGAAAGGGAGGTAAAAGCCATAGCAGTGCTGAGGGTAGAACCTGGGCCTCGCACCAACTAGGCAAGTGCTCTGCCACCTAGCTACATCCCTAGCACTCTACTAGATATTCATGTTCCAGCCCTCTGGGAATCAAACCCAGTTCACCTTTCCAGAATCCCACCCTACTGTCAACCAGCACCAGGTTTTGCTTTCAAAGAAAACTTGAGCATTATTAACAACACAAACTCTGTTGTCTGTGCTGTTGACTTCATCCTACCTGGTTATACAGAGAGAAAGAGACTTGATAAGAATAGGAGGAGACAGATTTTTTTGCATAGAAATAGATGTAGTACTTTACAAAGGCCTTGGAACTCTAATTTTGACTTTGGAGTGATGTATACCATGTAGTTAATAAAGGGCATCCTGGGAACACTGAAGCTAATCTGGCTGTGAATGTCAGTGCCTGTGCATCTTTCCTATGATTATTATGGAAACATCCTCTAAGAACTGTCTGAGAAAGGTGCCATTGAAGTCTGGGCAGAGCCTCAGCCCCTTCAAAACTGCCATGTGTTACACATGCCGAGGTGTGTGCATGTGAGGTGACGTTTGTAGTGATTTTCCCGCTTTTGCTTTTTTTACCTTTCTGTTTCATGATGCTGATGATGAGATTTTAATGTTCATGGTTTTCACTTCTCCATTTTGTAATACTGCTGATGTTGTTTTAACATGTTTTAACTCCCAGGTTTGTTTGTGTTTTTACAGGGCAAGGGATCAGAGGACTGGACGTGCTCAGACATCGGTGTTCTTCTTTCCAGTTCTTGACCCCTGGTCCTGTTTCCAGCCTGTCTTGGCTTATTCAATTTGACTCCTTTGAGCCATTCAGAGGGGTGGTTTCTGGTAGTTGTGGCTTTTATGCTTTCAAAGAATTCCTTCAGTCCAGAGAATTCCTCCTGGCACCCCTGTGTGTGTCACCCACCAGTGACCGGCAGCAGTATGTACTTCCAGTGCACCTACTGCTTACTGTTGCTTTAGTCACTAATCGCTTTCTGGTTTGAAAGATGCAGTGGTTCCTCCCACTTCTGAATCCTTCCTACATGATGCCCTGCTGACCCATGCCTCACCAGAACGAGAGTCTTTCCACATTGGCTCTAGTCACTGGCATCTTTATGATAAGGAAGGCTACTACCTAGGGCACTTTAAGTCAGTGACAGCCCTAAATTTGCACTTCCATCTGTTGACTATAATTGTCCCCCAGAGCTTATGGAAATGCCTTGTATGACACTGCAACCTGCAGCAAGTGCTTCTGTCTCGGGAATCCTTTGGGAGCACTTGTCAGTGTCTTTTCTAATATCATTTAGTTACTAACATATTTAAGTTATGTGCTATTTGCCCAGCTTTTAGAAAATTCAGTCATTTTCTGAATAGAAAAGAAGTACTGCACCCAGCAATGTCATTCTGCAGATTCACTGTGGTTACTTATACCAGTTACAGAAATATAACACTTGTCAAAATGTATTACATGCAGTACTTAATGTTTGCTAGACCTGCATAAAAAGATTTGAAGTGGCAGCTGTGCTCAGCATTTGATGAGAAATACAGAAGGTCACAGTACTGTGGAATGTTTCTGGAGAAGAAGTGAGCAGGCTGATCCACATGTCCAGGGTGGAATTCCACACACCTGGTGCATATATGCCCTGAGCTGTTTCACTAACCACATTCAATGCTGGAGGATTTAGCAGAGAGGAACACTGCAACTTTAAATGAGAAAGTGTACAATTCTTTTTCCTTCTACAGCATGTCAGCATTTCAAGTTCATTTTTCAACCTACAATATAACAATTTGTAATAAAGCCTTCATGAGCTCATGACATGAAGCACTGTTCTGTCGTCAAGTACTCTTAAATATTTCTGATACTGCTGAATTAAGACCATCAGAAAAAGCTAGCATTAAGTCATGTTCAGAGCTCTCCATATTTTCTTGATCTCTTTAAGTATTTGTTCTGCCACTGTGTACTGTGGAGTTGACTCGGTGTTCTGTCCCAGTGCGGTGCCTCCTGACTCCCCCACTGCTCTCTGTGGTGAGAAATTTGCCTTGTTCAATAATTACTGTACCCTCGCATGACTGTTACAGCTTTCTGTGCAGAGATGACTGTCCAAGTGCCACATGCCTATGATTGAAATGAAAAATCTATTGTTACCTCCGAGTTGTGTTCCACGGAAAATGCTATCCAGCAAATCATTTAGGGAAAATAATTCTATTTTTAGCTTTTCATTTCTCAGCTGTCTTTTTTTTTTTTTTTTTCTTGTTTGATTTTTGACAGCAATGGAGAATGGGTTATATAAAGACTGCCTGCTAATATGAACAGCAATGCACTTGTAATTCATGGAAATAAATGTACATCTTTATCTTCACATTCATGTTAAGATTCAGTGTTGATTTCCTCTGGATCAGTGTGTCTGAATGGACAGCCAGGTTCTGTTTTTTGCTTCAAATAACAATGCCCATGGGCTTCATTTCCCCACCCTAGGCATTGCCCCACACTTCAGTGTACATGAGGTGGCTTACAAAGGCTTACTAATTATCTGCACAGCAGATAATTCTGACATATTTCTTTGTTCAAATAATAAGTCTTAAATAGTCTGTCAAACCCTGATGACAAAACCCAAACATCTCAGGTTGGAATCTCTGGTTCCCTCCAAAAAGGGGCCTGCCTGTGTGCCCCAGAGCTGCTGCTAGCACAGCCAAGTGCTGGGAAGGACTGCCCAGCACCACATGGTGCATGCCGCCTGGCCCAGTGTGCTGACACACCTCATGGGGCTAAAGAAAGATGGCTTAGTCATCCTCAGAAATAAGAATCATGTCTTGATTCTTGCCCTAAAAATACATACTTTTCACTTCCACCCTCTGAGCTGCCATATCATGGTCCATGCAGCATTGACAGGATACAGAGATTTGACTGTTATTTGATATATTGATAAATAAGTCAGTTTTCATTTTAAAAAGAGCATTGACAGTTTTATTACTCATTTCTTTATACTTTTTAATGCAATGTTAATATTATTAATTTAATTTGCAATCTTATTCTAGGTAGAAAAACTGTAGCCTCAGCTACTAATATCTAGGGACTACAAGCTCTGCCATCCCCTTTGTTGGTACTGTGGAATCAGATTGGCATGAAACCACTCACTGCATTCTAGAATTACTATAGCCACAGGTAGTATACTTTTCATTAATATCATGTGATATGTAATTTAACAGGTCAGAGAATTGTCATAACCAAGGTACCTGTGAAACTATGAGTTATTATGTGTAACAGACACATCATTTTGGTTTTATATCTCTAAATATGTACAGATTATGTCATCTCAATTTATATTGGTGATGCTGAATGCCTCCATTATTAGCATGCTTAGATAAGCTTTCTGACATTTTTGGTGTCTAAAATGTAAGCAAAAAATTCCCATTGAAACATTCCGGGCCTTTTGTTTGGTATGAAACAGCAGCCAACAAGCCTGTGGGATAGATGTGAGAACCTATCAGGAAGACTCTGCCCTGACAGTCTTTAGAGCTCACAGAGAAACAGACCACCCACCATGGAATCTGGGTAAACGAATATCATCATGTTCTGTGTGCAGGTGTGGTATATTCACACTTGTTTCTGCTCTTTTCAGGCAGAGGCAGTGGGTGTGGAGAAAACTGTTAGCTTTAGTAAGCTACATATGGCTCACCAGTAGTTGTTTCTGAGGAATCATGAAGGTAAACCACCCACATGCTACATAATATTCAGCCCATTAAGAGGAGACTCTTGGATCTTTATTTGCTTTTATGTTAATACGGTTTTTTAATTAACTTTTATATAGTATGGTAACCATATGTTAATACACACATACATATGCACACATGCTTTGGGTCCTTCCATAATACTTTTATATTTGTAAATCAATGTTTTGGAGCAATCCCAAGTTTAAGGGAAATATTTTTGTAAATGTAGTGGTTTTGAAAATCTGAGCAATCCTTTTGCTTACACATTTTTAAAGCATTTGTGCTTTAAAATTGTAATGCTGGTATTTGAAACACGATACTCCTATAGTGCAGATGAGAAGCGTATAAAAGTGGAGTAAGGATGTGGTTTCTCTTCTGTCATCCAACTCAACATGATGGATCAGCAATGACTGGGAATCCAGAGTGAATTCTCTAGGATTATACCAGGTTTACCTTAAGCTTGTTGCCTTTTTGTGATGTTTATCCGTGTAGAGCACTCCAGAAAGTTCTGAAACTGCTTTGTATCTGCTTTGTACTGTTGGTGCCTTCTTGGTATTGTACCCCAAAACTCTGCATAGATTATTTAGTATAATGGTAAGTTTAAAAAAAATGTTAAAGGAAGATTTTATTAAGAATCTGAATGTTTATTCATTATATTGCTACAACTTAACATTTATTTGTGGTATTTGTGATTTGGTTAATCTGTATAAAAATTGTAAGTAGAAAGGTTTATATTTCATCTTAATTCTTTTGATGTTGTAAACGTACTTTTTAAAAGATGGATTATTTGAATGTTTATGGCACCTGACTTGTAAAAAAAACTACAAAAAAAATCGTTAGAATCATTAAATTGTGTCCCTGTATTACCAAAATAACAGCACTGTGCATGTATAGTTTAATTGCAGTTTTACATGTGAAAGTATGAAATGGTCTAGGCCTTAATTACAGCATTTCCCAAATAAGCATGCCTTCCTCCTTTGATTTTGCTTATGGTAATTAGTGATAGGATCATAAGGTCATCTGGAGTCAAAATAGGGTTTTAGTTTAGTCCCCTACATTTCCCAGGTGGTTCTTCAGACCTTGGGACAAAACAGGGAGGAAGGTGTTACACACATCCTCTCTTCCTATGCCTCCCACCCTTATCTTCAGCAATCCTAATGCTGGGGCAACCCTTTTTTCAGACCAAGAAGTCATAACTGTATTAGTGAGTCTTAAGACATTTTGATTCTTGTCAGTGTTAAACATTATGCAGTGACTTACTTACAAGACAAATGGTTTTTTTCTTGCTGTTGTTTGTTTGGTACTGGGATTGAACCTGGAAGTGACTTGACAATGAACTACATCCCCTTCCCTTTTTAATTTTTTTTTTTAATAAATGGACACAATACCTTTTTTTAATGTATTTATTTTTATGTGGTACTGAGGATTGAACCCAGTGCCTCACACATGCTCGGCAAGCGCTCTACCATTGAGCTACAGCCCCAACCCCCGTTTTTTATTTTGAGACAGGATCTCTTTAAGTTGCTGAGGGTGGCCTGGAACTTGTGAATCTTCTGCCTCAGCTTGCTGAGTGTTTGGGATTACACCACACCCAGCAAGGGTTTTTTGTTTTGTTTTTTCCCAGGTAGTAGAACCCAGGGGTTTTCTACCACTGACCTACACTTGCAGCCATTTTTATTTTTTTATTTTGAAACAGGGTCTCACTAAGTTACACTGGCAGCCCTTGAACATGTGATCCTTCTGCATCAGCCTCCCAAGTTGCTGGGATTACAGGCATGTGCCGCTGTGCCTTGGTGGGAAATGTTTTTGATGTAGTATTGTAGAAAAAACATAGGCCCCCCAAACTGGATTCACATACTGCCTCTGCTTTGGGCTGCTGATTCTACTTCTTTGTGCTGCAGTCTTTCCATGGTGTACTCTCAACTATGAGCAGAACCAAAATTGCGTTTATGTGGTGAAGATTATAGAAATATATTTCAGGTGATTAGTGTGGTTCCTCAAAGCAAGAATTCAGTAAATAGCAAGTCTTTCTAAGTGCTTTTTAGGGAATTTTTCATTAAATGTTACAGGGGATCACTAAAATGTCTACTTACTATAAAAACTGCTTTTTGTAGATCTAAGGAAGGAAAAGCTATCAGAAACTTTCTTCAGGGAAATAACAGCCTAAAACTGGAAGTTTTCAAAGGAGAATTTGAAACACTTGTGGGTACATCACATTCACTTTCCCCTAGTTGCCCAAATCCTATAGAAAGCAATCACAATTTGTTCAACATAGAACGCTGATAATCACAGTTCCCCACTTTACCAATAATGAGCTCCTTCCTTAGCAATGGCATACCAGTTGTGGTTGCAGGGACAGTCATTATCTCTGAGTGAGTCTAAGAGGCAGACACCAGCAGGGAAGGGGAGATGGAGTGCTGGGGCTGGGCCTGCCAGGGGGAAGAGAAAGTGCAGATGGACACAGGCTCGCTGAATCTGGCCAAGGATGGCCAAAGACATTAATAGGCAGAAAGGAAGAAACAGAGGTCATGCCCCGTAACATGTCTTTTAGGGTGAAGTGGGTCTCTGCTGAGGATGAGGAAAATCCTCCTTAGGAAGTGGAAATGAGGGGTTGGGGTTGTAGCTCAGTGGTAGAGCACTTGTCTTGCATGTGCAAGGCACTGGGTTTGAGCCTCAGCACCATTAAAGTTATTGTGTCCATCAAGAACTTTATGTATATAAAATACATATATGCATGTATATATATATATTTTTTCTTTTTTAAAGCAGGAAGGAGAACTGCCCACCAGTGTGAAGGGCCTCAGTGATGATGCAGTAGGACATTGTTATTACATATCATTAACTGGGCTGGGCAAAGCAGAGGACCAAGGGGATGAGGTGTGGTGATGAGACTGAGGAGACAGGCCATAGTACCTGGGGGAAGAGGTTACAGTAGTTGGGTCCACTGCTCATGGTGAACACCCACTATACACTGAGCAGACATGATGGGAGACCATAGTCAGGTACTGCCTCATGTCCAGATTTATTTATTTAAAGTGGAGTGACTCAGAAACAAGCCTGGACTATATCTATGGAAAGCAGAAATTTGTCACAGTAGGACCATTCTTAGAACTGTGAGATCAGTGTATTGCGTGTGTCACCCTTGTGGATAGTGATATTGAGATGGTAGCTAGGAGGGAGGGAAGAAGGAGACCCCATTCAATTTGAGTTGCAAGTTATTCAGTGGAAGAAACCATGGGTCTTGCCTCAATTTACTAATATGCTCTCAAATCAATTCAGCATACACTTACTGAGTTCCTGCCATACAGCAGCAAAGCCAGTGGCTGGGCTGCGTCAAGTACTTCCTCCATCTTCAGGAAATCCCTGGAGTTGCAAGTCTGAGGAAAGGGGGAGAGTTTTTCATCTATATAAAGGGCAAAAAGACCTATGTCCAGTACCTTTGTGATTTTCTGTGGTGAGCCATAAAGTGAATTTAAAAAGCTTAATGATTATAACAGGAATGTGGGAAGTAATTCATTTAGAAACAGCTTTCTGTCTCTGGGAAGATCAGACATTCTGGGTGGCCATCTCTTCACATGGGCTTTGAGAACCATTATAGTGATGCAGGCAAACATGGAAAATAGGCAAGATCCTTCCTACTTGAAATGAAAAACATCTTTAATCCCTGATGCTTGGGGAAATTCTTCCCTGCTTCCTTCTTTCTCCTCATTCTGTTTCTTAATTTCCTCTTCCCAAAGACAAGAGTTGAAGGGAATTGTTTGTATAAAATGTTCACCTTCAGCTGATGGGACACAGTTGGGAATTGCAGCCTGTGATGTGCTTGGTTGGGACCCAAGGATAGGAAGCTCAACAATTTTAGTTCAATGATGTAGAATAACGCTGTAGACACACAAACTTGGGAAAGAAGTGTCAATTAAAACGATAGGTAAGAGCCAGGCACAGTGGCACACACCAGTAGTCATCACCTGAGGATACAAAACAATGGCTTAAGCCCAGGAATTAGGACCTGCCTGGACAATAGACCACATCTCAATTAAAATACTAGGTAAGGGAAGCACGTGATTGGAAGTTGGGGACGATTATTCTTTAATGACCAAAAGGAGCAGGGGAACCAATACCTGTCTGGTATAGTAAGACCAGAAGGTAATAGAAACCAGTTGTCAACTGCATAAATGGTGGGAGGAAGTTGCCTGTTGGACCAGGGAGGGCACATCTATGCTGTGGGAAACCTGGCAATGGAAGCCAAGCATATGAAGGAGCAAGAGGGGGTGGAAGTTATGCAACCTGGGGCACTTGAAACAGGGCCACAGCTTTCAAGCCCAGTACAAGGCAATGGAGGAAGGTATGTTGCAGATTGACAATGTAGGCACACAGGCTGTCCACACACACAGGATCCTTATTCTGATTGTTTTTCTATTTCTGTTTGTTTCAGAGTGCTGGGGGTTGAACCCAGGACCCTGCTAGGCAAGCCCTGCTACCACAGAGCCACATCCTCATCCCCCTTTAGGGCCACTCTGAGACCAGTTTAGAGAGTCAGGCAGGGAGTCAGTGTCCACATTACCATTCCTGTAAATCTATACCCCGTAAGTCAAGAGATTTGTTTTATTCTCTTTCCAAAAGTGCCACTACTTCCTTTTAAGATTTTAAAGTATTCCCACTTCATGGGAGCTGGCTAGACTTTAATAAGCTAGGAAATGTGGGTTTTCTGAAATGGAACCAATCATAACACAAGACCACAGCAAGAGATCTACGCCAAAGACGTGAGAATGGCACCAAGGAGCCAATGCTAAGGATGAGACTGTAGCTTAATAGTATGTCATTGCTCAAGTTTTTGCATTTTTGAATACTTTTATCACCATTGCCCTTTCTGGAATGAAATCTAAAAATTACCTGCAACCCTGCCTATCTGCTTCCCACCAAATAGCATAATGTTCTGCCAGAACATTTGATTTACGAATCAAAAGATGATGAGAGAAACCAGAGAGAAGAACAAATGTCCCAAAGAGCAAGCAATCAAAGAAACAGCAAGGTCATAGATGGTTGTCAACACCACCACTGCATATTGAGGTGGGCACAGGGGTCACCTGCAGGACATCCTCCTGGCTTCAAAGAACGGGAGAAATTGTTAAGACCACTGGAGAAGCCATACAAATAAGGGGAGAAGGCAGCAGTATTGCAATAGCTATGCATTTAATTTTAGTTAACATAGTAATAAAGAAGAAAAAAACTAGCAGGGTTTGGTAGCACATGCCTATAATTCCAGCAGCTTGGGAGGCTAAGGGCAGGAGGATCTCGAGTTCAAAGCCAGCCTCAGCAAAAAGCAAGGCACTAAGCAACTCAGTGGCAGTGAGACCCTGCCTATAAATAAAACACAAAAAAGGGCTGGGGGTGTGGGTCAGTGGTTAGGTGCCCCTGAGTTCAATCCCCGGTACCCACCCCCTCAAAATAGGAAAAAAACTACAATGCTATAAGGGCTTCAAAAAGAAAATACCTACAGGGATGAGTTAGAGGTACCAACTTCCACAGTATTAGAAAATACAATTACTGCTAGATTGAAAATCTAAATCAGCAAGGGCAGCTGCCTCACTTTCTGAGTCAGTTGATTGAGAAGGAAATGTGGGACCAAAACAGATTTTTAAAAGGAGGGAGAATTGTCGAAAGGCATTAGAAGAATTAACACCAGGGATCATTCTGCCCCTGGAAGCAGAGTCTGGGAGCATAGTTTTTAAAGGGCAACCGCCAAAGGGAGAAGCATGGGGCAAGGAGGAGTTACAGGGCCCTCACTGTTAAATTCCCTAGAAAGAGCCGGGCACCTATAATCCCAGCACTTGGGAGGCCAAGGGAGGAGGATCACGAGTTCAAAGCCAGCCTCAGCAATTTAGCGAGGCCCTAAGCAACTCAGTGAGACCCTGTCTCTAAATAAAATACAAAAAAGGGCTGGGGATGTGGCTCAGTGGTGGAGTGCACCTGGGTTCAATCTCTGGTACCAAAAAAAAAAATTCCCTGGAAAGAGCCCTCTGCTGCCAGTCACATGCATACCACATGAAGAATATTTTAGTGAAATCAGAAGGGGAGAAAAAGGCCAATGATGTCCTTGACAAAAGAGGAAACAGAATGCCTCAGCTCTGACTTGTTTCTGTTCTCTCACCAGTGGCTGGAGACACAGGAAGCCAGCAGTCAGTGCATTTCAACACAATCATACCTCCCTGAACCCAGGAGGTTGGGGCCTGGGACAAGTCCCAGCTTGATTCTGTCTGGCTTCCCTCTAAGGGAAAAAGGAGATGCTCAAGTAGGCATACAGGAACCTCGAAGCCACATGGAACTAGCACAGACACACCCTCCGGCTACCCTTCGTTACTCACCTCTGACATTGACATGTTGATCCGTGCTGGTGTGCCTGTGCAAGCACCTGCTGTTTCCATTTAGGAACCAGCTGTCATAGGATGCCCCATCTGAGATGAAAGCAAGATATCTCCACGGGCAAAGGTGCTCCAAAATAAAACAGATATACCCCTCAATCACCCTTCAGGACATCTCAGGGAGCCTCCTGTCAGCCAGGGCTTGGGTAGCATCTCTGAGGCTTCCTTGCTGCTGAGCTGTTGATGAAGCCGGTATTGATACAAATACCAGGGACTAGCTTGATTCGATCTCCACTGGGATGCTCAGACAGCCTGGGGTCCAAGCCTGGGTTCTGATCTTGGACCAGATGGTTCACTGATTTCAGGCAGGGTCCTCCCTGCCTCAGGCCTCTGCCTGATGACAGCCCCTGCCTCTCAGTGGCCTGCTGGTTCACTCCTCTCCTTTCCTTCTTGTGTCTTGTTTGCTTAAGTTTTCTTTTTCCTTGGAGAAAGCAGGTGTATGTTTCTGTTCTGGATGCCCTGTCAGGACCCTAAAAGAGCCCCCATGCTCTGGTCCTCAGTGCCAGTGAACAGCAGCAGCAGAAGCCTTCGTACAACATCCCCACTTCTATCCCACCTCAAGCAGCAACCACACACAACGGAAATCAGATCATGGGATCTCCCAGGTGGAATGTCTTCTTCTGAAGGCCCTGAATCCACACAGTGTTCACTGCTGCTGCTGCTGCTGCTGACACTCACTGACCCCAGGCCTTTCCAGGCTTGCTGCTCTGCACCTCAGCCCAGGGACCCTTTGCTGGAACTCCCTCAGTCCCAAGGGTGAATTCACAGCATGTGCCTACCAGGTCTGGCTCCAGTGTTGAAGCAAACCAGAAGCTGAAGAAAAAGCCCAAGACCACAACCCCTCAGACTGGAGCAGGAAGGCAAAGCTTTTCCCAGGATGGACGCCAAGACCTCCCCAAGCTCTGCCATGGCAGCCCTGCCTTGCAGATTGGCCAGATGAAGAGTGCTGCAGGATTCAGGAAGCACTCCTTGTATACCAGGGAATTGCTTTCTTTTTTTTATTATTTTTTAAAAATAGTTTTTTGGTTGTCAGTGGACCTTTATTTTATTTATTTATACGGAGTGCTGAGAATCAAACCCAGTGTCTCACACATGCTAGGCAAGTGCTCTACCACTGAGCCACAACTCCAGCCCAGGAATTTCTAAGATGCATCATTCTCTTAGGTACAAGAGGGGTGGTTGTTGTCGTCGTCGTTGTTGTTGTTGTTGTTGTTTTGATATTTTGGTGTTTTTGCTTGTTTGTTTGTTTTGTTGTGCTTTTGGTTTTGGTGCTGGGGATTGAACCCAGGGCCTCATGCATGCTAAGTTAGAACTCTACCACCGAACCACACTCCAGCCCAACCAAGAGATTTAATACTTTAAATTACTGTGGTAAGCAGGGCAGGGGAATCCTTAGAACTTGAAACCATTAGAATCAGAAAGCATTTCATGGAAGCTACCAGATGGCAAGTGTGAAGCCTGCATAAAGGCTCTGGGAATTTCAGAACATTGCCATCCACAAAAATTTTTTCATTTTACCTCTTCATCAATGCATTGATTTGTTTACTCAGTATAACAACTAGATCTCAGACTACAACTACAGAAGGTCCCCAGCATACCTTAGTTGTACTTACAATCTTTTGACTTTTCAATGGTGCAAAAGTGATACACATTCAGTAGAAACCATACTTTGAATTGTGAGTTTTGATTTTCTTGGGATAGTGGCATACAGTATGATCCTCTCACGTTGATGCTGAACAGCAGCAGCAGCCGTTGCTCCTAGTCAGCCCTGAGATCACAAGGGGAAAGGACTTAACACTCCAGTGTCCTGTGTTGTAAGCTAGGATGTTCAGTAGGTTAAATGGATTAAATACACTTTTGAAGCCAGGCATTGTAGCAGCATGCTGTAATCCCAAAAAGTGAGGCTGAGGCAGGAGGACTGCAAATTCAAGACCAGCCTGGGCAACTTAGCAACCCTGTCTCAAAATTAAAAATAAAGAGAATTCAGAATGTAGCTCAGTGGTAAAGCACCTTTGGGTAAAAATAAAGAGAATTCAGAATGTAGCTCAGTGGTAAAGCACCATATAATACTAAATCATATATATATATATATATATATATATATATATATATATGATTTTATGATACTTTCAACTTATGAAGGGTTTATCAAGACAAACACATCATGGGTAGAGGAACACCTGTTTGTTCTACTTTCCAAGCTCTAACATTAGTCTTGAGAGCAGTTAACACTCCTTTGTCAAAATCCTCTGATATCAGGGAGACCTATATATTCCCATTCACTGTGGTTATCAAACCTCATCTTAGACACCTCTTGAGTCCTATGTGAGCATTCCTTTCTTCACAAAATCTGGCCACTTCCCTCCTCTTGTACATATTCCTATCTTAAAAATAGATTTTTACTTGTTTTTAGTATACTTTTAGACTTTTGGAATAATTGAGCAGATAGTATATAAAGTTCCACGTACTTACCCTACTCACCCCTCCAACACCCCTCTGCATACCTATTCCTCCCTCCCTAACTCCTGGCAACCAAAGTTTTACCTTTTCTCAAAAAAAAAAAAAAAGCAGACTTGCTTTTTTCATTTAGTAATTTGCACTCAAGATTTCTCCATGTCTGCTTATGGCTAGATAACTAATTTCTTTTTTTGTTTTTGTTTTTTTGTTTTGTTTTTTTGTTGTTGTTGTTTTTGGTACTGGGGATTGAACCCAGGGACACTCGACCACTGAACCACATCCCCAGCCCTATTTCGTATTTTATTTAGAGACAGGGTCTCCCTGAGTTGCTTAGGGCCTCACTAAGTTGCTGAGGCTGGCTTTGAACTTGTAATCCTCCTGCCTCAGCCTCCCAGGTGCTGGGATTACAGGCATGTGCCACCACGCCCGGCACTAATTTCTTCTTATCACTGAATAATATTCCATCACATGGATGTACGACAGTTTGTTTATCCATTCAGCTAGTGACGGACATCTCAGTTGCTTTCAGTTTTGGCAATTGTGAGTGAAACTGCTATAAACTAAGGTGGAGTGGCACACACCTATAATTCCAGAGACTCAGGAGGCTGAAGCAGGAGGATCACAAGTTTGAGGCAGTCTTGGCAGCTTAGCAAGACCCTGTCTCCAAATTTAAAAAAAAAAAAAAGGACTGGGGATGTGTCTCTGTGGTAAAGCATCCCTGAGTTCAGTCCACAGCAGCAAAAATAAACTAAAGCTGCTATAAATATCTGTGTGCAGATTTTTATGTGGTTATGTTTTAAACTTATTCAGGAGTTCACCGAGAAACATATTTGTACCAGGCCCAGATATTTGAAGGAAGAAATATTAAATCCCTATTATCTCTTCCAGAAAACAGCAGCAGAGGGAATGCATATAACTCATTTATGAGACCAGCATTATTGCCCTAATACTAAAACCAGATAAAGATATTACAAGGAAGAAAAACTATAGACTGTCTCTAATGACATAGATGCAAAAATGCTCAACAAAATATTAACAAATAGCAGCCGGGCATGGTGGCGCACGCCTGTAATCCAAGTGACTTGGGAGGCTGAGGCAGGAGGATTGCGAGTTCAAAGCCAGCCTCAGCAACTTAGCAAGGCCCTAAGCAATTCAGTGAGACCCTGTCTCTAAATAAAAATACAAAATAGGGCTAGGGATGTAGCTCAGTGGCCGAGTGTCCCTGAGTTCAATCCCTGCTTCAAAAAAATATATATATATTAACAAATAGAATCCAACAGTGTATAAAAATATTATATATCATGACCAAGTAGGATTCATTCCAGAAATGCAAGAAGGCAAGTTCAACAGCCAAAAATTAATGAATGTGATCCATCACATCAATAGTCTGATGAAGAAAAATCATATGATCATATCAATACATGCAGAAAAACTATTGGACAAAATCTGACACCCATTCATGATAAAAGCTCTTAACAGACTAGGATAGAGAAGAACTTTCTCAACTTTATTGAAAGCATCTATAGGGCTGGGGATCTAGCTCAGTTGGTAAAGTGCTTGCCTTGCAAGCACTTGTTCAATCCCCAGCACCGCAAAAAAAAAAAAAAAAAAGCATCTATAAAACTCCTACCGCTGACATCATACTTAATGGTGAAAAACTAGATGCTTTACCCCTAAGACTGAACATCCCCTCCCACCATTCCTATTACACATAGTACTGAGAGAAAATCAGCAACCTAGTAGTTCATATCTGGTGAGATTATCCTTCAAAAATTGATAAGAAGAGCTGGGGATGTAGCTCAGTGGCAGAGCACTTGCCTCGCAGAGCAAACTGGAGGAGAAATACATTTTTAGAAAGACAAAAATGGGAGGAATTAGTTGCCAGTAGACCTGCTATGTAAGACATGTTAGATTTTTTTCAAAAAATGATGTGGATCAGAAGCTCACATCTCCATAAACATTATAAATATTCTACTCCTCTGTCTTCTTACTTGGTTTCTGATAATTCCAGTGTCTTTTTTTATTTTTAGATGGACACGATACCTTTATTATATTTATTTTTAATAAATATGTGTTAGGCAAGCACTCTACCACTGAGCTAGAACCTCAGCCCCCAATGTATTTCTTATCCTCTGTAGGAATATTAGTCTGGTTTTTCATTGCTATAATGCCTAAGGCATTTATAAGGAAAAGAAGTTTATTTAGCTTCCACCTCTGGGCATCAAATGGGCATTGACACTCTGGTGAGAAATTCATGACAACAGTACGGCAGCAGTAAGCAGAGGAAGAGATCACATCTCAAGACAGGAAGCCAGGAGGCTGAGGCAGGAGGATTGCGAGTTCAAAGCCAGCCTCAGCAAAAGCAAGGTGCTAAGCAACTCAGTGAGACCCTGTCTCTAAATAAAATACAAAATAGGGCTGGGGATGTGGCTCAGTGGTCAAGTGCCCCTGGGTTCAATCCCCAATACTGAAAAAAAAAAAAAAAAGGAAGTTAGAGTAAAAGGGATGGACCATCTTGTGACCTTCCACTATGTACCACCACTTCTCAACATTGCCACCATGGGGACTAGCCTCCTAACCCATGAACTCACGAGGGACAGACTCAAAACATTCAAACCACCACAGTAGGTAAGTAATGTGTTTTCCCCACTCTGGCTTCTTTCAAGATTTTCTTTATCTCTTTGTTTTCTCCAATTAGAATGCGATATGCTTAAGTGTAAGTTTTTCCATATTTTTCATACTCGGTGTTTTCTAAGATCCCTGGATTTGAGCCAGGCATGGTGGCACACACCTATAATTACAGCAACTTGGGAAAATGAGGCAGGAGGATCACAAGTTCAAGCCCATCCTCAGCAACTTAGTGAGATCCTGTCTCAAAATTTAAGAAGAAAAAAAAAAAAAGAACTGGGGATGTAGCTCAGTGGTATTGTGCTCCAGGGTTCAATACTCAATAATGCGGCCCTTGGGTCGCTTGGGGGGGGGGCAGTACTTGCTTTGTATTTTTAGATTGGAATATTTTTAGATTGGTTTCCTATGAATCTTTAAGTTCATTCACATTTAACCTCTCAATTCAACAAAATTTCTATTTCAATGGTCCTTTCAGTTTTCCTACTCATTCCTATTTCCAGTGGCTTCTGTTCAAAGTAAAGTGGGATCTTAAATGTCTCCCAAAGTTCCATGTGGTAGGGGCCTGATCCCTTTAGAAGGTAGGGCACAGTGGAAGGAATTTAGGTCATTGGAAGTACATCCTTGACAAGGATATTAGGATCTGGCCTTTTCCTGTCTCTGTTTGCCTCCCAGCCACCATATGGTGAACAGGACTCATCTGCCCTGTGCTCCCATCAAGGTATACAGTGCTGCATAGGCCCAATGCAAAAGGGCAAGCATCCATGGAATGAAACCTCTGAAATGGTAAACCAAAATAAGCTTTCCTCCTTCTAAGTTAATTTTCTCAGACAGTTTGTTAAGTAACAGAAATCTGATTAACATGAAATTTTCTGTCTTTTCCTGATTCTCCAATTTGGTGGGGGATGTTGTCCCTTGACTTCAAATCACTAGGATGGCGCTAAAAAAAGTCACTGATTTTCAGTTTATTTGCCTTTTTCTTGTTGTCAGGGAAAGAGTGAAGATTTCCAAGCTCTTTCATGTCATCTAAAACTGGAAGTCACCCCTCTTCGTAGCCTCTTCGTTCCTTTTCTAACAGATGCAGCTAGAAGATCAGGTGCTCACTCAGCAGCTGTGGTAGGAGAAAACCATTAACTCTAGTGTTTTAGAAAAACTGGAAGAATGGAGAATTATCTTCCACCTGATTTCACACAGGCCAATGCAGACAACAGTGAGGAAGGTCGATGTGTCTTGAGACACATCTGCCATGTATGACCAATAATAAATCCAAAACATGCAAAGACACAAAAATGCAAACACCTTGCCTCATTCCCAAGTGACAGTCAATCAAAGAATATTATCTGCTCCCCGTAGTGTGCTGGGCCATGAGCCACAGCGCTAGTCCGGTCGTTGTGGAGGACTATGTTGTTACCAAACATTCTGCTCACCAGTACTCCACAGGTTGGAAAAACTACACTAGGCAAAGAACTTGCATCAAGATCAGAACTGAATTACATTAATGTGGGTGATATAGTTCAAGAAGTTTGAGCACCAAATATCATGGAGTCTGGCAAGATGGCTTCTCCCAAGAGCATGCCAAAATCTGCACAGATGATGGTACAAATCCTGAAGGACATGGGGATTACAGAATATGAGCCAAGAGTTATAAATCAGATGTTGGAATTTGCCTTCTGATATGTGACCACAATTCTAGATGATGCTAAAATTTATTCCAGTCATGCTAAGAAAGCTACCGTTGATGCAGATGATGTATGATTGGCAATCCAGTGTCGAGCTGACCAGTCTTTTACCTCTCCTCCCCTGAGAGATTCTTTATTAGATATTGCAAGGCAAAGAAATCAAACCCCTTTGCCATTGAGCAAGACTTATTCAGGTCCTAGATTGCCTCGTGAATGATATTGCTGAACAGGTCCGAACAATAGGCTCAAGTCTATACAAAAAAAAGCATCTACTTCTGCAGGAAGAATAATGGTTCCACGGTTAAGTGTTGGTTCAGTTACTAGCAGATCAATCACTCCCACACTAGGCACACCAACCCCATGTCTGTTTCAACTAAAGTAGGGACTCCAATGTCTCTAACAGGGCAAAGGTTTACAGTAGAGATGCCTGCCTCACAGTCCCCTGCTGTAAAAGCCTCAATTCCTGCAGCGTCAGCAGTTCAGAATGTTCTGATTAATCCATCATTAATTGGGTCCAAAGACATTCTCATTACCACTAATATGGCATCACAAAATACTGCCAATGAATCATCAAATGCATTGAAAAGAAAGTATGAAGTCGATGTCATGATGATGATGGTGATGACTATGATAATTTGTAATCTGGCTTTGATGCATGTAACCTGTGTACTTGGTCTTGAATCCATTGTACTGAAATTAAACAAGCATGTTGGATGTTTACAAGTTTTGTGTTAGAAAATTTAAATAGTATTCAATGAGTAAATAGTTACTCTTCTTCTCAATTGAAATATTGAATTTTAATAGGACCAGTAACGAACAGGTTTTCTTTTTTTTGGTACCAGGGATTGAACCCAGGGGCACTCCACCACTGAGCCACATTCCCAGCCCTATTTTGTATTTTATTTAGAGACAGGGTCTCACTGAGTTGTTTAGGGCCTCGCTAAGTTGCTGAGGCTGACTTTGAACTCGCAATCCTCCTGCCTCAGCCTCCCAAGTGCTGGAATTACAGGTGCGTGCCACCGCGCCCAGCCAGTAACGGGTTTTCATCAGCCTTTATGTGTGAAAAATAAAGTTGTTCATTGATTTGATTATTGATTTAAAAAATATATTATCTACTAACATGAGGAAAATATCCAATGCTATTAGTAAATAGGGGAATGTAAAGTAAAATAAAGAGGAAATATCATTTTGTACATAGCTACTTTGTTTTTTTGGTTTATTTTTTAGTACTCAGGATTGAACATAGGTGCTTGCACAGCCTAGACAAGCACTCTACCAGAGAGGTATACCCTCAGCCCTGCATACTCTAGTTTTCCATTCTGTTCTTAGCAAAAGGCAAATTATAAAAGTCAAATGTAATAAAGTTGTAAGGCAATATGTAGCCTTTGGCATTGCTGATAGTACTGAAAAATTAATAAGATGGAATCTCTCTGTGATTGGAACCAATGAAAAGAGTTATTTTTTAAAAAAATATATATATTTTTTAGTTGTCAATGGAGCTTTTATTTTATTTATTTATATGTGTTGCTGAGTATTGAAGCCAGGACCTCACAACATGCCAGGCAAGTGTTCTATCACTGAGCCACAACTCCAGCCCCAGAAGATGAGTTCTGACTCAGTAATTCCATTTCTGATTTTTTTTTCCTTAACAATTCAAGAAAAAATGGTCCTGTGTACAAAGACATTAATACCAGCATTATTTGCTAGAGCAAAAAGAAAGTAAGTCAGCTGGCAAGTGAACTTAGCAAGTCAATACGGCAGTGTAAAAATCCGTTTTATGATGCTAATAACACAGTACCACACTCTGGGTAAGTTTCAAAGAAAAGAGGTTTATTTAGCTCACAGTTCTGGAGGTTCAAGGGCTTACATCTCTCAATGATCTTCTGTCTGATGGAATCCAGAAGCAGTGCTGGAGATCACATGGCAAGAGAAAGTAGGAGCAATTGTCTCTGTGTCTGGTCTCCCTTTTTCTTCCTATAAAGCAACCAGGATTCCATCATGGGGGCTTCATTCTGATGACTCTATCTAATCCTAATCATTTCCCAAAGGTCCCATGTCCAAACACAATAGTCAGATTAAGTGTCCACCCTCTTAATACCTCATGTTAGTAACTAAATATCAACATGAGGAGCCTTGAGGGACACTCAAACCATCTCCAAACCATAGCAAGCAGTTAGAAAGAATTTTAAGTGTCTACATTATTTGCACCCTGCTTTGATCTCCCTACAATATGTAAATCCTACTCACAACACTTGTAAATTAGATAGCCCTCTGTCCACTCCTTTGAAGTGACATTTCCTGTTCTCTTGTTCCATCTGCCAGGAAGTCCCTGGAAAGCCCACCATATGGCCTGCATATTTTCATCTTCCTGCCACCTTTCTCAGGTTCTGATACAAAGCACAGTAGCAAACGAAAGCCTGATGTACCAAATGTGGTCCAGGGACCAGCAGCTGACCATCATCTGGTTAGAAACACAGATTAAGCAGGGAGGAAAAATGGGGAGTTATTTAATGGAGAGTTTCAGCTTTGCAGGAAGAAAAGAGTTTTGGTAAAACTGAGGATGTATCTCAGTAGTACAGCACCTACCTAGCAGGCTGAAGGCCCTGGATTCAATCCCCAGCACTGGGAAAAAAAAAAAAAAAAAAAAGTTGGAAAAGTGTTTTGGAGATTGGATGCACAAGAATGAGTATACTTAACCCTATTGAATTCTTTATGATGTTCTTTTGTTTTTTGTTTGTTTTTTGTTTTGTACCAGGGATTGAATCCAGGGGCACTTAACCACTGAGCCACAACCCCAGCCTTTTCGTATATTTTATTTAGAAACAGGATCTCACTAAGCTGCTTAGGGCCTGTCTAAGCTGCTGAGGCTGGCTTTGAACTTGCCATCCTCCTGTCTCAACCTCCCAAGCATGATGGTAAATTTTGTATGTCTTTATTTTTTATTATTTATTTGTTTGGTACCAGGGATTAAACCAGGGGTGTTCAATCACTGAACCACATCCCCAGCCCTTTTTATTTTTTATTTTACGTTATATGTCTTTTTATCACAGTTTAAAATAAAAATGGAGAATCTCAGGTGGCAGTCCACATTTCCCATTTTAGTTCTGCATTTTAATAAGATCTGCAAGAGATTTGTTAAAGCATTGAGAAACCTAGTGCATAGCTACTCTGCAGATATAAATTCCCATCATTAGCTAACTATTTCTAATTAAAACATATAGTTTCAGCAAAAAAATATGGAAAAAAACAATTTATTTTTCTCCTTCACTGTGGGAGGTAGGTCCTTATCTTCTCTTGTACTCCTTCATTTGCACACACACACAAAAAAAAAGGAGAAATCAAGTGGCAGCTGGCAGGCTCCAAGGACAGAACGATGCCATGGCAACTGCTTCCATCAATGACTTAATTTCATCTCTTCTCTTACATCTTTCCTCTTTCCTAAAGCTGGAAATTTTTTAATTTGGGAAGAAAATAAGATGACTTGTGGTTGCTATGACAATGGCACCTGCATACTTCCTAATGGGCTTTAATATCACAAAGGAAATTATTAAAGAATCATGGACATTTAGAACTCAAGGGGAACTGGAAAGTCTTCATCCCAGCCCCTTACAAGGCCAAGAAGACCCCTGGTGCCTGGAGAGGTTAAGCTTCCCTGTCAGCCTTAATTCAAGTTACACTTAAGTAAACTGCTCAGTCCTGACTGACCCAGAGGTTTTAGGTAGGATTTTGGAATGGAAGGCCAGTTGGGAGATGCTTCAGGAAAATTGTTTCAGGTGTCTCTCTGTCTGCCCCACCCCCCAAAATCCATTGTATTTGTCTTCTAGGACCACCACGACAGCATGCCACAAACTGGTGACTTAAACAGCAAGGAATTTTTCTCACAATTCTAAAGGCTAGAAGCCCAAAATCAAGATGTCAGCAGGATTGATTTCCTCTGAGGCCTCTTCTGGGTTTGTAGATGCCATTTTCTCATGGCATCCATATTCTTCACATTCCTTACTCATATATATTTAATTTTCTCTTCTTTTTTCCTTTCTTTCTTTCTTTATTTCTTTTTTTTTTTTAATTTGGTACTAGGGATTGAACTACTGAGCTACATCCAAGTCATTTTTGTTTTATTTTGGTACATGGTCTTGCTAAATTGCTGAGGCTAGCTGTGAACTTGGCGATCCTCTTGCCTCAGCCTCCTTAGTCACTGGGATTACAGGCATGTACCACCGTGCCCACTCCTAATCCCTTTTTATAAGGATGCCAGTCATGTTGGATTAAGGCCATTTAATGACATCATTTGAATTTAATTACTTCTTTAAAGATCCATTTGCTGTCACATTTGGGGGTGATACTAGAGTTGGGAACTTCTGATCCCAGGACAATAGAAATGAAACCAGGCCAAGAGTGTGGGACACACAGGCAAAGCTTTAAATGGGGACTTAAACCTCAAGGACAGAGAAGGTAGCACTTAGGGAGAAAGAGGGAGTGAGATGAAAGAGAGTAAGAGAGAGAGAGAGAGAGAGAGAATATCTGCTCTCTCTTTCCCAAACAAGGAAATGGACAAGACTTTTATGGGGTTACTGGAGTCTGGTTGATCATTATCTCAGTTCTAGTTCTGCCATGTGACTGCAGAGAAATCCTTGTTGCTTAAAGGGGCAATCTGCATTTATTTTTCAGGATGTTTATCTATCAGATCTGTGATCCTAGAGAGGGAGGCAATTCAGTTCCCATGAGGTGATTGCTTCTGCTTAGGAAGACAGTCTCATCAGGTCCGATGTGCCTGACAGGCTCTGCTGTTCCCAGAAGTGTAGAACAATGACTCAAGACTTCTAGGTGCCACTCTAAGGGGTCTGGAATAGGACACTTAAAAACTGACAGGTCAGTGTCTCTGCAAATTGTGAAAATACCTTAGTGACTCTTATCTTGGAGTCCTCAGTCTTGAAGGACAAGGTAGATTTGATAAATTTAGAGCTAATAAACATTGTATTACACGTTTTTAAATGATAACTCCTTACGTGATTAGCATGCCGATGTGCAGAAGAACTCAGGAAGGCATTTGTCCTTTGTCACTGTGGTGGTCCCTGACTCTCTTAGGGAAACAGTTCGGCTATGGTACACAGCCAGACTGAATCCTCTGGGGAGGCCAGTGTGCCAGATCCTATCTTTTCTTTAAGCATAAAAATAACCTTTTTGTTGCATTATTCTTGGGATATTGAGTATTTTTTCCAGTTATATTTCCAAAATAATAACAAAAACAAAAGCACAGATTTATTAACATTCACAGTTTCAAATCTATTTTACATACTTTGTCACATTTTCTCCTTTTAAAGCTTTATGAGGTATGGAAGCTGGTATTATTTTGCATACTTCATAGATAATGACACTGAGGTAAAAAGAGTTTAAAATATTTGCCTACAGGCATGTAACTAATAAATGATAAAATAGAGCTGCAACCCAGGACTTCTCTTCTCTGGTCCACAAAATAATAAAATCATGTGGGGCTTTTTAATCTTAATTTCTTTTTAATAATTTGTTCTTTTTAGATAAGCTTGACAGCAGAATGTATTTTGACATATTATACATACATGGAGTATAAATTATTCGAATTAGGATCTCATTCTTATGGTTGAACATGATGTGGAGTTACACTGTCGTGTATTCACATAAGTACAATAGTTAGGAAAACTATTTGATTTATTCTACTGTCTTTCTTTTTCCTATCCTCCTTCCATTCCCTTCATTCCCCATTGTCCAATCTACTGAATGTCTATTTTTTTCCCTCTCCCCCTTTTGTGGGTTAGCTTCCACATATTAGTGAAACATTCAACCTTTGGTTTGCAGGACTGGCTTCTTTCACTTAGCATAACGGTCTCCAGATCCATACATTTACTTGCAAATGTCATCAATTCATTCCTCTTTATGACTAATATTCCACTGTGTGTGTGTGTGTGTATCACATTTTCTTATCTGTTCATCTGTTGAAGGGCACCTAGGTTGATTCCATAGCCTAGCTATTGTGAATTGAGCTGCTATAAACATTGATGTGATTGCATCACTGTAGTGTGCTGATTTTGTTCTTTGGGTATATACCAAGGAGTGGGAAAACTGGGTCAAATGGTGGTTCCATTCAAATTTGCCAGACCCTTTCTTCAAAGTCTGGCTCCAGCACAGTGAATGCCTGCATGCTGCCATTCTGTACAGAGTTGGTGAGCTTCCAACAGACTCTGATCGCAATTCCATAGATTTAATGTTCATATCCATTTGTGAAATACATAGCATGTTCCACTCACCCACATTTGAACACAAGGCAGGCTTGCTCAGTGTAACTTTATCCCTTGGTACTGTCTTTTCCTGAGAAACCCTACAATGGACTTGTAAGCACAAAAGGATGGGAAGCAGAACTCAATGGATTCAGAGAAGTCTTTCTTTATTCAGTGGAGGACTCAGGCACCATTGGGATGCATTTTCTGGATGTGAAAATGGCTATCAGTTACAGACGGGATTTTGGTTTTATAGGATAGAATGATGTAATCATTGGAAGCCATGTATGTGCAGTTTTGACCGTCAGGGGCTAATTGAACAGGTTAAAACTTTAATTTAGGAGGGTAGTTGTAAACTCATTGTTGAAACTCATTGTCTGGGGAGATAAGAGTCCAGATCCCGAGGGATGAATACTCAAATCTTGCCCATTGCTTTTCTTTCTCTGGGATCCATTGTTTCCCAGAGTTTCAATATTTGCTGTGCCTCAATTTAGGACTAATTTGTGATGGGGGAGGTCAAAATTTAGGACCCAGCATTCAGTATTTTCCTCTTTCCTTTAGGGCCCATTGTTATTAGGAAAGGGTGCACTGGGAGAGGTTCAATGTTTGGCCAATTTCCCCCTCCCTCCTCCCAAGCCACACTGTCTTTCCTTATTTCTTAGGGAGCTGTCCTGTAGGAATATTATTTTCCTTAGCTCTTCAGGACTTCCAAAGAGGAAAGGGCTCGGAACCAGAAAGAACACCAACATTTCCTGAGCATTAACTCTGGGCCTCGCATCTTGGATCTTATTCAATTCTGGAACATCCTGCAGGGGGCGCTTACCCAGCAATTGTGCTCAGCACTGGAGAGAACAAACCAAGTCCCTTCCCTCAAGGAGCACACATCCTGGTTATGGGAGACTGGCCATAAACTAAACAAAAGGAAGTCAGAGTATTGAGGAAGAAAAACAAAGTTGGGTAAGGCAATAGAGAGGGTGGAGGGTGAAGGAGACTGGTCTCCAGAGCATAAACAGAAGGCTTCTTTGAGAAGGAGCCAGGTGAGCAGAATCCTGAAGGAAGGGGACAAAGGCAGAGTCCCTGTGAAGAGGCAATAAGAAAGTGGGTGTTCCCAGAGAGCAGTAAGCAGAGGAACTGTGGAGTAGAGGGTTTAACTTCCCCTGAAGAATGAACTGGCCTCTGCCCTGAGCTTCTGGAAGTTGATCAGTAAGTTCTTGAAACTTCCTTCTGGCAGGAGAGTCTTGATTTAGTTGGGGCCTTGGGTCATTCTTTCAGATAGCCCCGCAGGGTGATTAAAGGTGGGGATGACCATGGCAGATAGTGTTTAAGGTAGGGTGGGCCACACTAGGAAGATCAACAATATGGGGCTGGATTTGTGGCTCAGTGGTAGTGCACTTGCCTAGCACGTGTGAGGCACCACATATAAAATACATAATTAATAAATATTCATCCACAACTAGTGTGTGTGTGTGTGTGTGTGTGTGTGTGTGTGTGTGTTTTAAAGAAAGGCTAACAATGTGATCCAGGTTTGGGGTTCTGGATCATACTTAAAGGGGCTGGAGAGTGAAAACTAAGATTGTCCACATGGGCAATCAGTCATGCCCAGGGATTGATTTAAGAGAGCCCTAGTAAAACCTCTGCACACTGAGACCCACGTAAGCTCTCCCTGGTTGGTAATACCCTGTTGTCACACAACAAATAAAAATTAAAAATTGAAAAGGACTGGGAATGTGGATCAGTGGTTAAGCATCCCTGAGTTCAATCCCCAGTACCAAATAAATAAATAGAGGTGGTTCTGAATTAACTACCTTTCCAAAACTTCGTAGGTAGGAGGTAGAAGAGACAGGAGGAGCTGGAGGGTCCAGATCTCATAGGTCCATTGGAAGTACTCTGCAGGTTTTTACCTGCAGGCTGTTAGGGAGGGATTAGATCTGGCTTTTGTTTTAAAAGAATCAATCTTCGAAGAAACAGTTAAGAAAACAAAATTTGCAATTTGGGACCACTTGGAATCTGTGGTAATTTAGGCAAGAGATGAGAGTGTCTCAGGTCCAGTCTGCTGCAGCACGAATGGGACAACACTTGCCCAGGGGTTGGGTGTGGGAGGTGAGGGAAAGAAAAAAGTTGAAGGCTCTGAAGCTTTGGCTGTGCTGGAAGAAGGACAGTGCCTTCCTGAGGTGGCAGAGACTTAAGACTTGATTTGGGATATGTGGGGTGGGAAGTATCTCTTAGACCTCCTAGTGAGATTTGGATTAGGCAACTGGACATGTAAACCTGGTGTTCAAGCAAGAGTTTATGCCAAGGTACCCAATTGAGAGGTATCAGTCTAAAGATTGTTTTCCATAGCAGATGATCTTGAAGGAAATCACCTATCACAAAAACATACGGAAGAGAAAAGCAATCTGAGCCTTAGGTTGTCAAACATCAGGTGGGTAAGAGGAGATGAAAAAGGGCAGCCAGTGAGGGAGAGTTGAGTCCCAAAATCAAAGCAAAGGTGTTTAGAGGTAGTGACCAAGCCATATGAAATGCTTCCTCAACCAACCAGTAAGTTGTCAACCAAGCCCAGACTTGAAGTTTGGTAATTCGGAGGTGGAATGGGAATGAGAGGTAAGGATGGGAGGAGCCAGTTTAGGCCAATTTTGAATAATCTTGCCATGAACAGTTGCAGAGAAATGTGGGATCTCAGTTCATTTTCTATTGCTATGAGAGAATTCCTGAATCTGGAAGATTTATAAAGAAAAGAGATAAGTCTTGCCAGGCAAAATGGTACACTCCTATAATTCCAGCAACTCAGAAGGCTGTCAGGAGGACTAAAAATTTGAGGTCAGCCAACAACTTAGAACTTTATTAGATCAGTGAAACCCTGTTTCAAAATAAAAAAATAAAAGGGACTGGAGATGGAGCTCAATGGTAAAGAGCTTCTGGGTGTGAGGGCATTTTGCTGCTTTAATTCATGGCAGAAAGCAGAAAGGCATGTACGAAAGGGGGAAAATATGAGGGACAGCCTGGCTTTTAAATAGCCTGCTTGGGGTCGTGTACTAATTCATTCTCCCCAAGAGTGAGAATTCACTGACAGAAAGGCATTAATCCCTCTTAACCACTTAATCACCTCTTTAAAGCCCCACCTCCCAAACTGTCACAATGTCAAATTTCAACAATTTTCAGAAGAAACAAACCATATTCAAATCATAGCACATGGGGATAGCTAAAAGAGCGGATGGAATTTACATTTCTCCCTTTCTGATGGGACCACTCAGGAAAGAGGGGGACTGAGGACACAGCCCTGTATTATTGGCATTGGCCAATGGGCAGTGGAGGTACACTGGTGGGATGTTTAGTGGTGGGAGCAGGGAGAAATTTTCTCCTGTCTGTGTCTGTTTTCATACAGGAGGACACAGAGTTAACAAAGTAGGAGGAGGCATACAATTGTCTTCCAGAAGGGTGGGAACCTAAATGGATGAGAGAGGTGAAGCTGATAGGGAGTAGCTGCAAGGACTGAGCTGTTCTACAAATTCATCTCCTGAGACTAAAGCTGCAGTCAGCTGCCCTGCTGTATTTTCAGGTAGCAGGAGACTCACATTTTTTCAAACATGAGTGTGGGATAGGGGCTGAGAGGAGGAGGACAGATCCAGGCAGTAGGTCCCTGAGTTGTGGGGTTGGGAGCTAAAGAGAGATGTCCCAAGAGTGCAAAGGAAGCCTCCCAGCATGGGCTGCTGGAACTGCAGTTATAGACAATGTGATGAGAGGGACCAGCAGTGGGTGACAGATGGCAGGGCATGGCTGATGTGCATCTTGTGAGATTGAGGTAAAACAGAATAAATAAAGACACAGAGAAAGCAGATGAAGGGAAGGAAAAAGAAACTGCAGCTATAAATCTAAAAGTACCATGATTAGACTTATTCCCTAGACCTGATTTTTTTTCCTCCAGGCCTGTTGTCACTCCCAAATTTCTGAGAAATCTACAAATTTTAAAGTTATTGTAAATTCACTCATCTATGAAAACTACCTTATTTTGATTAAAACTTATATATACTGTTAGTCTACACAATTTTTTTATATTTTATTTTAGTTGTAGATGGACACATTATCTTTATTTTATTTGTCTTTATATGGTGCTGAGGATTGAACCCAGGGTCTCATATAACCTAGGCAAGCACTCTACCATTGAGCTACAACCTCAGCACTATACAATGTTTTTTTCAGATTAGATAAAACAAAGAGATGTATTTTAAGAAACCTATAACATAGGCACATTCCAAACATTAAATAGGGTTGACATCATAACAGCCTTGTATCCATGATCAAAGAACTGAGTTCCCAGGCAGATGTCATTCCTCTATACTTTCTCCTGCCCATCACTCCCCTCTCAAAGTTTCCTTTAAAAGAAAAGCCCGGGGCTGGAGTTGTGGGTCAGTGATAGAGTGCTTGCCTAGCATGCGTGAGGCACTGGGTTCGATTCTCAAAACCACATATAATAAATAAAATAAAGGTACATTGACAACTAAAAATATATTTAAAAAATACTTTCACTTAAAAAAAAAGAAAAGCCCAAGACCCCAAAAGCACATCTTGCTCTGGAGATAACCACATTCTGCTCTGAGTATATGTATCTCCATCTTTCACATTCTAATAAAGCTCCTCTTCTCTTTGCTAAAACGTGACACATCCTTAAAATCTTTTCTGCATTATCAAGAGTCTGAAAGGCCTCCTCTGCCTCTGTGGAGAATTTCTTGAACCTCTTTATGGTGACAAGATCACTTAGAGGATCATGTCCTGGATTTTGTTAATAAAATAGAAACAAAAGCATGGAAAATATCAGGGCATTTTAAGAATAATATTAAATCATCAAACTTTTCTTTCACATATATATGCATGTGCACTGGATCACAATGTAAAACAATTTTGTGTGTGTGTGTGGTACTGGGGATCGAACTCAGGACCTTGCACATGATAAGCAAGTGCTCTATCACTGAGCTACATTCATAGCCCTTTCATTATTTTTTTAATACAGGGTCTAAGTTGCCCAGGCTGATCTGGAAATTGTAATCCTTCTGCCTCAGCCTCTCAAGGAGCTGGGACTACAGGTCTACGCCACCACACCTGACTTAAAGCAAGTTTTAAATTATTTTTGGTTGTGGTAAAAATATACAGTTTGAGTATCCCTTATTAAATGCTAGGGACCAGAAGTATTTTGGATTGTTTTAAATATTGGCATATTCACATATACTTAATGAGATACCTTGAAGGAAGAGACCCAAACCTTAACACAAAACTGAAGGTCGTTTTTACAATATTTTTAGCGTGCCTATATTTTAACTGTGACCCATCCCAGGAGGTTAGTATGGAATTTTCCATTCATGGCGTCACGTCAGCACTCAAAGTATTTCAGATTTTGGATTTACAGATTAGAGATGCTGAACTGTAACAAAATTTACCACTTGAGCAATTTTAAAATGTATTGTTCAGTGGCATCAAGTGTAGTACATTGTTGCAAAACCACCCCACTAGTTCCAAAATTTTTCATTATCCCAAATAGAAACATTGTATAAAAAAAATGTAGTTGGTAATGTGAGTCATGGTTAAAAGCATGAGACAAGTACACAAAAAGATGCCCAAGGGCTAGAGTTGTGGTTCAGTGGTAGAGCACTTGCCTGGCATTTGTGTGGCCTTGGGTTTGATACTCAGCACCACATATAAATAAATAAATAAATAAATAAATAAATAAATAAATAAATAAAATCCATTGACAACTAAAAAAAATTCTATTAAAAAAAGATGCTCAATGTCTCTAATACTGGGAAAATATTAATAAAACCACACTAAGAGCCAGGCATGCTGGCACATGCTGTAATGCCAGCAGCTGGGGAGACTGAGGCAGAAGGATCACAAGTTCAAAGCCAGCCTCAGCAACTTAGTGAAGCCCTAAGCAACTTAGCAAGACCCTGTCTCTAAATAAAAAAATAAAAAGGGCTGGGGATGTTGCTCAGTGGTTAAGCACTCTGGGGTTCAATCCTTAGTACCAAAAACCAAATAAATGGTAAATTTATATTATGTGTATGTTACCATATTATACAAAATTAGGGGGTAAATGAAAGGTGCTAGTCAGTGGCCAGTGGGGGGAGGGTCAATGTCTGGGATCATGCAAAAAACAAAGAAAAGGGCCAATGAGTTGACAGGCGAGGGCACTGGGAAGACCTTCTATAATTCAGGTACACACTGAAATAATTTAGACTGTAAGGGAATGCCATATCTCTAATAATTATGCTAGGAGGAATAATACAGAGAATGATAGTCATGCTAAAAATTTCAAGCTAGGGGCCAGGTGCAATGACACAGGCCTGTAATCCCAGCAGCTCAGGAGGCTGAGACAGGAGGATTGCTAGTTCAAAGCCAGCCTCAGCAAGCATGACACACCAAGCAACTCAGTGAGACCATGCATCTAAATAAAATACAAATTCGGCTGGGGATATGGTGGTTGAGTGCCCCTGAGTTCAATCCCTGGTACCCCCCCAAAAAAAAATTTCAAGCTAGTGGGTATGCAGAAATTGGACAAAAATAATCTAAGTGCCCAACCACTACAGTCAGATATTTATGAATGTTGTTTGATATGCAGTCACTAAACATATTTTAAAAAACTTCAACAACTTGGAGATTTACCCTTCAAAAAGTAAGATACAAGAGTACACAGTAGCTGGAGTTGTGGCTCAGTGGTAGAATACTTGCCTAGCATATGTGAAGCACTGGGTTCGATTCTCAGCACCACACACAAATTAAAAAATTAAAGGTTCATCAACAACTAATAAAAGTATTTTTTTTTAAAGTAACTTAGTGAAGTGGTGCTGAGTATCAAACTCAGGGCCACACACATGCTAGGCAAGTGCTCTACCACTGAGCCACAACTCTATAGTAGGTTGGGGGTGCAGCTCAGTGGTAGAGCAGTTTGCCTAACATGCCTGAAGTTTTGGGTTCTATCTCTAGCACAGCAACAACTGCAAAAAAAACAGTGAAAATACACATTGACATGCGCTTTGAATTCCATCAAAATTAGGATTCTTCTTTTACAAAAGATAGGCCAAGAAAAGATATTTGCAATAGTAAAAACAACATAGGCTTAATATTTAAGAGAATCAAAGGAATCCTGAAAATTCAAAAGAAAAAGAAAACCCGAAAAGACCGGAAATGGCTGTTAATAAGAAATGCTGTTAATGGCTGTAAACGAAAAAGTACATCTTAAAATGATTATGAGATTCCATTTCACAGTCAGGAAGTTTGGAGAAGCCGGGAGTTGGAGGAATCACTAGAAAAAATCACCAAGTAAATGACAATAGATGTGTACCAGGTAATGCTAGGCTGCACTTTAAGTAATGAATGGTGTACAGGAGAGATTTTACAAATACAATGGCTTGATGATATGATTCTATATTTAGAAGATCCAAAAAATTCCACCAAATATCTTCTAGAACTAATAAATGAATTCAGCAAAGTAGCAGGATATAAAATCAATACCCACAAATCAAACGCATTCCTATACATCAGTAATAAATCCACTGAAAGAGAAATAAAGAACACTACCCCATTCACAACTGCCTCAAAAAAAAAATACTTGGGAATCAATCTTACAAAAGAGGTAAAAGACCTCAACAATGAGAACTACAGAACAATAAAGAAAGAAATTAAAGAAAACCTCAGAAGATGGAAGATCTCCATTGTTCTTGGATAGGCAGAATTAATATTGTCAAAATAGCCATACTACCAAAAGCATTATACAAATTTAATGCAATTCCTATTAAAATTCCAATGACATTCTTCATAGAACAAGAAAAATCAATCATGAAATTCATTTGGAAAAATAAGAGATCCAGAATAGCCAAAGCAATCCTTAGCAAGAGAAGTGAAGCAGGAGGCATCACAATACCAGACCTCAAACTATACTACAGAGCTATAGTAATAAAAACAGTATGGTATTGGCACCAAAACAGACATGTAGACTGATGGTATAGAAGAGAAGACACAGAGACAAACCCATATCAATACAGGTATCTCATATTAGACAAAGGTGCCAAAAACATTCACTGGAGAAAAGATAGTTTATTCAACAGATGGTGCAGGGGAAACTGGAAAGCCGCATGTAACAAAATGAAATTCAACCCTTATTTATCACTGCATAAAACTCAACTCACTGTGGATCAAAGAATTAGGCACTAGAACAGAGAGACCCTGCGACCACTAGAAGAAAAAGTAGGCCCAAATCTTCACCATGTTGGCCTAGGACCTGACTTCCTTAACAAGACCCCTACAGTGCAAGAAGTAAAATCAAGAATCAATAAATGGGATGGACTCAAACTAAAAGGCTTCTTCTCAGCAAAAGAAACAAACAATAATGTGAAGAGAGAGCCTACAGATTGGGAGAAAATCTTTACCACATGCACCCCAGATAGAGCACTAATCTCCAGGACAGATAAAGAATTCAAAAAACTTAACACACACACACAAAAAACCCCAAATAACCCAATCGATAAATGGGCAAAGGAACTGAACAGACACTTCACAGGAGAATATATACAATCAATCAACAAATACATAGTAATTAGAGAAATGCAAATCAAAAACCACTCTAAGATTCCATCTCACTCCAATCAGAATGGCAATTATCAAGAATACAAGCAACAATAAGTGTGAGGATGTGGGGGAAAAGGTACACTCATACATTGGTGGTGGGACTACAAGATTAGTGCAACCACTCTGGAAAACACTATGGAGATTCCTCAGAAAACCTGGAATGGATCCAGCTATCCCATTCCTTGGTTTATACCCAAAGACTTAAAATCAGCATACAACAGTGAGGCAGCCACATCAATGTTTATAGCTCAATTCACAATAGCTAAGCTATGGAACCAACCTAGGTACCCTTCAACAGATGAATGGATAAAGAAAATGTGGTGTGTGTGTGTATGTGTGTGTGTGTGTATGTGTGTGTGTGTGTGTGTGTGTATTACTCAGCTTTAAAGAAGAATGAAATTCTGGCATTTGCTGGTAAATGGATGGAGTTAGAGGATCTCATGCTAACTGAAATAAGCCAAACCCAAGAAAACCAAAAGCCAAATGTTTTCTCTGCTATGTGGAAGCTCATTCAAAAGAAGGGGGGGGGGGGGGGGGGGATAGGGAAGAACAGAATTACTTTATATTAAGTAGAGGGAAGGGATATGGGGGAAGGAATGATAGTAGAGTGAAACAGACATTATTACCTCATGTACATTTATGCATGACTGATGTGATCCTGCAATCAGAAAAATTAGAGATTACACTATGTATGATCTATCAAAATACATGAATGCATTCTATTCTTAGGTACAATTAGAACAAATAAAATTTAAAATTTTTTAATTAAAAAAATAAATACAGGGCCTGGGGATGTAGCTCAGTTGGTAGAGTACCTGCCTCGCAAGCACAAGGCCCTGGGTTTAATCACTGCACCAAAAAAAAAAAAAAAAAAAATCAATCAATCAATCAATCAATCAATACAATGGCTTGCAAAAAGACACTAACATGCATAAAAATGCCATGTACGTTGTGATTAGTGTGCCTTATTTAAAACCCAACCTACAGAGAAATGATGTGGGACCAAGAAAACAACAGAGGCATAGGGATACGATATGGACACCGAGAGGGTGTGGGCTGCTTGGTGAGGGTGCTTATCAAGTCCCATTTGGGGGTTCCGGATCTGGGCTAGGGTCCAGATGCACGTCTGGAGGTTCTCCCATGGTAACGGGTTCTAGGGATGGCTTGAAGAGTTCCAGAAGGTGGTTTGGGATGCAAAAGTGCGGAGGACCCCGTACCCAGGCAAACCTGTTGCAGATGGGTCGGGCCAGGGATGGTCCCAACTGGGCTCACGTCCGGATTTACGCGCAGACTTGCATCGGGACCTCCTGAACCAGGCCAAGAGCACAGATGCCTGGCCTACAGAGGGGCTGCATGCGGGCCTCCCCATCCACGACTCCTGGAGGTGTGTTCAACAAGACCTTGGCACAACCTTGTGTGCCAGGACATGCGTGTGAATCGTGAGCCTCCCCGGGTACTTGCTTCCCGGAGACTGACATCTCTTCAGGTCAAGCGCCTCTGCCTGATCAACCCGCGCCTGCGTGTTGTACTCCTTGCTGAGCCCGCCCCCGCGCCCCGCCCCCACGCCCCGCCCCAACATACTTCAGCCCTTACAGGATGGCTCCAAGGCCGCGCCCCGCGAGCCAGCCAATGAAAGTGCGGCGCGCTCCGCGGCACGTGCACCACTATTCCTCCAGGCAGGGTGGGAGCCGGCCCAGCTTGGTGGCGTGGAGCGCGCGGGGCGGGGGCGCGCGAGATTGGGCGGGGCGCGGGCGGGGGGGGGCGCGCTGATTGGCCAGCGCGGCGTTCCGAGGCCGTTAACGGCGGGTGGGCCCGGCAGCAGCTCCAAAACAAAGGGCTGGCGGCCCGCGGGGCGGCGGCGGGAGGATGCCTCGCGCTTTGCCGAGGCGCCAACGGCCGCAGCGCGTCCCGGGCCACGCTGGGGCCGCCTGAGAGCAGAGCCCGCGCTGACCGAGGCCCGGGCCGGATGGGCTCTGCGGGCCGGGGCACGGACCGCGGAGCGGCCGTGAGTACTGGCGGGCCTCGTTACAGTTGCGCGGGCGGTTACTTTGTGGCGACCTAAGGCTACTGTGGTTGCGGGCGGGCCTGGGAAGCACCTGTTGGGCGTGCGGGCGGGCAGGGGCGCGAGTGTGGCGGATCTGTTGACTTTTTTGTTCTGTTTTCATTTTTGGATGTGTCGATATTTGATTCACTCCGTATGGAAACACACCACAAATCCTAATCTTTGTTTTTTTCTGTCTTCTCTCCACCTCCCTGCCTCCCCCCTGCCCCTTTCCAGCACCACCATGCAGAGATTTACTAGACATGAACTAGATGCCTAGTATTTTTTCTTTCCTTTAAAAAAATAAAATAAAAGCCGCAATTGAGGAAGAAATGAGGACAAAAGATGTCTCCAATGAAGGATTGTTTATTGAGAGAGGGACGTTTTTTCAAGTTGTCCACAGAAAAATTTTAATTAAAATTAATTGTCCTTGGTGTTTATCACTTGTGGCTGTAGGCTTTATTAATGCAGAGATTGCAAAAGCCCGAGCTTCAGAACCCTACTAAGTAGGAGTCACCACCCGCCCATGCTTGCTGTTGATTGATGTCTCTGATATCTAAATTGTGCGCTCAATTCTAGGACAGAAATAAGGCCAAAATTTCATTTCAGATCGCATATAGACATGAAAGGCATCAGTTTCCCCACCCCAAGCCCTTTGGGTTCAGTTGCATTTCTTCTTCTATCCAAAAGGTATCTACTTGTACCTTGTGTGACTTGGCCAGAATGTTATTCTTTCCACTCATCAGCCCCTGAGCCCCTCACTCTCCTAAATTTCTACCCAGTGCTCAAGGCCAATCTTACATCCTCTGTGAAACCTTACCATTTGCTTCTCCTGTGCAATCTGCCCTCTCCCATCACATATGTGCCCTTTAGCTTCTGTTTTCTAGTGGATGTAGCAAATGTTTGCTGAGCACCTGTCCTATGCCAAAAACTGTGCTTGATCCTGGTACCATTGAGTCTTATAATCATACACTGGTTGCCTGGCCACTAGCTGTAGGCTCTTGGGGGGCAGTGTTTGGTGACATGTTTGAGGAATGCTGATGCTCAAGACCTATACCTTTTTGTGCACCTCCATTCGTACCCCATGTGGTTAGAATGACTCTTAAGGAACTGGAGCAAATTCCTGCCATACCACATACATGTACTAGCACAGGGTCTGACCCATACTAAGGCACTTACAATAATAACTGAATTATCTTAGTTACCAATCTGAAAAATAATCTTTGTTTTTGGTTTTTGATGCTGAGGATGGAACCCAGGGCATTTCATGCTAGTCAAGTACCCTACCACTGAGCTATACACCCAGGCCATTTTAAAAATAAGTTTATTTTAAGCTGGGTGTGGTGGCACATGCCTGTAATCCCAGAGGCTTGGGAGGCGGAGGCAGGCTGCGTTCAAAGCCAGCCTCAGCAAGGGCAAGGCGCTAAGCAACTCAATGAAACCCTGTTTCTAAATAAAATACAAAATAGGGCTGGGGATGTGGCTCACTGGCCGAGTGCCCCTGAGTTCAATCCCCGGTTCAAAAAAGTAAATAAATATATAAAAAAATAAATTTATTTTAGAAAAGTTTTAGATTTACATGAAAGTTGAAAAAGAGCTGGGAGTGTGCTTCAGTGGTGGAGTATGTGCAAAGCATGCATGAGGCCCTGAGTTCAATCCCCAGCACCAAAAACAAAAGTTGCAAAGATAATGCTGTCATTTCCACTATACCACTCATCCAGTTTTCCCTATCCTACATTGCTATGGTACATTTGACCAAATTTAAAAAGTAACTAGTTGGGCACAGTGGTACACACCTGTGAATTACAGCAACTTGGGAGGCTAAGGAAGGAGAATTACAAATTTAAAGCTAGCCTCGGCAACTTAGTGAGGCCCTAAGCAACTTGGCAAGACCCTGTCTCAAAATAAAATATAAAAAGGCCTGGGGATGTGGCTCAGTTTTTAAGTACCCCTGAGTTCCATCCCTGGTACAAAAAAATATTTTTTTAAACTGATCTGGGTCCATTCTTTTAAAGCATAGTCTTTCCGTTTTTGAAGCACTGGAGTTGGTAAAACTGTCTCTTTATTGTTGAGACCAGTATTCTTGTAACATCTATCCTTTGATTCCTTCCTCTTTTCACAAGCATCTGGTCAAGAAGTAGGATGGAGAGGGCAAGGGACTGCTGTGTAGTTTTAATGTATTATTCTCTCTGGGAAGAATGATAAATGCACTAAAAGTGGTTTAGAATATGAAGTAGTCAAAATCTTCCCACTTTCTTGCTTGCTTTCCAGCATGGGTGATCCAACCCAGGGCCTCTACATACTGTGTAAGCACTCCACCAAGGAGCTATACCCCCAACTCAGTTCTGCTTTAAAAACTATTCTCTGACACTCTTTCATTACAGAGTCCTTAGTTTAAATATTTTTTTGAATAATTAGATCCAATAATCAGTAATGCCTCTAGGGAGTGGGAATTTTTAAATTTTTATTTACTTAAGTATTTACTTTGGTGCTGGGGATTGAACCCAGACCCTTATGCAAGTATTCTACCACTGATCTCAATCCCCATCTTGGAGTACAAATTTTGACAAGAGGGTTTTTTTGGTTTTTGTGGAGTTTTTTTGTTTCTTGTGTTTTGGTTTTTTGTTTTGTTTTGGTACCCAGTTTTTTGAACCCAGGGGTGCTTAACCACTGAGCCACATCTCCAGCCCTTTTATTTATTTATTTATTTTATTATTATTATTATTATTATTATTATTATTATTATTATTTTTTTTTTTTTTTTTTTTTTTTTTTTTTTTTTTTTTTTTTGCAGTGGGGTTTGAACCAAGGGCCTTGTGCTTGTGAAGCAGGCACTCTACCACCTGAGCTATATCCTGAGCACCCCCTTTTTATTTTTGAGATCGTGTCTCCCTGAGGCCTCACTAAGTTGCTGAAGCTGGCTTTGAGCTTGAGAGTCTCTTGTCTCATCCTCCTGAGTTGCTGGGATTGTAGACATGTGCCATCATGCCCATCTTGACAAGGGATTTGAATGAAAGTTGGAAAAAATCTGAATAGCCAAGACATGGAAAGCTAAGAATTCTGGGGAGGGCAGTGAGAGATGGATTCAGGAAAGATGTCAAGGGGATGAAATGAATTCTGTCAACCAAGTGATGTTCCTCCTATGATAGAGACACTGTCCTGCTGAAAGCTCATCAGCAGGTGAAAATAAAATGGGAATCCTGAAGCTAACCCACAGTTGTCCACACACCAGGAAGGGGTCAAGAGACTGTACCTCCCCATTATTCAGCAGGCCCTCTGACACCTTCAGGGCTCCGGGATGAGGGCCAAGATTCCTGGTGGGGTTTGTGAGGTATTGAGCTTGCTTGCCCTGTGCCATGCTGTAACAATGTCTGTGTATTCCTGTTGTGAGGCACTTGCCAGAATTTGAACTGTGACCAAGGATCACCTTCCTTAACATTTTGTGCGATTCTGTGGACAGCCATATGAATTACAAGTTACCCCATGTTATAGATAAGTTACCAAAGATTGATTCAGGGTCCCAGAGCCAACAAATATGTGGCACATTTTGTATGGGACCCTGGGAAATTTCTCAGATTCAAACCCTCTTTCAGTTTTGTCCAGTAGTGGTATATCTCTCTTGCCAAATCTCCCCTGCTCATGCCCATGTGGTACCCCTTGACTTCCCAGCATTGTTCCCTGAGCATGGGGCCCCTCTACTGTTCTTCTTCGTGTCTCTGACCTTTCTCTTCCCTTGACAAAAGAAGGGCATTTGAAAGCTTGATTGCATTTTATTCAACATGTGATTAAATAAAATAGTTTAAAATTCCAACCTCTTTTCTTCCACTTCAATTCAGCCTTCTAGGACAGTTTATGTGTAGTTCCTACTTTTCCCCCCTTTTGATTGTTTGTAAGGAAACTAGACATTTATGCTAGGGTGTGTCCCAGGGCTATGACTGTGGGAAACTTACTAGTGGTAGATATAAGAAGGAATGCATTTCAGATTCTTTGAAGAGTGACTGAGTGCAAGCACATTATCTATAGTCTTGTGGGAGATGCAAGACTTGAGCAAGGTCAGAGGAGAGATGAAGAAAACAGGTCGTGAAGTCAGAAGTATTTGGACCACTGAGTGGTGGAGGTACCAGACTCTCGTGGGTTCCCTAGATAATGGGAGCTGTTGGGAGTCCACAGCAGACCAAGGGAGCCGCTTCTTAGGACAGCTATGTAATTATTAATACTGGTACTTCTTGTCCCTCCCAGTGGAACTTGTGGTCCACCAATGCTGCAGTATCTGAAATGTGGAGAAGGCCTCATTGTCCTGTGATTCATGAAGGGAGGAGGTAGACATGTGTACAGAGGAAAACTGTTGTTGCTAAAGGCAAATTGTATTAGCGCTATTACCCTTTGATGTAAATTCTTCCAGACCTTTCCCTGCCTGCGAATGCAGTTACTCTAGGTGTGAGTTTGAATAGTCAGTGTATACCCTTGGCATCAAAATGGAAAAGTACAAAAAAGCAGAGAAATGGGCTGGGGATGTGGCTCAGTGGTAGAACATTTGCATAGCATGCATAGGAGCCCAGGTTCAATCCCCAGCACCACAAAAAACTAATAATAAATAAATGAAATAAAGCAGACAGTGAAAAAGAAGTCACCTTCTCTTCCCTTCCAGTCTCTAGTCTGAAGCCTCATATTTGAAGTGCTTCTGATACATGCTTATTAGTGCATTGGTCAGTCTTTTGATTAGACTTGACATGGCTTCTAATTTGGGGTTATTACAGGCAAATTATGACCACTTTTATCCAGGTATTTGCACATAAACAAGACAGTCTGAAGGTGAACTCCTGGAATGGATCCTCCAGTTCACAGGTGCATGCCTAAGGATGCTAATGGGGGTTGCCAAACAGATATAGCAGTGTTATCAACTTTTTTTCCCCTAAAGAGATAAAGTATTGCTATGTTGTCCAGGATGGCCTCAAATTCCTGTATTCAAGTGTTCCTCCCTCCTCAGTCTCCCAAGTAGCCAGGACCACAGGCATACACCACTATGCCCAGCTCAAATATTTTTAAGCTGTTGCCAACCTGCTAAGGGTAAGAAAGATATCAGTGTGCCTTCAGTCTGCATTGATGAGTGAAGTTGCACTTTCGTTTGTGTGTCTACAGGCATAGTGGTCTAGGCTGTGGACTCCCTACTTTGAATCCAGCTCCACAGTTTACTGTACAGCCTTGGGTAGGTTGGTTAATCTCTCTGGGCCTCAATTTCCCCATCTGCACATTGGGACTAAGAAAAACACATATCTCTTAGGATTACTGTTAACTTGGGTGATTCTTATGCAGTAAACTCCCTAGAAATAGTGTAGGCATTGACTATTGGGCTCTTTGGGAGCTGCTGCATTTCCTTATCCATAAACTGGCAGTTTTATCTGCCATTCCTTTCTCTGTGATGCAAGTCACCTTTTTTACCTTTTTAATCCCTAGAATAGTGCTGTGTTAGTGAGTGGTGGGAGAGGGAAGCCAGCAGCAGAGTCCTCTTCCCTGAAGAGGGAAGGGCCTCAGAGCTGAAACTTCTGGGACAGGGCGATTCTAGAGGAAGGAGTGGGGCTAGGAAACCCTTTCTGCCTCTCATCACTCCTCCCTGGAACAAGGACCTACTGTTCCTAGCACATGTCACTTGTCTGAGCAAGGATCCACCTTCTTATGGCTTACATGTCAAGGCTGCATGAGTACACATCATATCTTTTTGAGCAACATGTTCATCCCTCTGCTTCCTGGAAGCAGGCATACCTGTGATTTCATGGTCAAGTCCAGCAGAGACTCCAATTCTAATTCAACTCACATGCTCATTCTTTATGTGCCTGATATCTTCCTTTTACCTCACAACAACCTAGAAAGCTTTGGGGGTGAAGTTGTGGGGGAGCCAACTTATCTGTCAGTTGGTAGTGGTGCTGAAGCAAAAGTAAAACATTGTAGGGAATAGAAAGGAAGAGAGCTGTGATTGACATTGGATAGGGGGTGAGCACCCTGTTGGGAGGTTCTGAAAGAGGAAGAGGTGCCTCTGGCCCCCAGACGGTCTGCACCTCCTCCCATAAAGAGTCAAAAGCTGCTGGCGTTTGGTATTATTCCTCAGTGTTTCTGTCTTTAGAAGTGTGGTAACTGCACCATATGGACTTGGGCCTGATTCACGTTCTCTTAAAATAATTTCTGTGCTTATTTTAGGAGAGAAACTTCTGGAACCCAGAAAAATTGTGTTTACTCAAAAAACTTACCCCACATCAATAACTTTCAAGGGGATGGTAGTTGACCTCCAGACTTAGAAGATTACTTTTCTTGTTTGTTTGTTTTTGAGACAGGGTCTCACTTTGTTCCCCAGGCTGGCCTCAATTTTGGGCTCAAGTCATCCTCCCACCTCAGCATCCCAAGGATCTGGAACCACAGGCTTGTACTACCATGCCCAGCTTTCTAATAGATCCTATTGTAAAAGCCCATTTGTATATTAGTTGGTTGAAAACTTGACCATGATTTCCTCTAAAGCAACAGTGAATGTTTGGCTAAAAAGCTGATTAAAGCTGAGTATGGTGGCACACACCAGTAATCCCAGCAACTCAGGAGGCTGAGGCAGGAGGACTTTGAGTTTGAGGCCAGGGCCAGCAACTTAGTAAGGCCCTTAACAATTTAGTGAGACCCTGTCTCAAAAAGGACTGAGAATGTAGCTCACTGGTAAAACACTGCTGGGTTGAATTCCCAGTATTAAAAACAAACAACGCCTGTAATCCCAGCACTTGGGAGGCTGAGATAGGAGGATCACGAGTTCAAAGCCAGCCTCAGCAACTTAGCGAGGCCCTAAGCAACTCAGTGAGACCCTGTCTCTAAAGAACATACAAAATGGGGCTGGGGATGTGGCTTGGTGGTTGAGTGCCCCTGAGTTCAATCCCCAGTACCAAGAAAACAAAACAAAACAAAAAAACACCCATAGACTGGAATGGTAATTGCCAGAACTGGGGGAAATGGAGACTTATAAATTGATGGGCATAAAGTTTGAGTTAAAGTAAGAGAAATAAGATGGAGAAATCTGCTGTATAGTCATTGTACCTATAATCAACAATGTATCCTGTACATAAAATTAAAAGGGTAGCTCTAATTTTAAGTATTCTTACCACAATTAAAAAAGAGTGCTGTTCCATTAGAAGGTAATGAAGAGTTTAAAATGAGGGGTATTGGCCTTTCTCACTATGAATAAAAATGCTATCACCTGTTCAAAAGCAGTGCATGAAGTGAAAGGCAGTTTCTGTAACTCTCTATGCAAGTCACTTTAGTGCTTCACAAAAGACCTGAATAACCAGTTTTTGAGTAAGATCCCTGTCCCCATTGGCCCCTCACATCATACTTGCTTTGGAAAATCCAGGGAGGGGAGATAAGAGAGGAAACAGTTTATTAAATGTCGTTTCGATAGAAAAATGTGGGTGAAAATGTGAAAACAAAGATTCAACATGAGTTATTTTAGTAAGTGGAACCAGAAGAAGTTTGTTCTTTCCTTATTGGTCATTACTAATTGGTGGAACATGGATTTGAATATCCTACTGGCCAGCTCTCTTGTGATGTCCTCATGGAAGGTGTGAGATACATGGGCAAAGGAGTGGAACCCAAAGATGGAACTGGGATCATGTAGGATGGTGTCCAGTTAACACTTTTCCCCATGACAAGTGTCCTGGGGCATGTCGGAGTATATCAAAGGTGGTAGGAAAATCTGGATTCAATTTCATGAAGGATCCAATAGGTCCTAGCAACATAAATCTCACAAAATTTAAAGTATTGAGGCTATATTTGAGGTCTTGCCCTTGAATCTAAAGAAACATAGGGGAAAAATTCAGGATTGGCACAATATATAATAGCAGTTCATGGGGAAAAAAGTTCAAAGGTTGGGAATCACCAGTTGGGAATATCCAATATAATCAGATTTCTTCAGGTATTCTTTTTTTAATTTTTTGGTACTGGGGATTAAACCTAGGGGTACTCTACCACTAAGCTACATCCCCAACCCTTTTTATTTGTCTATCCTGAAACAGGATCTCTCTCAGTTTTTCAGGCTGGTCTTGGACTTGCAGTCCTCTTGCCTCAGCCTCCTGAGTACCTGAATTACAGGTGTGTGCCTCTGTGTCTAGCTAGTTTTTTTTTGTTTGGGGTACCAGGGATTGAACCCAGGAGCACTTAACCACTGAGCCACATTTTTTATTTTTAGTCAGTGTCTCACTAAGTTGCTGAGGCTGGCTTTGAACCTGGGATCCTTCTGCCTCAGCCTCCTAAGCTGCTGGTATTACAGGTGTGTGCCATTGTGCCTGGCCTACAGTTTCATCATCATCATCATCATTACTATTATTATTTTTCATACTGGAAATTGAACCCAGGGGTACTCAACCACTGAACCACATCCCCAGCCCTGTTTTGTATTTTATTTAGAGACAGAGTCTCACTGAGGGCCTCGCCAAGTTGCTGCGGCTGGCTTTAAACTTATGACCCTCTTGCCTCAGCCTCCCAAGATACTGGGATTACAGGCACACCCAGACCAGTTTCATTATTATTGACTAGCTATGGTTTTATTTTATTTTTCTATTTGGGATTGTTAGGCCTCTTAGGTCTGTAAATTATTCTTTCTTCAATTCTGGAAAATCTTCCATCAGTTATTTGACTTATCTTCAGTTAACTAATTATCTTTTTATCTGTCTTCTTCCAAGTAAACCTGTTGTGTTTAATGATGTTTATTTCTATAAATTCAACTCGGTTTTTCTCCAAATCTACAAGGTTATTTTTCTTGTTTGCTGTTCCCTACATATATTTTTGTTTTTCCTTCCTTCTGTCCTTCCAGTACTGGGGATTGAATCCAGGGGTACTCTACTTCTGAGCTATATCCCTAGCCCTTTTTATTTTGAGACGGGGTCTTGCTAAGTTTTCCAGGCTGGCCTGGAACTTGCAGTCCTCTTGCCTCAGCTTCCCAAGTAACTGGGAATTGAACCCAAGGCCTCACACATGCTAGGCAAGTGTTGTCACTGAGGTACTCCCCCAGCCTGCCTGCCTATTTATTTATTTATTTATTTATTTATTTTATTTTTATTTTTTTTGGAACCAGGGATTGAACTCAGGGATACTCGGCCACTGAGTCACATCCCCAGCCCTATTTCATATTTTATTTAGAGACAGGGTCTCACTGAGTTGCTTAGGGCCTCGCTAAGTTGCTGAGGCTGGCTTTGAACTCGCAATCCTCCTGACTCAGCCTCCCAAGTTGCTTAGATTACAGGCGTGCACCACCACGCCCAGTTATTATTTTTGACTGTTACTCACTGTCCTTGAAAAATTACTTGTGGAAATTTCTAAAGTCTGGATACAGCAACTTCCTCCAGACTAGATATATGCTTATTTCTGCCAAGTATCTCAATTCACTGTCAGCCTAGTGTCATCTAGGTTCTTGGAACCTTCTCACTGATGGGATTTGGACTGTAAATCCATGTTAGGGCTCTCATATGCTGACTGCTCTGTGGGTTGGGTATCCCGGGATACACAACTGTGCACCGAGGGATGACCTTATACTTGTAAACAGAAGCCCAACTTTTCTGAAGTTTGGCAAATTTTGTCAGGGCAAGAGCAACTACCATGCTTAACTCACTCCTCTGGGCTCTGCGCTGCCTAGATAGTGCCTGCCAGATGGTGCCTGATTGTTCCTCACTATCTTGGAAGCCCCTGATGTCTTGAAGAAAATGTCCTAAGCTGGGTGCAGTGGTGCATGCCTGTAGTCCCAGCTACTTGAGAGGCTGACACAGGAGGATCTTGAGTTCCAAGCTAGCCTCAGCAGCATACAAGACTCTGTCTCTTATAAAAATTATTTTAGTTTAAAACAAAATATCCTTTTGTCAGCATATTTAGTATTTCTGAGAAGTAGGAGAATTGGTCCAAATATATGTTGTATTGTATATCGTATATCATAAATGGAAGTTGGTTTTTAATTTACTTTTTTCTTTTGAACTATGTATGGTAAGTAACACATTGATAAGATTTTAAGTCTAGTTAGACTGTTCTTTTGGAAAATTTGAAACCCATTAATGAATTATGCATACATACATACATGTATATGTGTACATGATAACATTCATATCTATATAATTAAGTTTCCTAAAGTTCACATTGCACATGTGCACAATTAAGTTGAAGCTACATTGTACTGAGTTCAGGAGTAGCTGCCTCTGGAGGACTTGTGCATACTTTCATGAATGTGACTAATATGTAGAGGACCCAAGTGGAGGGCATTGGGGCTTACAGCCTACAACTACCAGAATCAGGCCACTGCTCTGAAAAATATAGTCATATTCAGATGTCCACAGCTGCAAGGGCTCTGATCTCTGCTCTGGTAGGCTTGGACAGTGACCATCAGCCATAGCTTTGTCCCAGAGCATCTCTCCCCCAGGATGAGGTGGCATATCCACATCACAGTAATGCTTGTAATGATACAACCTATATTGTTTTAGATATGCTTCAGTTTCCATAATATATCATATGCACCTAACAAATCAATAAGGAAAAGATCAGCAACTAATAGAAAAAAAAAGAAAGACTGAAAGGGAATGTCACAAAAGAGGATGCCTGTTCATCAGTGTGAATGACCAGATTAAAGCAAAATTAAATCCACAGTGAGAAGTTGCTTCATACCACCAATTGGCAAAAAAAAAAATTTTAATTGTGATTATATCAAATTGGCAGGGAGGAAGATATGACCATATGAAGTGGCAGTAGGAAGTTGACCACTGCTGGCAGGGTGTCCTTATCACTAGCATTTGGGAGTGTGGCTTGAGTGCCTGTAATTTATGACCTGTCACTTCCTAGGATTGCACCAACAATATGCCTGCCTATGTCCCAGAAGAGATGCCATGGAGAGTCATACAGTGGCCCAATCTGGGAGCCATCACATGTCCATGAACCATCAGTGGCTACATGCACCAGGCATATCTGATGGGAACATTGCAGGGGCACCAGGTGAAGGGAGGCCAGCAGTCAATGGAGACATGGGCAGATTCAGTCATGCCTCTACAGAAAAGTCACACAGCACCATATCCAGTTCCTAACATGGAAGACACAGGGGTGTTGCTCAGAGCGACACCACATACATGGCACAGGTGTCAAGGCAAGCAGAGAATGACAAACACCAGTCCAAATTGAATGCCATCTCAGAAGGGGACATTGCAAGGGCACTGTGGCCTAGCAGTGACATGGTGCCTGCTCCATACTGGGCAGCAGGCACATGAGTGTCTCTCATATATATATATAATTTTTTTTTTTTGTAGTGGGAATTGAACCTAGGAGTGAACTACTGCTGAACTACCTCTCTAGATATGCTGACTTGGAACTTTCAGTCTCCATAGTACCTGGGATTTTAGGCATGCACACCCAATATACATGGGCATTTTATGTCTGTTTGAACCTTGTATGTTTAGACATTTAGTTCTGCCCATTCAAAACTAAATTCACAAATTTAAGAAGGTGATTTTCCTATGCTAGAATACCTGAACAGAGAGCAGAGGTTCCTGCACAGGTGGAAGGACCAAGGAATATGTGGAGGATCCAGGACAGTATCCCTGGGTGTTATCTTAGGGAAGGGCACAGGAGGAAGAGACCATACTGTTTGAAACAGACGGTCTTTACGGGCCAGGACAGGAGTTTCCCTGTGGAAGAGGAGCAGGCACCCTGGGCGGAAGCTGCCTAGAAGCTCAACAGCTTGTGTTCCCATGCCCATGCTTTTATATTTGAGGAAATTTTTTTTCCTTCTGTTTATCCTGAAACAGAGTCTTTGTGTGCTTCTCTCCTGCAGGACGCCTGTCACAAAGACTACCCAGCCAAGGTGAGGCTACTCAGAAGAGTTTGGCTTCTGATGTCAGTGATGGCAGTATCATTCATGGACTCACCTTTTTTTCTTTCAATGATATGTTTAAAATGTAAAAATGATACATTTTTTAAAATTGTGATTAATACAAAAGCACCATCTTAATCACCTTTAAGCATACAGCTCAGTGGCTTTAAGTACATTAACATCATTACACAACCATTACTTCCATCCATCTCTAAACTCTTCATCATCCCAAACTGAAACTCTGTCCTCATTAAGCACTAACTTCCCACTACTCTCCCCAGCACCTGGAAATCACCATTTGACTTTTTGTCTTCCTGAATTTGATTAGGTATCTTCTCTATCAGTGGAATCATATAGTATTTGTCCTTTTGTGACTGGCTTATTTCACTTAGCATACTGTCTTCAAGGTTCATCCATGTTGTAGCATGTGCCAACATTTCCTTCCTTTAAAAAACTAAATCATATTCTGTACATGACATTTTGTTTATCCATTAATCTGTCCATGAATACTTGGGTTGCTTCCATCTCTTGGCTATTGTGAATAATGCTGCTGAAAGGACTTGAATATGTATATCTCTGCTTTCAATTATTTTGGTTATATACTAAGAAGTGAGGTTGCTGGATCTTATGTGTTTTAGTTGACTTTTGTATTGCAGTGACCAAAATACCTGACAAGAACAGTTGAGAGGAGAAGTTTATTTTGGCTCATGGTTTCGGAGTTTCAATTCACAGTTGTTCAACTCCATAGCTCTGGGCCCATGCAGAACATCATGGCAGAAGGAAGTGGCAGAGGAAAGCAGCTCAGGACATGACAACCAGAAAACAAAAGCAACCTCTGCTTACCAAGGACAAAATATAAAAACTGAAGTCACACTCTAAGAACCTGCTTCCTAACCACACCCTATCTGCCTAGTTGTTGCCCGGTTAATTCATTAGTAGATTAATATATTAATTAGGTTACGCCTCTCATAGTCTATTCACTTCACCTCTGAAAAGCATTGTCTCACATGAGTTGTGGGTACACCTCACAACTAAACCATAACAATATGGTAATTCCATGCTTACATTTTAAGGAGCCACCATAGTGTTTTCCATAGTGGCTGCACCATTTTACATTCCTATTAGCAGTGCACAAGGGTTCTTATTTCTCCACATGTTTGCCAACATATGTTCTTTTCTGGTGGGTTTAATAGCTATCCTGAGGGTATGTAAAGTGGTATCTCATTGTGGTCTTAATTTGCCTTTCCTTTTTTTGTGTGTGACACTAAGGATTGTTGAACTCTGAGGCACTCAACTTGAGCCACATCCTCAGCCCTATTTTATTTAGACGCAGTGTCTCACTGAGTTGCTTTAGGGCCTCACTAAATTGCTGAACTTGGAATCCTCCTGCCTTAGCCTCCTGAGCCACTGGAATTACAGGCATGGCTTGCCTTTCCTAATAATTAGTGATGGATATTTTTTCATGGACTTACTGACCATTTGCATATCTTTGCCCATTTTTAAGTCCATTTTTTTGGTAGTGGTTTTTATTGAAGGTCTTTTTGTATTCTGGATATTAACACCCTATCAGGTATATTTGCTTGTTTTTAAAATATTTTTAGATGTTGATAGGCCATTATTTTATTCATTTATTTATATGTGGTGCTGAGAATCGAACCCAGTGCCTCACACATGCTAGGCAAGAGCTGTACCACTGAGCCACAGCCCCAGCCCTATCAGGTATATTTGAAAATACTTTTCTTCCATTCTGTTGGTTACTTTATCACCCTATTGATAGAATACTTTGAAGTATAAAAGTTTTTAATTTTCATGAAGTCCCATTTGTCGATTTTTTTTTCCTTTGCTACTTGTGATTTTGGTGTCAAATCCAAGAAATTATTGTCAAATATTTCTCCCTGTGTTTTCTTCTAAGAATTTTATAGTTTTTAGCTATTCTATATAGTATTAGGTAAGGATCCAACTTTTTTTTTTTTTTTGCACGTGAATATCCAGTTTTTCCAACACTGTTTGTTGAAAATACTATCCTTTTCCCCATTGAATGGTCTTGATACTCTTGCCAAAATTCATTTGACCGTATCTCAGTTTATATTTGAGTTTATCTCTGGACTAACAGGTAATTTATTAAAGTTTAGTTGATACTGGATCCACCACTCATAAATGTTTTGGTGCTTTAAGTCATTATTCCCAGATTGGGATGTATCCAGCACTGCTTCTGGTCTCACTTTGGAGTCCATGTTGGCTGCTTTTTCCTTCATGTTTCCTAAAGCCAAGCATGGTATAAGATATATTTAATCAAATGTTTTTTTCTCATTTATTTGTATTTAAAAATTAGTCCACTTGCCACTTCTAACTAAATGTAGAATGGTTTACAGTATTTTTTATGTACATTTAAAAAGTTGAAGCCGGGCGTGGTGGCGCATGCCTGTAATCCAAGCGACTTGGGAGGCTGAGTCAGGAGGATCGCGAGTTCAAAGCCAGCCTCAGAAACTTAGCGAGGCCCTTAGCAACTCAGTGAGACCCTGTCTCTAAATAAAATACAAAATAGGGCTGGGGATGTGGCTCAGTGGCCGAGTGTCCCTGAGTTCAATTCCTGGTTCCAAAATAAATAAATAGATAGATAGATAGATAGATAGATAAATAGATAGATAGTTGAGTTAGATATTGGGCTGCAAATGTAGGTAAGTGGTAGGCTCCAGGTTTGATCCCTAGCACCACCAAAAATAATGAAAAGTGAGATCTTTAATTTATAATCTTGACCCCTCCCCCTTCTTCAAATCCTATGAATTCTAAACAACTCCTTAATATATTATATTCTTTCTATAACCCATAGCTGTATCTGATTCGTTGACAGGTTGTGACATTTTTTTCTTGTCCCAGCTGTGTGGACAGTGCCACACACCCTCCCAAACAACAACGGCTCTTGCGTGCATTTTCCAGTGTTTCTTTTGCCAGAGAGTCCAGCAGAGCCACAGCTCTTTGAGTGCCAGCCCTGAGCTGAGTGAGGAGCACCCAGCAGAAATGGTGAAAATGACCAAATCCAAAACATTCCAAGCTTACCTGCCAAACTGTCACCGAACATACAGCTGTATCCACTGCAGAGCCCACCTGGCCAATCACGATGAGCTGATCTCCAAGGCAAGTGGTTTGAGTTTAAAAACTGATGAAACACCCTTAACACAATGATAATTTGTCATCATGGTACCTAGTTAGTACACAGATATTTAATCATCACAGGACTTCCTGAATTTGCTGTGTCGTAAAGGTCTGCAGCCTTCTGGGCAGTGTTGGTGAAAGTTTTGTGCATGATTAAATGTGGCTACACCAACATCTTTATTGTAATCTTGGTATAATTGATGGGTTTTGGAGAACTGGGCATCTGGAACTCTTGTAGATTACTAAGCAAGAGGAGTCAGTTATTTGTCAAAGCAGTGAGATTAATGTGAAATCAGAGAACATGAAAGAAATGAAGTCTATAGAAAATCTGTAGGAATCATTTAATAATAAAAGAATTAAGAAATATTTAAAACTTGGGGTGGTTAAGAAGGAAAAAGTTTTCAAAAGTGCAATCGTAGAGCATGCCCAAGGGCCTGGGTTCCATCCCTACCACCAAAAAGAAAAAAGAAGAAAAAAAAAGAAAATGCCTAGGAGGACATGCCCTCCTGTGCCATGGTCTGTAAGAGCCCTGGAGTAAAGCTCTAGGTGGTCTCTGTCTCCAGATGCAAGACATAAATAAGCATCCCTTGTTCCTCCTTATTCCATTGAGCTCTTTATTAGCAGCATGTGATGTTTATAATTAACCAGCTGTGAAATTTAGAACAATACAAATATAATGGACACGCTAATATTCACTCTGGGAACTAGTCTTCACTGCATGAGTCATGACCCCCACCCCCAACACCTGGGCTGCTTTGAAAGTCTCATCAGGAAATTGCACCTTCCAGGAATCTCTTCTTAGGTTTATTGTTTAACTTAATTTGAGTTAAGATATATCTCTTGCATTTTCAACAGTAATAGATTTTATTTCTAAAATAAAACATAGCCGCAAGCCGGGCGTGGTGGGACATGCCTGTAATCCAAGCACTTGGGAGGCTGAGTCAGGAGGATCGCGAGTTCAAAGCCAGCCTCAGTAACTTAGTGAGGCCCTAAGCAGCTCAGTGAAACCCTGTCTCTAAATAAATTCAAAATAGGGCTAGGGATGTGCCTCAGTGGTGGAGTGCCCCTGGGTTCAATTCCCGGTACCAAAAAGAATAAAATAAACAAACAAACATGTTAAACAAAGCAGAGTTTTTGCTCTTTGCTTCTGTGGCTCCTTTTTCCAACTAGAAGTTTTAGGAAAATGGTAGAAGCTCCTGAAGCACCTCATTTTCTGAGACAGGTGCAGTGTGTAAAAAGGTGTCATGAGATAATGATAGGCAGAGCACTCTGGGCCTTCAGTGAGGGGCTGTGGGGTTTGGTGATATCACTGAGCCATGACACCCACTGTTGGCCGTGACCTTTCACCTGATGAGCAGATAGAATCAAGCACCAGTGTGGTCTTTTTTTCTGGAGCATCCTGGGTGTATCAATCATTAGAGGTAGCCAGAAGGAATTTGAGATGCTTCCTTCAAAGAATCTGAGACCATTAGTCGTTTTTTAATATTATATCAACAGCAGAAAGCAAGCACTCTACCACTAAGCATTTCCTTAATTGTTCTTATTTTAAGACTAGGTCTGGCTATGTTGCTCAATTTGGACTCAAACTTGGCATCCTTTCTCAGTTTCCCAAGTGGCTGGATCGCAGGCATGTGCCACTACATCCAGCCCTCTCCTGGCCCTAATTAACAGAAGGTAACTGCCTCACATTCTGCTCAGACTAATGTCTGACTCTGAATTGCAGAGCAGCTTCTATCATTGATTCAAATCCTGTTGGAAACTAAGGACCTGCAGAAGAGGCAAGAAAACTAGGAAATTTAGTCTAGAAAATTGAAGGCTAATGAGGATGTGCAAAAGTTGCCCCCACCCCTGCCCTGGATGGTACTGAGGATTGAACCCAAGGGTGCTTTACCATTAAGCTACATCCCCAGACTTTATTTTTTTATTTTTTTTCAGCTGTCAATGCATCTTTTATTTCATTTATTTATATGTGCTGCTGAGAATCGAACCCAGGGCCCCACACATGGCAGGCAAGCGCTGTACCACTGAGCCACAACTCCAGCTCTAGACTTTATTTTTGAGGCAGGGTCTTGCTAAATTTCTGAGGCCAGCCTCAAATGTGCAATTCTTATGCTTCAGCCTCCCAAGTTTGAGTTCACTGGGATTATAGGCTTGTGCCATCATGCCTGAAAGTTCTACAAAATGGTTATTAAGTTGAACATAGAATGATATTCCAAATCCTAGAAAACCACTTAGGGGGCTAGGGATATAGCTCAGTTGGTAGAATGCTTGCTTCTCAAGCACAAGGCCCTGGGTTCAATCCCCAGCACTGCAAAAAAAAAAAAAAGGAAAACCACTTAGGGAAACACCTTTTAAGTCTGAAAGCTGTGTTGTAAAATTAAAAACATTTCTGGTTGACTGGGGTACTTATAACTCAGCTAAAGTACATGTGCTTAGCATGCTAGAGGCCCTAGATTCAATCCCCAGCACAAAACAAAAACAAAAACTCAAATGTTCTTTGCATCAAATGAGATAGAAAAAAGTCTTTCAGATCTCAGTGGCTTAAAAGTAAAGATTTATTTCATACTCAGGTGAGAGACGTCTATGGGGGCTTTGTTTTTGCTTTTAATTTTCAAAGAAATTATTGATTATAATTACCCATTAAAGTAATACTAATTGGTCCAGACATGGTGGCACACACCTGTAATCTCAGTGATTTGGGAGGCCGACCACGTTGTGTGAGTCATTGAGGTGAACTCTCCCATGGGGCATTCTTTCCTGTTCGGGAAAGGCACACATACCTTACATTGAATCATTTTTAAATACATAAATATACTAGGTCTGTTTCTTGGCTGGTAACATTTTCTTGGAGTGAGATGTGACTGGAAGGTCCTTTACTCTTAGGAAAGGATCATCTTAGACCATGACTTTTTTTTTTTTTTTTTTTTTTTTCCTAGCCTTGAACTCCTTTCCTCAAGTGATCTTCCTGCTTTAGCCTCCCAAGTAGATGAGTCTACAGGAGTATGCATGCCATCATGCCTGGTGCTATATTGCCATGATTTTCCAATACAGTCACTTTCAGAATGTTGAAGCAACAGAATCATTCACTTCCTGAAACAATGTAGATGAAAAATCAGTTTGTTCTATATAATCACTATTACTATTAGAGTTTTGGAGGGGCATCTGCCCTGTTTTTTGTTTGTTTGTTTATAGTTGTAGATGGAGAGAATGCCTTTATTTTGTTTATTTTTATGTGGTTCTAAGGATTGAATTACCCAGTGCCTCACACATGCTAAGCAAGTGCTCTGCCACTGAGTTACAGTCCAGGCCCTGCCTGTTCTTTGTAATCTACTCTGATGGAGTTAATGGAACCTTATTTAGTTCCATGGTGCTCTAGGGGCTACTCCTTCCCCAGAACAGTGGCCCTGGAGCCTGAGCAGCCCTCTCACCTTGTTCCACATTCATTACAGAATGCAGAACTCACCATCCTCTGTGTCTTACCACAACCAATCTTCTAACACCTTCTTCTTCTTTACAGTCCTTTCAGGGAAGTCAGGGACGAGCCTACCTCTTCAATTCTGTGTGAGTACTTGCTGTCTGGCAGGTGGCCTGGGGTCCCCATTGGGTGGCATTGATCCACCGTCCTGTTCCATTATGCAGAGTTGGAATATGTGAATGGAATTCCACCTGTGTTCTAGAATTACCCAGCCAGTGCCTGTATATGAATTAAAAGAATTTTAGCCGGGCGTGGTGGCGCACGCCTGTAATCCCAGCAACTTGGGAGGCTGAGTCAGGAGGATCGTGAGTTCAAAACCAGCCTCAGCAACTTAGCGAGGCCCTAAGCAACTCAGTGAGACCTTGTCTCTAAATAAAATACAAAATAGGGCTGGGGATGTGGCTCAATGGCCGAGTGTCCCTGCGTTCAATCCCTGGTTCCAAAAAAAAAAAAAAGAATTTTTGTTTCCTATGGCTGGGAGTTAATGAAAATGAAGTCTGAGAATTTTAGTTCCCTGTAGCCTGTCCTATGTTGGGATCCTCGTGGGGAAATAAAAAGTTGCTCCTGGGCCTGGGGGTGTGGTTCACTTGTACAGTGCTTACCTAGCATGAGTGAGGCCCTGGATTTCATCTTTAGCACTGCAAAAAGAAAAGAAAAGTTCTTTCTCATTAAAGGTGGTAGCTGGCAGGAGGTTGGGGAGCTGGAAACGTGCAGTGCTGTTTTCTGGTGAACTTTTAATAATGGGTGGCCAGGGTGGGAGGAAGCCAGCAGTGGGACCTGGGAGGATGGGCCTCCAGTGTGGTCACCCCTGTGTCCCTGCAGGGTGAACGTGGGCTGCGGTCCCGCTGAGGAGAGGGTCCTTCTCACTGGGCTGCATGCAGTTGCAGACATCTACTGTGAGAACTGCAAGACCACACTCGGGTGGAAATACGTGAGTACCTGCCTCTTCTAACTGGTGTGCTGTGATGTGTCCAACACGCCACACACGCATATACATCTAATACAATTGAAGTCAGACCTCCCCTTGGAGCAGAAAAGATAATATCAGTCAATGACATATTTTCAGCAGTTTCTTTAGAGGCTGGTTAAGGCACAGGACCAATCATGGGACCGCCCCAGGTTCCAGGAACTAAAAGGTGCTTCCATGAAGGCAGACCTGCTGTTTGGAGCAAGTTCAACAGACTGTCAGTGTCAGGGCACACTGGGCTCAGAGACAGACTATTCTCCCAACGCCCTTCTTTTTTTTCCCCTGGACTTTGAGCTGAAGGTTGCCATCTCTGCCAAGCTCCAGCCTTCATCTCTCCATTCCTTCTCTACCACATGGTGCATCTCAATGATGATAAGCCTGGACCTTCTACCCAATCCCAAGGTGTGCCCTCCTCCCTCATTCCCAGGACTCTGGTGTCTGAGCTGCTTATTTCAGAGGCCAGTGAGGATGCTTGGTTTCCTCCTGACACTATCTGCTGCCCATCATCGTCTGCTGAGCCCTCTCTGTCCCAGTCCACGTGAGCCTGGCATGCTTCTGATCCCTTCTGTGTTGGCAGCTTCCAATTGTCCTCTGCCCCAGCTTCTCTCCAGGCAAAAGCCACCTGTCCCATCTTATCAAGCCCCACCCTGAAAATGGCATTTAAGAGGCCTGTTTTACATGGTGCTCTCCTTTTTTGAAGGTTTCTGCCACATTCTTTTTGGCTCCAGAGTTCTCCAGGTCAGGGCAGCCTGATCTCCCTCTTTCTTGAATTTCTGACCATCTCTGATCCTCCAGATTCCCCATGAACTGTGAGGGGACACAGCAATAGGCTCTCTGAGGCTGTTTGTGCCCCCAGTGCCTCCTTCTGGTTAGCCCATCTTCCAGAAGCTCTACCATCCCTTTGTGGCCACCGCACCATGTTTCTCCTCTATTGCTATACCTGCGACTTCCCTACTGGGGCATCTCTTCTGTGCCTACCAGACAGAACTCACCCTAGTCATTTGTGTCCCAACATCTGGTATCATCAGGCCATACACTCAACATGACAAAACGATAAGGCAGATTCATAGTCCTCACATAACAGGCCTGCTCCTAAGCATCTTTGACCTATTTTTATTGATATCCCTGTGCTTCATATCAATCTCCATCATACCTCCTAAATTGCCCTATGCATAGTAGATGTTCAGTAAACAGATTTTTTTTTTTTTTCATTGTGGTGCTGGTGCTAGAACCCACGACCTTAAAACCTGCTAAACACATGCTTTCCCAGTAAGCTATATCCCAAACCCTGGTAAACAGATTTGAAGAGTTGAATTAACATTGCCCAGCCAGGCACAGGGGTATAGGCCTGTAATCCCAGCTACTCAGGAGGCTGAGGCAGGAGGATTGCAAATTCATAGCCAACCTTGGCAATAAGACCCTGTCTCAAAAAATAAGAAGGGCTGTGGGCATAACTCAATGGTAAATGACCTCTGGGATAAATCCCTAGAACCAAATTAGGGTGACCCTTAATCCCTATGCTCATTGTTTTTGTAAGAAAAGGAAAGACAGGCACTGTGGTGCACACCTGTAATCCCAGCAGCTGGGGAGACTGCATTTTCTACCCTGTCTCAGAAAGGGTTGGGGATGTGGCTCAGTGGTAGAGTTCAATCCTCAGTACTGAGGGAAAAAAAAGGAAGAAGGAAGGAAAAAAAAAGAAAAAGGTATAATGAAGTTGAAAAAATGAAACAGATTCTGTCCTAAAACCTTCTCTCTACTTTTTTTCCCCCTCCCAAGGAACATGCCTTTGAGAGCAGTCAGAAATATAAGGAAGGAAAATTTATTATTGAGCTTGCCCACATGATCAAAGACAATGGTTGGGAGTAAAGTGGAAACTTTCCATTCTCTTGAATACTATTTTGTGAAAGAGACTGAAGTGTAATGGAGATGTAAGAGCATCCTGGATGACAATATTTCTTGAACTTTGACCTCGCAGGCTAGCTGTGCTTTGACACTCAAAGGCCTCTCTTGGCCATCTCCTTGGGTAAGGCGTCCCCAATTTGTGTCCTGTTCATGTACATGGTTGTTTCTGAAAGTTTGCAATGATCTTTTTCTGACTTTTCAAGTTCTAGAAAAAGAATTAACCAACTGGTGACTTAATCTGCCTAATTAATACCTTCTTTTAACCTATGCCTTCAATATAGTTTGGTTGTACTTTCTCATGTTCAATAGAAAACTAAAACTCAGTCCCTACAGACCAGAGGCAAGGTCTTTTTCAAGAGCAAGTCTCACCTCTCCCTTTTTTAGAGTAAGGTAATTTGTTTCACCCCAATTCTCAAAACTACAAATTGGTTATTCCTCCTACATGTGAACTGTAAGGCATGGTATCCATTTAAGAATCTTTCAGAAGCACTCAACAAATTTATACACCCAGTATGTTTTGTTTTGTTTTTTTAGCTTGTTCAAAAATGGAACATAACCAATAACATTTTAGATAAGCTATAGAGAAATATGTCTAATGAACATTTTTTTTTCTTTAAGGCAATAGATTCCTTATCTAGAAAGCAAGCGAGCTAGTCTCTAGAGACTGTCCCAGGGCCCTGCAGAGGCCATTACTGAGGTGATAGCCTCACAGGTCTGGACCTGGGGGTTGCACCCTCAGTAGTGACAGTGGCTCAAGTCTGGCAGTTGCTGAATGACTGGTTCATGTCATTATAGAGTAGCATGCTGTACCAAGTATGAAGCTGGATTTCATTTCCTACCCTGGACGTACTTGAAGAAAATGAATTATTTTTGCATATGAAAAAGGTCAGAGCCAGCAGGAAAATCTTGCTACTTTGAGATTTGCCAGATTAAAATTTCTTCAGAAAAGGTTAAAGTTGCGACAGGTTTAAATGTTGTAAAGGAAAGGTGTTTGACTTGCTGGATGAGTCACCTTTTCCTTCCTGGTGCTGTTGTGTGGGCTGATGTGGAGAGGACCTGTCTCCCAAATCCTGGGTTTCTGTCACAGATTTAAAGTCATGACCCACCATCCTCTTGTGCCTCTGCAGGGCATGGGCACTATCCAAGGGTATCAGCCAAACTGCAGAGAATGGAGTTAAACATTTCTAGATAAGTTTTGGGTTTCAACAATTTGTACCCCAACTCAGGGCAGAGGGTAGAAAAAGAGCTGGTGGTAGAGAGGCAAAGAGCTAGAAGAGCAGCGTGCTTCGATAGCGCTCACCCTAGCAAATGGCTGTGAAACTGCCTGTGGACAAGGCTAGACTAATGGCTGAGAGCAAGCAGTCCAGTTTCAGCTCCCCAGCTCCCATCACCAGTGCAGGCACTGGGCTGCCACCTGGCTCCAGTTCAGTGCTCATCCCAGATCCTACCCTTTGGTGCCATCTCTTTGCCCAAGACTTGAAGCCTTGGAATATGGGAAATGTATTGTCCTGGGTTCAGGCCATGTTAGCTGAGCAGGAGTAACAGTGGCAGATTACTTTAAGCACATCTTCACCCTAAGAAAGGACAGCTTTGCACAGCCTGTAAGCCTCTGCATCTGGTGGTGGTCCAGCAAACTGCTGTCTCCTGAGCTAGTCTTTTGCAGACTGAGGCTGGCTCAGTGTGTCCCTGTATTCCTAAGTTAAACAGCTTTCCATCCTAAGGTGTCCAGAGTCTGGAGTCATTGGTCCCACGTCTGAAATCTGAAGATGCTTCACTTGTGATTGGCCCAATGAAGTAGCAAGGTCTGTGGTTTCTGTCCATTATGTGAAACTGTAAAAGGGAGAGATATCTTCCTTTATTGACAAATGAGCACTAAGTGAAAAATTAGCTAACACTGACTTCCTTTCTAGTCTTCATTCCTCTTGCATGTGAGAACTTAGCCTTGAAGGGCTCAGAGCACGAGGGGAAATGACCATGGCTTCACTAACCTACCTGCCTAGGGTATATACAGGACAGCCTGAGCACAGCTCCATTAATGTTTCACTTAAATTGAAGAGACTTTTCTAGAACTTTTCTGACCCATTTTTGTATATACTAAGATTATATTTAAAGCTTTTATATGTTCTGGGCAAGTTTACTGTTCCTTCCATTTGAGCACTTTGGTTTTTGTATTGTCTTTTGTGATGGCATTGATTGAAACTTTTTTACTAGTACTCTTATGACTTATTTTGTATTTTTGTTGGTAATGAATACCAACAAAACTTTTGTCATTTTTTTGTTGTTGGTGGTGGTTTCTGCGAAATTCAAGTTTCTTTTTAAACCATAAACCAAATGAACTGACCATGAGCTGGCATCAGGGGAAGTGATACTCACAAGACCACAACCAGATGTGCTGGTTAAGTGCTGGAACATTCCACCCTCTTAAATTCCTAAACAATAACTCTCATCCCATGACTTTTATTTAAAAATTTTCCTTAAGAATAAGAATATTGGGAGTTGGATCTAGGATTATAAATAAATACATTTGTAGTATCTTCTGGCACAGTACATTTGCTTTAGAAATGTGGTTTAGTTTTGTTGCCATTTTATATATGTATACACATAGTATTTTTTTTTATTTAATTTTTTGATTCATTGAACACAAATGGAGTACAGCAATTGTTTTTCTACACATAGTATTTTTATATCTTAAAACTTATTCTTGATGGCATCTGTCAGATATGCGAAAGGATCAGAGATGAGATTTTTTTTTTCCCCCAAGTCATTTATTCAACCTGATGATCTCATCAGGCAATTACAAAATCCAAGTGAAATATCTAGAAGGACACAATTTAAGCTCTAAAACGAACTACAGAAATATAATAAGCCTTCTGTCAAAGGACTTGGTTGGGCCTGTCTTTTGCCCTGGAGGGCAAGTGTGGGTGAGGATGTGGCCCTCCCCTTGGGGCAGGTGCAGATCATTGGATAAGGCTGGATGGACAGTTGGACACGGCCTGGAGGCAGCAGAAAGCTTCGCCTCAAGGAGCATGATGATCAAGCTTTCAAGTGCATACACCGCCTTCAGTTTCCCCTACTCCCAGCCATGCCACTGGCCCTTGGTCCTGTGTTCATGTGAGGTTTATAAATAAAGCTTCTGATGTCAGACTTCTTGTTTTACATGGTGCTCTGCCTTAATGAGTAGGGATGAGCCCCGGTTTCCTGAAGAGCCCACATGGAGCAAAGGGCTGTTTTGGGGTGTCAGAGCTGCTGGAGTCCTGCTTCTGTGTCACTGCCTGGTCACGAGCTTTGGAGTATGCCAGAAAAAAGCATAAGAGTGCAAATTAATGTGCTGAAGAATCAGGTTGCACCTCAAGGCAAGATCAGGGTCTGAGTCAGTCATACAGTCCCCTCCAACATTCTTCTCCCTTGCCCCCACCCACACCACTGAGCTCTGTGGTGCTGGCCCAGTAGTCTACAGGTTTGTGTCTGTCTAGTCAGTCACTGCATCCTGCTGAGAACTTTCTTGCAAATATGAATTATCAAAATGCTAAAACTGCAAAAACTGAGTGAAGAGAACCTGGTGGGAGATGTGAAGAGGTGTGTGATAGGGTGCTGGAGGTTCACTAAGGAGCTGGGGGTTCTGACTGATGGGCAGGGGTAGCTGCAGAGGGAGAGGCTGGAGAAGGTGGAACTGACCGGTGGTGGTGAGAAAAGCCAGTGACTGGACTGGGTGCAATGGTGCACGGCTATAATCTCAGCGGCTTGGGAGGCTGAAGCAGGAGGAGTGCAAGTTCAAAGCCAGCCTCAACAAAAGCTAGGTGCTAAGCAACTCAGACCATCTCTAAATAAAATACAAAATAGGACTGGAGATGCAGCTCAGTGGTTGAGTTCCCAAGTTCAATCCCCGTACCCGCCTCCACTGCCAAAAAAAAAAAGCCAGTGACTGGGACAATATGCCTTGGCAGGCAAGGGCATGCCTGCCATTCAGAGGGCAAAGGGCTCAGGCCTGTGATGTCAGTATCAGATATAAAATCCAGGGTATATTCTAGAACCAAGAGCCGTCAAGACTTGCTGATGGATTCAAGGTTGTAGATGAGGAAAGAGAAATGCAAGAATCAAGCCTAAGTTAAAATTTAATATGATGAGCTGGAAGTGGGTGATGGCCCAAGGACAAGGCAGAGCATCTAATGGGTCTGGTGCCAGAGAGAACGCTGACAAGACGCTATCCCCAGAGGCAGAAGTCATACTCCTGAAGAGGTGTTTGGAAGAGACCAAGGTATCAGGGACTAATGTCGGGACACTAGAAGCCAGGCTGGCACAGACTGAAGAAGGAACAGAAAGTGATCAGGAACAGGTGGGTGGAAATTTTTGGACACATTTCACAGAAAAATGGGTCAAGGGAAGGAATCCTTGTCAGGAAATACTGAGGGAACTGGCCTGGCAGAGGAGCTGGGACTGAGAAGTAGGGTCTGAGCAGTAAGGACAAGTCCTCTGCTCTATTCAGTCTCATCACAGCAGGGGCTATAAGCTTCATGTAGGTTTGAGAGGCAAGGCAGCCTAACACCCCCAAAGGCGACTGTGCCCAGTTCCAACCAAGGGGTGGCAGAAAAGGGTTGGGAAAGTATTGTAAAGGCTCTATTCCAGTTAGAAGCCCCAAAGCATTTGTCAAAACAGACTAGGGAAGCCGGGCGCAGTGGCGCACGCCTGTAATCCCAGTGACTCGGGAGGCTGAGGCAGGAGGATCGCGAGTTCAAAGCCAGCCTCAGCAACTTAGCGAGGCCCTAAGCAACTCAGTGAGACCCTGTCTCTAAATAAAATACAAAATAGGGCTGGTGACACGGCTCAGTGGTCAAGCGCCCCCTGAGTCCAATCCCTGGTTCCAAAAAAAAAAAAAAAAAAAAAAGAAGACTAGGGAAGGACTGGGGAATCTGAGAATTTGTATTTCTAACAAGGTCCCAAGTGGTACCAGGGGACCAGGCTAAGTGAGCATATGAGCTATCCCTGAGATGACAGAAGAAAGGGTAAGGAAAGCAGAGGATGAAACAAGGCCTTACTCACTAACCCAGGCCTGCCCACAGGAGGCCAGAGCCCCAGGCAGGGTCGGAGACCAGACCCAAGGTTGAGCCCAACCCTTGGAAAGAAGTTAGGGACCCCAACACCAGATGAAGGATGGGGAAGCCAAGGGCTCCTAGGGGCAGTAAAGGGGACCCAGGCAATAGGCAAGAGCTTTATTGGATCACAGCATGAAAGGCAGAAAAGTCAGGAACATGGGCACAGACCTCCCCCAGCCCTACCCCCCTACCAGGATCCAAAGTGAACAGCCTGCTGCTACCAGGAGCTAAAGTCCCCAAAACCCCGGCTGGGCTTTTTCTTGGATATGGGGGCAGCTGTACTGGTTGATGGTTCTTCCTCAGCTGCTCGTTTCCTAAGAAAAGAACCAGGCTGCAGTAGCCACACAGGTGCCAGGAGCCCATACCTTCCCACATCCCTCTCCAGGTGATTGGAAATCTACTATTGGCCTGCCCCTCATAGGAATCCCATACTCCCTAGTGCTTAGATCCTTTGGCCTACACAGAGATCCTGCCCCAAACTGTATGGGATAGTCCCTCTGGTTGCGGTGGCTTCCAGGGCACAAGCGCAGTCTCAAGTCTGGTACATTAGGTTTTCTTGCCACTGCCTGATCTGCTCCATGGGAGTACTGTGGAAAATGGGTCCTAGCTTTTGGGAGGGATATGGAAGATGCCACCTGCCCCACTCACGTGGCTGCTGGATTGATGTACTTGCCAACCCCCTGGCGGTATGTCTGGGGACCTTGGCTCCCAGGCTGAGGCTGGCTGGACTTCACCTTGGCCTCTGGGGCCACTTCAAGCTGTGTCTTTTTCCGCTCCTGTGCAATCTGGAGAGGAGTGGGACTGTGGGTGACTTGGAGTACCTGGGGGATGTGGAGGTCCTTCTACCCCAGGGAGGAATGACAGAGCTTGCCCAGAGCCTTCCCAGGGTGGTAGCACTGTGCCCTCCTTACCTGGGCATCTGCCTCCTCATAGGGGTCTACAAACACTGTGGTGGCATCAATGCGGACCTCCTCCTGGTGGCACATGGGGAAGTTGAGTGAGGAAGCAACAGGGTCCCCTGCACACCTGGGCAGTGGCCCTCTGCTTTCCTTGGGTACATACCTTAGGGCGGTCAGTTTTGGGGTCACTCTCCACATTCTCCATGGCTGTCAGTGTGTCAAAGCCCCCAACAACCCTGGAGCAGAGGGACAAGTGGGTCTACATATGCAGGATACCCCCTATGGTGAAGTCCCCGAGGCACATCAGAATGGGAACTGGCCCAGGATATGGGGCCCCATGAAATCACTACCCAATCAGATTGGCCTGACTTCTTGGGCAGCAGCAGAGCTGCCAGCCAGGACAGGAGGGGCCGGAAGAGAGAAGGTAAGGTCAACAAGACCACAACTGGGGCCAGATCCAATTCCCAGTTATTTGGACAGAATCACATGTGCTGCTTCCATATTTTCTGTATCTGCTTTATGATAGAACCCCAGATGACCACGTGGCCCACCAATCTGGAAATAACATCTAGGCCTTTATGGAAAAGTTTGCCAACCCCCACACCTGGAGCATGAAGAGAAAGATAGGACGTGGCCCTGACCTCCAACTTGGATATCATCCAGAGGGCACCCAGAGTGGGAAGGTAGATGGTCTGAGCCAAGGCAGTTGGCCAAGCTGGGCTGGGACTTGTCTCTTCTTGTCAACCCAACAGGTCTGGGTTGGGTTGCTCCACCCTCCACAGAAACACCCTGTGCCCCACTCTGCATAGCCACAGCCTCATAGTGACATAACCAGGGCACAACAAGCACAAGCTCAAGTTAGGAAGAGGCAGTGAGAGATCCCAGCTGGGGAAGGAATGGCCTGGCCCAAGGGGACACCCCAGACTTAAACCAGCAGCTGCTCTTACCTTCCAAAGATGGTGTGCTTCTTGTCCAGGTAAGCACAGGAACGGAAAGTGATAAAGCTGGGGAAGAAGAAAGAAAGGGTGAGGGAATTCTGTGAGCTACCCCACCCAGCCTAGCTCTTCTGGGTTGACTGCTGGGTCCACAGTAGGAGCCCAATGCCCTCCAGGGCCTGTTCCGGGAACCTACTGCTTCTGCATGTACATCATGCACATCTGGCTCCCACCTACTGCCTGTCCACAGCACGCTGTTAGCCAAGGCCATCCAATTAACCCCAGACTTGTGGCTCCCCAGAATAAAGCCCAGAAGTTGGCCTCCTTGGCTGCTACCCAACCTCCTGTTGGGTAGACTCTGTGCCCAGCTTGAGTCTATTCAAGTGGCCACTTTAAGAAGCCAGCTGGGATGGGAGAACCAGAGCCCTGCCCCACCATAAGACCTTCTAAAGGACCAAGGACACAAAACTGGAAGAAAGGAGGCAGCCAAGCAAGAGTGTGAGTAAAAGAATTGTGAAACCTGGGTACCATAAATACACACAGACCAAGAAAATGACTACATCTAATTTGACATAAAAATGGGGCAGAGTTAAAATGTCAATGATACTTATATGTGAGATGGTGACTGGAAGGAAAGCTTTCCAGGTTTCTTCTCTGTGGGAAAGTAGAGATGTTACTGGTAACTTTAGGCTTAAATAGATGGAATTCTTGACTTTACCCCAGAAGTAAAACATCTAACTTTCAAACAAGGAGAAAGAGGAGGAAATTTTTTCAAATAAAAATAAAAATAAAAAAACATAAAAACAGTGACTCAAAAGCACAAAGTAAGATCCACTGGAAGTTAAGCACACACTTAAGACTATCAGGATGAACTTTTATTCGACATAGTCCTTGAAACTGTAGCCAGAGCAATTAGACAAAAGAAAGAAAAGAGCTATGAATAAGAAAAGAACTCAAACTATCCCTATATGACATGATTCTATATTTAGAAGATCCAAAACACTCCACCAGAAAAGCTTCTACCACTCATAAACAAATTCAGCAAAGTAACAGGATATAAAACGGGATATAAAATTAACACCCACGAATCAATTTCATACCAATGATGAATCAGCTCAAAGAGAAATCAGGAAAACTATCCCATTCACAATAGTCTCAAAAAGTAAAATAAAATATTCAGGAATCAATCTAACAAAAGAGGTGTCGAAAGATCTCTACAATGAAAACTACAGTATACTAAAGAAAGAAATTGAAGAAGACCTTAGAAGATGGAAAGAGCTCCCATGTTCTTGGATAGGCAGAATTAATATGGTCAAAATGGCCATACTACCAAAAGCATTATACAAATTTAATGCAATTCCTATTCAAATTCCAATGACATTCTTCAGAAAACTAGAAAAAGTAATCATGAAATTCATTTGGAAAAATAAGAGACCCAGAATAGCCAAAGCAATCCTTAGCAAGAAAAGTGATGCAGGAAACATCCCAATACCAGATATTAAATTATACTATAGAGCTTTAGTAACTAAAACAGCATGGTACTGGCACCAAAACAGACAATGAAGGCCAATGAATAGAAGACACAGAGACATAACCACATAAATACAGTTATCTTACACTAAACAAAGGTGTCATAAACATATATTGGAGAAAAGATAGCCTCTTCAACAAATGGTGCTGGGAAAAATGGAAATCCGTATGTAGTAGAATGAAACTGAACCCCTATCTCTCACCCTGCACAAAACTCAATAAGTGGATCAAAGACCTAGGAATTAGACTAGAGACCCCGTGCCTAGTAGAAGAAAAAGTAAGCCCAACTCTCCATAGTGTCAGCTTAGGAACTGACTTCCTCAACAAGACTCCTAAAGTACAAGAAGTAAAATCAAGAATCAATAAATAGGTATCAAACTAAAAAGCTTCTTCACAGCAAAGGAAACAATCAAAAATATGAACAGAGACTATAGAATGGAAGAAAATCTTTGCCATCTGCACCTCAGAGCATTAATCTCCAGGATACACCTAACACCAAAAAAAACAACCCAATCAATAAATGGGCAAAGGAACTGAACAAACACTTCACAGAAGAAATATGAATGGTCAAAAAATTAATGAAAAAATGTTCAACATCTCTAGCAATTAGAGAAATGCAAATTAAAACTACACTGAGATACTATCTCACACCAGTCAGAATGGCAATTATCAAGAACACAAGGAACAATGAATGTTAGTGAGGATGTGGGGGAAAAGGTCCACTCATACATTGCTGGTGGGACTACAAATTGGTACAACCACTACAAAAAGCAGTATGGAGATTCCTCAGAAAACTTGAAATGGAACATCCTTTGACCAACTTATCCCACTCTTCAGTTTATACTCAAAGGACTTAAAATCATACTGCAATGGCACAATCACTTCAATGTTTATAGCAGCTCAATTCACAATAGCTCAGCTATGGAACCAACCTAGGTGCCCTTCAAAAGGTGAATGGATAAAGAAAATGTGGTATATATACAATGGAATATTACTCAGCCATAAAAAAGAATGAAACTGGAGACTATCATGCTAAGTGAAATAAGGCAATCCCAAAAAAAACAGAGGCTGAAGGTTCTGATATGTGGATGCTGACACACAATAAGGGAGAGGGAGGGAAGTATAGAAGTTAATTGGATTAGACAAAAGGGAATGAAGGGAAGGGAAGGGGATGGGACGAGGAAAGATAGTAAAATGAATCGGACATAACTTTCCTATTTCATATATGAATATGAACCACAAGTCACGTTCAACCAAAAGAATGGGATCCTAATTCAAATGAGACTTACTCCATGTATGTATAATACGTCAAAATACACTCTACTGTCATGTATATTTAAAATAAAAAATATAGTCAGAATAAACTAAAATAAAACAAACTCCAAGGGTGTGCAATTAAAAAGCTCTACAAAGTTCAGAATCTAAAAAGCTGAAAGTAAAGGGGTGGAAGAACACATCAAACAAGAAAGAGTGACAAATGTCCTGGGGCAAGTCATCATGCAGAAAGCGTATAAAGCTACTCCCCAGAGATTGGAGCTGGTAGGTACAGCTCTGCTGTGACAGCATCGTGCCACTCCCATCCCTGACAACCCACATAGGCCTTGCCCGCAAACCATGAAGGACTGAACCCACCAGGCTGACCACACTCAAGGCTCCCCAGCAGGTCTTACATCAAACCTGCAATTATGCAGACCTGAATTCTGCCTCCCAGCAGGTCTCTTCCTAATTTCTAACACACAAAGGAAGCTAAAAAAAAATAATAAAATGAGCCTGAAAAAAAAAATAGGAAGTAAAAGAATAACAAAATAAGTTGCCAAAAAAAAAAAAAAAAAGTCAAATTCTTTGAGGATACTAAAGTAAGTAAAAGTTGTCAGAGAAAGTATAAAGCAGGGCTAGGGATATAGCTCAGTTGGTAGAGTGCTTGCCTTGCAAGCACAAGGCCCTGAGTTCAATCCCCAGCACCACAAAAAAAAAGAAAAAAAAAAAAAAAAAAAAAAAGGAAGGCAAATAACCCATGTGAAGTTTTACAGTCTAGTTAATCCGAAGAATTATAAATGAATAATAATAAAAAAAGTAAGTCAGGCATGTTGGCCCACACCTGTAATCCCAGCTCCTTGAGAGGATCACAACTTTGTGGTCAGCCTGGACAACTTAGCAAGAACCTTCATCAAAATAAAAAAATTAAAATGCTGAGGTATGCAGTGTGCGGCTCAGTTGGTAGAGTGCTTATCTAGCAGGTAGAAGGCCCTGGGGTTCATTTCCTAGTACCACAAAAAAATAAAGTATCCCCAACCCCAAGACAAAACAAAAACAACCAAAACAAACCATATACCCAAACTACTTGGAAATAAGAAAGCTAAGAAGAAATTAAAGGGAACTAACAATGATCAGCAAGCTTCGAATGGGAGATGCACACCCTCAAAATGTACAGGGCTGGGGGTGCAGCTCGGTGAGAGAGTTTGCCTAGCATATTTGAAGCTCTAGGTTTCATCCCTAGCACCTCCAAAAAAAAGTAGACTCACATGTCTTCATGGTAAAGAGTAAACAAAGTGGAGAAAGCAAAAAGAAACCAGGAGGAAGCAATCAAAGAAACAGAAAACAATTACACAGAAACTAAAAACAGATAAATCTTTCATGAACAAGGTAGGAATAGACTGCTTGGGAATGAGAAAGGAGATGTCAGCCCTGAGACAAAGAGAACAGGAGACTTCTTGGAAACAACTAAAAATCTGGGATACGTGACTCAAATTCCTGTCAGACAGACAAAATCCTGGCTGAGCTTACTTACAGTGGAAGCCCTGAGGATACATCCAAAAGGAAAGTCAAGCCAAATTCTTAGATGATGGATAAATGAAATACGAACACCTACTCCTTCAAAATACAGGTGTCTGACTTCTCCCAACACAACCAGACATCCACAGGCCCTGCTGGCCAACCCTCTGTAGCCATGTTCCATACATACTGAGGCCTCTTTGCCTGCAACTACATCCCCAGCACCTGTCCCTGGCTGCTGGTCCTCTGCATGCCTCCCTCCCAACGTACTGATCCAGTACACTAAACTCCCTTAGTCACTCACACAGTCCTGGTTCCACCAGCCCTTCCTCTAAGAGGTCTTTACCTCCTGGTAAACTGCTGGATGCTGCTGTTGTAGGTACAAATGCAGTTCTAAATAGTGACTTGCTCAGGGATATCTTATTTTTTGTTTTGTTTTGTTTTGTTTTGCAGAGCTGGAGATCAAACCCAGAGCCTTATGCAAGTTAGGCAAATGCTCCACCACTGAGCTTCATCCCCAACCCAGGGGGATTTTGAGTGCAGGGGTATACACTCAGCCTAGGTGTGCTATACAGTCTGGATTTGATTAGGGCCTAGCACAACCTTTAGGGAGAAGAGGAAGAGCCTGCAGGAAACTTTGGGTCACTCCCCAGGTCATCCCATAGCAGTCCCACTGGGGCAACTGGGTCCAGACTTACAACTGAGACTTGTTGGTGTTTGGCCCCGAGTTGGCCATGCTGAGTATGCCCCGGCCTGTGTGAGAGAGGTTGGGCCGGAACTCATCTCTGAAGGGCTTTCCCCAGTACGACTCACCCCCTGGAATATAAAGGAAAACAGTTGGTAGCCGTAAAAACCTGGGTCCCAAGAGGTACTGGCAATTCACTGGGGCAGGAGTACCTTGGAGGGAGCCCTCGGACCTGACACACCACATTGCCAACCTCCCTTGGACTCTAGCACCTTCACACAGGTTGAGTGTTGCTCACTCAGCCTAGCCCCCAAGGAGCCAGGGATTAGAATGCTAAAACTGCAAGGCATTATCATCGCACCATGCTGTGAGCCAGGCCCAACCAGCTGACAAGCAGTATGAGTTTTGAAATGTAGCAGAAGGGAAGCCAGCCCAAGATCTAAGGCCCTCAAGCCTCCTGTTGTTTGGGGCCCCAGGAGTATACAAGACCCATTCCCATCACATAGGCCTCATAACCACCTAGAACAGGAAAACCAAGGGATATGCCTGAGGCGCCACACAGTGCTGGTGGTTGAGGTACAATCCTACCTCTGGTCTTCCAGATTCCACATCCAGAGCTCTCCCCACCCACCTGCCCCTCATGCCTCAAGGTGCAGCCAATGGTGTCAGGGACAGGTCCAGCATTGGTACCCACCTGTGCCTGTGCCTGTAGGGTCTCCCCCTTGGATCTGCAAGAACAAAAAGCAGTGTGCTAGTCAGCCTAAGGCCACCTGCTACCTTTCGCTATGCCGCCTGCCTTGCCTAAACATATTCCCCACCTAAAAGACGGGCTTCCCAGAGGGTCTGAGGTCTCAGTGAGGATAAAAGGTCTCCAAGACCATCTTTCTAAGTGTATCTGTGGCCAACACTGACTGGTGCCACTCACCACAAAGTTCCTGATGGACCTGTGAAAGATGGTGCCGTCATAATAGCATTTCTTGCAGAGCTTGATGAAGTTTTCGCAGGTTTTTGGTGTCTGAAAAATAGCCCAATGCTTCTGTGAGGCATGAAGCAACCAATTGCAGGGTCACAAAAGTCACTCAGGGCCTTTATCATGCAGCAGGGATGGGCAGTTACCCAGTCTGCAGAGCAACAGAGACCTGGGTCCAGTATAGCCCCAACAAGGCATCAAGGATGGACCCTAGAAACTAAACAACAGGACATCTGAAGCTGCAGGACAGAGGTAAAGTCAGGTCTCTTTTCTTGGATGTGTGCACACCTCCATACCTGCCTAGCAGGTGGCTGAGGAGATACTCATGCTGCTAACAGCACCCCTGAGAAGGAAGCCAGGACACCTCAGCTTCCTCCAAGGGACAAGCTGGACTTGCTCCAAGCATATACTAACTGCAGCTTCATATTTAAGACAAGGATGCTGAATGACCCCAGCCAGATAAGACCTTATGTTAGGTGAGGGGACTGGCTATCACACCTACCAGGTCGCAGTGCAGTTCCAGATTAAGATCACCTTTGTTGGTGTGCAACCGCACATAGCCCTTCTTCTTCACAAACTGGTAGCGCAGCACATCTTCATCAATGGCAGCTGTTAAACAGAGGCCCAAGCTGCAATCCTACCCATCACCTGGGCCAGCCTCTTTACCCAGGCCCCATGACCTTTGACATTCAGCATCCAGTCAGGGGAAGACCCCAGCTCTGAGAGCAACATAGGAGCTGAAGGCTGAAGGTCTGCCCTGTTCATAGGCAGGCTTGCCTGGGCACCATGGGGTTTAGGGCCACAAGGGGCAAGAAGGGGCTCAGCACTTAAAAGAGGGTATTGGAAACACCTGGACCCAGGCTGAGGATGGGCAGTACCTACATGGACAGGAAGGAGGGCCCATCAGCTGCCACTGTGAACTCATGCCCCTGGGGACCCAAGAGACAGGCAGTTACCTGCTTCATGCGTCGTCTCCGGCACCATGGCAGTGGAAGTGAAGGAAGCACTGACCTTCCCCGTGGAATAGTGGGCCTGCCAGGAAAACCATACTGCTTAGGTCCTGCCCTGTGCCTCTCCCTCAGCTTCCCTGACCACCACACACAAGCCCAGTGGGACAACCAGAATTACAAGGGTTTTTCCCTCAGTGCTCCGACCTGGAAGCCAGTAGGGCTAGAGGACAAGGAGCATGGTAATGGCAGTGGGAAGGAGAGGCCAAGGCCAGGCCCAATGGAGTGAAATTGGCCTGGGTGGGAGCCAGGGGTGCACAGCTTCAACTGGGCTCTAACTTAAGATGGTAAGTCAAACCCTGGGCATAAATATCACACAGGGTCAGCCTTCTCCAGGGACAGAAGTACAAGGGAGTGTTTCTTTCTAAAGATTTCAAATTTTTCTACATTAAGAGATGATTTCTTTAATCAGGAAAAAAAAAAAAAAGTCCTAATAAGTGTTATTTATTTTTTATCCTAGAAAGAAGGAAATAGAGAGGGCTTGCTCATAAGGAAGAAATGCAGTAATGTGCCAAGGATGACTGTGTTCCAGTGGGAGGATTATAGGCAATGAACCTTTTTTTTTTTTTTCTTTTTGTACTAGTGATTAAACCCAGGGGTGCTTAACAACCAAACAATATCCCCAGCCCTTTTTATTTTTCATTTTGAGACAGGGTCTCACTAAGTTACTTAGGGCCTCGCTAAGTTGGCTTTGAACTTCTGATCCTCCTACCTCAGCCCCACAAGCTGCTAGGATTACAGACAAGTGCCACCATGCACAGTTGAACTTCTTTTTAATTTTCCCAAATTTTCTTGGTTCATTCCTTATGGGGGAAGAGAACCTCAGAGCTAACTACCCCCATCTTCTGTACTGCCTGCAGCTCCAGCTCACCAGTCCTGCCTGCACAGGGGAGACAAGAGATATGGGCCTGATAGACCGAGCACAAACACCAGCATTACCACTGCTGATGGAGCCTCAAGGAGAAATGAACAGGACATCCCAGGCAAAGGTCAGGCAGGCAGCCCCAAATATCTCAGCAGTTCCTGAAAGTCTCCCTGGCTTTACCCTGGGCTCCTATACCCCCAAGTGGGGTCTGTCTCCCTGCCACCACAGACCTGCTGTTCTAAGGCTGCTGTGTCCTCTGGAGGCAGGCAGTCAATCACCCAAGGGACCAGGGCATAAGGCAGCCCTTCCTCAGCTTGGCTAACTCCTTTGTCCCTAATTTACCACCCATTCTTTCACACTCAGTTGGGAGGTCTGTGTGATCCCTCTTATACTCTAGGGGCCCAGCTATCTCACAGCCCTGAAGATTTGGGTAACCAGGGCCCCTGAGGCCCATGACAGTTCTGGGGAAAGTCCCAGTCACATCCCCTCCAAATGTATCCTAGGCTCCATAAGTCCCTTCCCCAGCATCACTTCACAGGGCTCAGAGAGGCAGGTAATGGAGTCGCCTACTTACAGCATTTAGCTGATCCACTTTCTTCTTCTCAGGGGCCTTCATGGTGGCTGCCAAGATTTCATCCCCTTTGAATTCCTTATACAGCTCCTGGAGTGTCTCTCGGGTCTCAGTGTTTGTGTTTTTCAAATAATAAGATGGGTCCTGTTTGGCCTTCTCCTCATCTACAAAACAGTACGGAGGTCCTGAGTAACCAAACTGCAGTAGCATCCATAGATGGGTATGATGGAGACAGAAAGAGACAGAAATCCAGAGCCAACTACAGTAGCAGAAGATACCAGAAAGTTTAGCCCAAGACCACCAAACATGTTGTGGGTCCCATGCTACTGTCCTAGATTGTACTACAGCAGCAATGATGGGTCCAGCAAGGCCAGGCATTCTCAGCACACCCAGTCCCAGGCCTGGAGGGGTCTTCCCTATGCAGTTAATAGCAGTCTCAAGATGGGCAAGAGGCTTAGGGTTGACTTTTATTTTTTTCCTTACATTTATCCGTATATTCCAACCTTTTAATAGTATATGTTTGCTTTTGTAACTTAAAGATTTTTTCTTATGCTGAGCACAGTGGCACATACCTGTAATCCCAACAACTCATGAGGCTGACACATGAGGATCGTAAGTTTAAGACCAGCCTTAGCAACTTATCAAGATCCTGTCTCAACATAAAGAATAAGAAGGGCTAGGGAAATAGCTGATATAGCTCACTGGGAAAGTGTCTCTGGTCTCTGGGTTCAATCCCCAGTACCAAAAAAAAAAAAAAAAAATCTTATGTAGCTTGGTGCAGTGGTACAATATGCCTAAAATCCCAGCTACTCAGGAGGCTGAGGCAGGATGGCAAGTTTAAGGCCAGCCTTGGCAACTCAGTGAGAACCTGTCTCAAAAAAAAATAATAATAATAATAAAGGAGGTTAGGATGTAGCTCAGTGGTCAAGTACCCTTGGATTCCATCCCCAGTACTGCACGGGGTGGGGGGATGCTATTTAAAATGATAGAAGTGTTTGGGGGTCTTTCAGAAGTGAAATGCCCCAGGCAGGATGGTGTACGCTGCTCTTACCTGAAAGAAAGGAACAAAATCCCTGGGCCCTAATCTTGGCCTCAAGGTCTCTGGAGGTCAGATCTCCTCAACTGTGGCTCAGCCTCAGCCTCCCTAAAGTCTAACAGGTTCATACAGTGTGCATCACTGAGTACCTGGGATGCTGTTTTCCACAGCACTGATGCCAACTAATCTCGGCCTGAATCTTGCTGGCTCCTCAACACAGCCCCAAGTGAACTAAGAAAATTGTGGAACTTCATTCCACAGTGTGCTCCTTGACACTGGCCCACCACAGGAAGTAGAGGGATAAAGGGCCCAGCTGCCCTCAGGACATGAGCCTGATGTCACACAGAGCCTCCACCTCAGTGACATCTCCATCAATACTCCCTAGACAAAGCACTGGCCAACAGAAATCCAGGGAGGTGCGCATGTACATCAGAGCTGAGGAAGGTGAAATGAGATGTCCTGGAAAGTCTCACCTTCTGGGGTTCCCACAACAGCAGCAGGTTGATTCTCTGAACATCAGACATTGAACATGGATTCAGGAAACCTGGGGTATAGCTAGGCTGGAGCCAGAATCCTGGAGTCCCTGGGGCCCTAGGAAGGCAGGGGCTTTGCCTAGGGAGTATAGCCCTTGTTCCACCCAGACCAGTCCCTGGTTGTACATACCTGGGTCTGTTATTTTCATGTTATTCTTAACATGAAAGAAGTTGGAGACATTGAACTTGTCCAAATTGGTGGGGTCCTATGGCAAAAGAGAACACCCAGGAGAGTGAACCCAGGACTGTGGCCAAACAGCTGCCACAGGCAGCAAAGAGTGGTGGGCATGTGCCACAGAAGAGGCCAGCACTGAGGGATTAAGCAGATAAGGAGGGGTGCCTCTGCCGCAGGCGCGATGACAAGTAAGGATGGGTAGGCATAGGGCACAGACCACCTAATTGCTCAGATGATCAGCAAAATGCGTCCTCTCCCTCTGGGGCACACAGTTATGGTGCTTCACTTGCTGGTAGGTTAACTACTGGATGGCCTGGGTAGCTATGGGGCCAAGCTCCAAACAATATGGGACAAGCCACAGAGGGGAACTGGTAGCTCCTAGAGGCCTGCTCTAACCTCTAACCAATCTGGTGACCCTTGCTTTTCAACTTTAGAGTTCTCAGAGGTTCACTCAGCGTTGCCCAACATATACAGGGATACCCTGTTTACATGCAGCGTAAGGCATGTGCCCACTCCTGTCCTCAAGGTGACTGGAGCAGGGCCACCTTGCAAAGCTACCATTCTAATGCCCTAAGATGGCTGTGGGGGAAGAGATAAGGCTCCTGACAACAGACAGGCACTGCAGAAGTCATGGCCAAAGAGAGCCAAAGAGGGGGAGTAGCCCATGCCAAAGCCCAGGGTAACTGTAGGGAGGGTTAGGTGTGTTAAAAGTTGAGTCACAACCACACGGTCATGGGACAGGCCACCAAGCTGGGCAGGAAAGAGAAGCACAGTAGAGGTTCTGGAGTGGGCTCTCCTTGCAGGAGGCGACACTCACCTGGAGGGTGATGATGTCCTGCCGAGAAAAGGGCTCATCAGTCAGTAGGTCCCGAAAGTTCTTGGCCTTGATGTTTAGCTGTTCCACTGCCTACAGCCAAGAAGAACTATAGTTACAGTGCTCACCCTAGACCCCAGTCCAGGGGCCTGCAGGCAGGAAGGCCTGAAGCTGACCAGACCATGGCACCAATGAGAGGTGAGGAACCAGGTGGAGACTACTATGTACACACGATGGGCTCCTGGCCACAGCCCCTCCGTGAAGGGCAGAGCTGGCTGGTAGCACCCTAGACAGCAACTCAGTGCGCTCAGCACTCTTTGTGGGATGCTCTCAGATACATTTCATATATCAGGCAACAGTCTTAGTGAGGCCACCCTCCATTCATTCCCATCTTCACTGAGCAGAGCTCATGCACGAGGCCCAGTGGCAGAACCAGAGACAGGTGGTGAACAAGAATACAAGATGCCTATCTTTGTAGAATACAGTCTAGTGGTGCTCTGCCTCTGCCAGGAAGGACTAACCAAGCCAATCCATGTGCTCTGGGCAAGAAGCAGCCCAAGAGTTCCTGGGGGAGCACTAGCCACTGAGACGCTGAAATTGTCCAAGTGAGAAACGAAAAGGGCACAAGCTTTTCTGCATTATGAAGCTCCTCCCGGCCCCTACTCTGAGCAAGAGGACCTGTGTGGAAATTGCTGCCTCCTGTCTTGACACCCAATCCCTGCCAGAACTACTCCCACCAGCCTGGTGTTCACTCCTTCCTAGGAACACCTAGGAATCTTATCTCCCTTTACCCCATGGGGTCCAGCAGCCCCCTTATAGCCCTTGGGGCCTGTTCTTAGAGCAAAGGTTCTTTTCTGGGCCTGATCTTTGCCCTCTGGGATATAGACATCTCCACCTCCCCTAAGCTCAGCAATCAGAATTGCTTGGACTTCAGGTCCAGAGGGCCCAGGAAGCACCTTTCTACTTTTCTGTACCTGTCTGAAAATGGGAAGGTACCCAGCTGGGTCTTGGCAGGAAAGCCGTGCTGGTGGTCATGACTATAAATCCCATGAGAACAGACCAAACTTTTTGTACTGGGTTCACTCCCAACCCTCAACCAGGACAAGAGAATGTGCCCCAAACACATATCCAAGGGCCTGATGCCACACAGTCCCACACTACCTGCAGTGAGGACCCACCTCGTAGGCATAGACATTGCCGGTCGTCCTGATGGCCACAATGTGGGTGTTATTGGTGAAAACAGTGAACAGCACCGGGCAGTGATACTTCTCTAGAGAGAAGGCACATACAAGGAAGCCAGTCATCCTTGAGAGCTTTGATCATCCCAAAGAAGACCATTGAGGGTAAGGCAGGAGAGAACTCAGGCTGAGGGTCAGAGAAAGGGAAAAAGGGAAACCCCAAGGCAGCTGCACAAAGCTGGGAACCAGAGAGACAGCAGCTGCCCAAGTCCCATTCCCAAGCCTAATTAGCAAACTCCTATGCATTTTGTAAACCCCCGCCTCACCTTCCTCAGGTGGACCTAGCCTGTCCCAGGTGACCCCATGCTAGCTCATTCCTACTCCTCCTCTTGAAGCCATCCCAGGGTGGGAAACAGCCCATTCTCCCAGTGACCTAGCCTGACTGCTGCTCCCATTTCTCACATCTGTAGCACCCACCAGCCACACTGCCTCCTCACCTTCCTCATCTCTCACCTGGGCTACTGTGGCAAATACCTGCTGGTCCCCTGCCCTAATAATTCCCCACCCAGCAGCCCTAAGTAGTCCCAAAAAATAAAACATGAAACAAACAAAAAGTGGGCAGGAACTTAAAGACTAAGGGACTTAGCCATGTCACCCACATGTATCTCTGTGGAATTCTTTGAAATTCTGATTTGAAAAATAAAAATAATGAGTAAACTATAGAGATTTGACCAGTGGGTATACATTTGATTAGGCTAAGAAATGCCTGCTAATTTTTCAGGTGCTGTAATGCTACTGCGATGATGTGCGTCCTTATCTTTTAGAGCTACATGTTAAGTATTTAAGCAGGAAATTATTCCATGTCTGGAAAATGCTTTGACATCATCCCAAGAGGTGCCAGAAAACAGCTGGGCATGGTGACACATGCCTGTAATCCCAGGGACTTGGGAGGCTGAGGCAGGACGATCATGAGTTCAAAGCCAGCCTCAGCCTCAGCCTCAGCCTCAGCTTCAGCAACTTAGCAAGACCCTGTCTCTAAACAAAATATAAAAAAAGGGCTGGGGATGTGGCTCAGTGGTTAAGCACCCCTGGGTTCAATCCCAGGTACAAAAGAAAACGAGTAAGGCAACTTTAAGCTTCCCCCAGATTTTAACATTCAATGTAAGCAGAAGTGAAGCTGAGGAATTGTAAATGGCCTGGCTAAACCAACTTAAACCACAGCATCTGCATGCCAAAAGAAGACCAAGGTTAGGGCCACGAAGACCTCCAGTAAGATCAGCACCTCAGATAGGAACTATACAGGGTGGTCACTTTAATCCTGGTGTCTGGCCAAGAGACAAGAAGAAGGCATGTAAGAATATAAAGCAGAAAGTCTTCAAGCTGGTTTGGGGCTTCAGAAGTGATGGTGACAAGTTGGGTGCAGTGGTGCCCATCTATAATCCCAGCGACTGGGGAAGCTGAGGCAGGAGGTCAAAGCCAGCCTCAGCAATTTAACAAGGCCCTAAGCAACTAAGCAACACCCTGTCTCAAAATAAAAAATAAAAAGGGCTGGGGATGTGACTCGTGTTTAAGTGCCCCTGGGTTTAATCCCTGGTACAAAAAAAAAGTGGTGGTGACAAGAAGCCCAGCCAAGAGATTCCTCCAGACCACCCACACCCATAGTTTAACCACCTACCCTGACTCTGCCTCTAGCAATGAATTAGACACCTCACACCCCACAGGGCCCAACTGTGCCCACAGAGGCCACTGGTACTTCAATGAACTGAATGCCTTTGTAGAAAAAAAGTGGATCTGTGCCAATTCACCCCATTTTAAAACTACCTGGAACTTTATGAAGTCATGTGATATCTTTTGAGAAAAACCATGTGTCTAACTTGTTCAGAAAGGAACGACTGAGGGCTGGAGATGTGGCTCAGTGGTAGAGTATATGCTTAGCATGTGCAAAGCCCTGGATTCAATCAGAATGAAGGAAGGAAGGAAGGAGAGGAAAGGAAGGAAGGGGAGGGGGGAGAGGAAGGAGAGGGAAAGGAAGGAAGAACTGATAAAAGAACTTGAGAGGGGAGAGGGTATGGGGGTAGGAGGGACAGTAGAATGAATCGGACATTATTACCTTATGTGCATATGTGACTACATGACTGGTGTGATTCTACATCATGTACAACCAGAAGAATGAGAAGTTATGCTCCATTTATGTATGATGTGTTTAAATGCATTCTACTGTCATGTATAACTAATTAGAACAAAGAAAAAAAACTTGATGAGAGCAGGGACCCTTGATTTCCATGGGCCAATCCTAGAGCTGGCTATAAAAGGGACTCACCTTCACTGTTCTTGGAAAAGTTCAGCTTGATCAGGGACCTGCCATCAAGTTTCTGAAAGACACAAAATAATAATAAGACCTGGGTGCAGTGGAGCACACCTGTAATCCCAGCAGTTTGGGAGGCTGAGACAGGAGGATCATGAGTTCAAAGTCAGTCTCAGCAACTGAGCAAGGCGCTAAGCAACTCAGTGAGACCCTGTCTCTAAATAAAATACAAAATAAGAGCTGGGGATATGGATCAGTGGTTAAGTGCCCCTGAGTTCAATCGCTGGTACCATAATGATGATGATGATGATGATGATGATGATGATGATGATGATAGTAGTAGTAATAATAATAATTATATATGTGAAGAAATGTTTTCACCTCACCAAGAAGCCAGGTGAAAACAGAGACAGGTTGGAAAGGTCTTTGCCCACCCAATCCTTTGCAGCTATAGAACAGAGTTCTAGCTGCAGGCACCTCTCTGGGCAAGCCCTAGGACATTGCCAGGACTCAAAAGGGGGCTGCAGAATCATGTGCCTGGGTGGGTACATTTACATAATCCACTATTCACCCATACTGGCTCTAAGTAGAACCCATTTGTAAACACACAAATGCCAACAGAGGTGACCACTGAACTGAAAGATAGGACTAAAGGTTGAGCTTACAAGATGAAAGTTGGTTTTATACTTCTATGAAGTCTGAACTCGTTTCTATTTTAATTTTTTTGTGTTGGGGATCAAACCTAGGGCTTTGTATATACTAGGCAAGCACTAACTACATCCTATCCCCTGGGGAGAGTCTTATTGCCAAGGGCACTCCCATACAGCAATGGGAGCTGACCACAGCACCAGCAATAGGGACTCCATGTTCTGGGGTCTTGACTCTCCATCTTAGAATTCAGAATCTGTGCTGCTCTTGCCCAAAACCCCAAGAAAGAGATGGAGGAGTAAATGTGTCATTCCAAGAGGAAGAACAGGGTCACTGGGTAAACTGCACAAAAATCACCCTCTATACTTGGTTGAAAAATGTTCCCCTGAAGTTCACATCTGCTGGGTGTGAACCTGTGAAAGTGACCTTACTTGGAAATAGGGTCTCTGCACCTCCCATGTTCATGGATAGGCAGAATTAATATTGTTAAAATGGCCATACCAAAAGCAATATACAGATTCAATGTAGTCTGCATCAAAATACCAATGACATTCTTCACAGAACTAGAAAAAAAGTCCTAAAATTTATTTGGAAGAATAAAATACCCAGAAATAACCAAAGCAATTCTAAGCCAAAAAAAAAGCAAGGCTGGAAGAATCACAATACCTGACTTCAAATTATACTACAAAGCTAAAGTAATAAAAACTGCATGGTACTGGCAAAAAAACAGACACATAGATCAATGGTACAGAATAGAAACCCACACACCTACAGTCATCTGATCCTTGACAAAGGTGCCAAAAACATACACTGGAGAAAAGACAACCTTTTAAAATAATGTGCCAGGCCTGAGAATGGGATGGGTGCTACTGAATAAATAGAAAAATGGGTCCACAGAGGGATGGAGACAAACCTTTAAGAAGTAAAGAGACCAGGGGCTGGGGATGTGCCTCAGTGGTAGAAAACTTGCCTAGCAAGCATGAGTCCCTGAGTTCAAGCTCTAGTTTGCAAAAATAAATAAATAAATAAGTAAAAATAAAATAAAAAAACAAATAGAAATAGAAGTAAAGGGACCAAGTCGGGTGCGGTGGCGCACGCCTATAATCCCAGCAACTTGGGAGGCTGAGGCAGGAGGATCACGAGTTCAAAGCCAGCCTCAGCAATTTAGCGAGGAGGCCCTGAGCAACTCAGTGAGACCCTGCCTCTAAATAAAATACAAAATAGGGCTGGGGATCTGGCTCAGTGGCCAAGTGCACCTGAGTTCAATCCCTGGTTCCAAAAAAAAAAAGAAGTAAAGGCACCGAGAAAACAGAAAGATTAAATTAAGGAATATAGTGAGATTATGATAAAGGCATACAGTGGGGTTAAAGGGAATTTTACTCTAGGAATACTCTACCTGAGTGGCACAAAATTCACAGCATTGGACCTGTGTGCAGGGCATGTAAGTGAGTTAACTTAACTCACTAGTATGGTTTGGACATGAGATGTCCCCGCAAAGCTCCTGTGTTAATGCAGGAATATTCAGAGGTGAAATAAAGTTATGAGAGCCATAACCCAAATCGGTCAATCCTAGTTTAAATGAACTAACTGAATTGTAACTGTAGGCAGGTAGGGAGTGACAAAAGGAGGTGGATCACTGGTGTTGCCCCCAGGAGGGACTCATCTTCCCTGAGGCCCCTCTACCTTTCTTTCTGTTTCTTTCTCTTTCTCTTTCTCTCTCTTTCTCTCTCTCCCTCTCTCTCCCTCCCTCTCCCCCCCCCCCCCCCCCCCCCCCCCCTCTCTCTCCATCCTGCTGCCATGCAGTGAATAGCTTTTATCCACCTCAACTCAGGGCCAAGAGTACAATTGAATCAACTGACCGTACACTGAAACTATGTGCCAAAATAAACCTTTTTCTTCTCTGTTTTTGTTGAGTATTTTGGTCACAGCGACAAAAACAGACTAATACACAACAAAAATTAAAAATTTAACTAATTAGAATGAAAAAAAAACTTTAATAAAAATTAAAAATAAAAGATTAATTTTCCCCTATAAACAGCAAAAAACAAAAACAAAACAAAAAATAAACTACCCAGTGTTGCTGGGTTCACAGGGTCAACTCACAGACTGTTATCAAGAGTTTGAAGTACTGCAGAAAAAAAAAGTTTGAAGTGATACAATAGCTTTGGATGGTAATTCACCAGAAGCTGCCAAAACTGAAAATGCACCCATCCTTTGACTCAGTACTGCTGGATGGAACCTTCTACCTGCCCAAAGAAACATGCAAAGGGACATTCCCTTCATCTATTTGTAATGGTAAACAATTCAAAATCCAGTGTAGTACTCCCACAAAGAAGGATATACACTGCAACACAGAAAAGGCTGTGATTGCTGCTACAATGTTAAGGTCTCCAAGACACTCTGCAGGGCACATAAAGCAGGGTACATAGTAGGTGCATCCACTATGATCACATCTGTGGCCAAAGAAAAGGCATATGTAGTAGAGCAGATTGGCAGTATAGCCCTCAGTATAGCAGATTGGCAGCTAGCCCTCAGTATAGCAGATTGGTTCCAGGACCCCCCAGGGTATCAAAATGCATAAATGCTCAAGTACCTCATATAAAATGGCAGAGTATTTGAACAGAAACTATCCACATCCTCTTGCACATGTTAAGTATCTATAGATGAGGGTTTTGGGTTTCTTTTGTGTGGTATTAACAATTGAACCCAGGGCTTCCCACATGCTAGGCAAGTGTTCTACCACTGAGCTGCATCCCTAGCCATTCTCTCTATATGACTTATTATACCTAATATAATGTCAACGCTATGTAAATAATTGTCATGTTGTAGTATTTAAGGAATACTGACAAGGAAAAATTCTGCATATTTTCAGCATGGACATAATTTTTTTTCAAATATTTATGATTGGTAGTTGGTTGAACATGCAGATACACAATGTACAGATATAGAGAGACAATGTACATTCAAAAATACATACCCATGTAGTAGACATTTCTGAAAAGAAGTGGGTGTGATAAGGAGAGGGAAGGCCTGTTACTCTTCACCATGTGTGTACCTGCTCCCCATGAACGGTTCTCTGCTAGGTTCATGTGTACATGAAAATGACCAGAACAAAGTAAAGGCAAAAAGACCACTCTCACCAGCATCAAACTCCCACATGGCCACCTACCTCTCCATTGCTGGGGTTAGTCCCATACTTCTTGAGCCATGGAACAATATTCCTGAAGGGAAGAGAAAACAAAAAGCGTCACCAGGATTTGGGGTGTAGCTGAGTGGTAGAGCACATGCTTAGCATGTGCAAGCCCAGGGTTCAATTCCCAAAATTAAAAAATATAAGCATAACGCTTCAAACTACAGCCCTGGAAAGGTATATGCCTTCATTACGGCTCTGCTTTTATAAAGTGACAGTATTCAGTCCATTAATATTCTAAAACAGTGCCAATTAAAACCCAAACACCTTCACATACAGAAGATGAAGAGCAACTTGAACCCATTTTGGGCAGGGACAGGAGCAATTGATAGTTAAAGCTCCTTACCTGAGAGGGAAAATGGACATGTCACAGCAGCACTGCTGCCATGTCCCTGAGCTATCACTCCTAGGTCACCAACAGGCCCACTCACAACTCCTGAGACTACTGGGATCAGGATCTGGTGACCTTGGCATTGCCTAGCTTGGCACTGTCTGGACCCACAAACCCAACACCTCCTTCCTTAGTAGGTGTCAACAATCTCACCATGTTTGTAGATCAAAATTCAAGGTAAAACTCACAGCAAGTCAAAGACGACACCTTCTGGGGTGCAGACCGGGTAGACAAAGGGCTGCAGAGAAAGACTGAAAAAGAAATCATTCCTGGTCAACTGCTGGACACACTGATTGCACTATGGGCTGGCCAGGCCACCCTACATAGTACTTATGACACCTCCCTTTGGCTTGTGTCCTTTAATCATTCCTCGAACAGTTCCAGAGGCTTCTCTGCACAGCCTGCACTGGTGGTCGGCACCAAAGGTGACCCTGATGCCCACTTCCTCCAAAGCTGGCAGCATAAACCATTAAGTACAAGGCACAGGTCCAAGGAGGTGCCAGAGGGCCTTAGAATCACAATAACCAGGCTTCTCTCACATCCACTGTATGTCTATAATAGTTCTGTTATCAATTCTGGTCCCTGGGTGCTAGGGTTGTGGTTCAGTGGCTGAAGCACTGGGTTTGATTCTCAGCATCATATGAAAGAAAGAAGAGAAAGGAAAGAGAGAGAGAAAGAAAGCGGGGGAGAGGGGGGAGGGAGGGAGGGAGGGGAAAAGAGAAGAAAAGAGAAAAAAGAAAAGAAAAATATAAATATTAAAAAAGAAAATTGGTTCCTGGAGGTCCCTGTTACCAAAAGAGGTCCCTGGAGGTAGCCTTGGGGAGCAAGACTGGGATTCACTCTCCAAAACTTCATGTAGCAGACAGGTCAAGCTTTTACACTGAAAGCTATCCTCCCAAATCCTGAGAGGGTATGATAGGGCTACTGTGGTCTGGGGTGCCCTGTCCTCTCCTGACTAGAGTCTGCACACAGTCCCTCACATTTCCAAGAAGCTGCCACATGACTAAGTCAATACCTAAGTCCCTGAGAGCCCTCAGGAAATTCTCACACATGCATATGGAGATAAGGCATCTGTGAAGGCCCTAACCACAAGCCATTTTACCCTCACGGAATCTGCTGAGGAAAAGCAGAACTTACCTGGTGAACTGCCTATACCAGTACTCTTTTTCTTGCATGAGGTTCTGTCACTAGCCATCCAGAGCCCTGGCTGACCTGATTTCTGTTTGAACATCAGTCACCTATGAGTTTAGTCAGCATAGGTCAAGGCCTAAGACCTAGACAGCCTGGCAACACTGTAACTCTGACCTCCTAAGCTCTGACCAGGCCTGGCATGGGGACCTCCCATTATGCTATTCAAGGGAACCCTGGACGGGCAACCTGACCACCTCTGTCTATGGACCAACCTTCAATGCTAACTGCAGCAGTAGTGGGAGTGCTACTGGTGAGTATCTAGAGCACAGCCAAAACCAAAACAAGCTCCAAATGCTATGATTATGAATATGCAACTGCTCCCAAAGAAGACCTGAAGGGTCACATGCTCAAAGCACATTTTTACTCATAACCCGAGGTAGTTAAAAAAAAATAGTTGAAACGAAGATTGGAGATCTCTTGGAGGAACTTGAACCAAGAATGGAAGCATTTCCATCATGTCAATCAACACTCAATGTGAAGAAGACCACATTCCCACAGACTTATTACAGTATCTGGTATGGGAGGGAAGAAACCCTGGCCAGTGATGCTGTACCTCCCTGAGCAGGGGCTGCTAAAGAGGAATAGTCCCCACTAACCACTGCATAGGAGGATCCTAGAGGCCCTAGGCAAACGCAGGAAGGCTTGGATGTTGAGCTGAAAGAACTACACCCCCAGGTCTCCCTATACTGTGGACCCCTCTGCCCATTTCTCACTACACTGTGATATCTGGCTGACCTACCTCATCTGGGGTAGCATCACTGGGACAGCTTTGTCAGCTAAAGGGCCACCCTGACCTTCAGAATCAGAACTTGGGGAGGAGAAAAATGCTGTGCACACAACTATCCAGGGTAGAAGTGACCATGGCTCAAGCTAGGCAAAACTCAGGCCTCAGGGGACCACCAGACCTGCCCACTCTCACAGCACCTCCTCACCCTGGAAGGGGCAATGTAAGAGGTTCATCAGTCCTAGTCCTGCTTCTCCAACAGGCCCCCACTTCTGTTTGTAACCAGACCAATCTAGTTGGAAGCAGCATTTAGGTAGCTCTGCATCTGAGTTCATTCTCGTTCCCACCAGTGCCTGGGTTCACATGTAAGTGGAGAAAGTTCTCATGAAATCATTACTCTTGCCGCTGCTGATGCTGGTATTACTTAATTTCTCTAACAAGAGTAAAGTGTTACAGGTGTGGGCCTGGGGTCACACCATTGGGATCAAGATTCAGTGACCCAATCTTTCCAGATGTGGCATGTGAGCAAGGTGCTTCACTCTTCTAAGTATCAGTTCTCCCAACCATAAAATGGGCTTAACAACAGGGCCTACCCTCCTTGGAAGGTAAGAATGAGGTTAAAAAGACAAAGCTTGGGCTGGGGTTGTAACAGTGGTTGAGTGCTTACCTAGCACATGTGAGGCCCTGGGTTCAATCCTTGGCATCACATAAAAACCAATAAATAAAATAAAGGTATTGTTTCCATCTACAACTAAAAAAATATATTTTTTAAAAAAAGGAATAGTTAAAAAAAAAAAAGACAAAGCTTGTAAACAGATACAAGAAATAAAAAATATACACTACCTGTCCTCATGGTTGAGTTCACTGCCTCCTGCCTCCCACTCCAAGGAAGATCCAGGTGGAGGAATATAAATTATCCCCATCTACTTCAGATTCACTACTAGATAGTACATGATGAGCATCCCTAATTTGAAAATAAAATCCAAAATGCTCCAAAATCCAAAAATTTTTGTGTGTCACATCAGTGCTCAAAAAAGCTTAGGATTTTGGAACATTTTGGACTTCAGATTTTCAGATTAGAGATGCTTAAGTGGTAAAGTCTATGCAAATATTCCAAAATCTGAAAAACTCTCAAATCTGAAACACATCTAGTCTCAAACACTTCAAAACAAGGATGACCAACATATATCAGAGAACCACAGGGAAAGATAAACATTTAGAATCCTTACCTGCAGTGGTCAAAAGGTAAACGACGAAAATTTGTTTGTGGGATATCTGTTTAAAATGAAATAAAAAAACACTAAACTTATTTGTAAAATATTTCATCTATGTGCACCTAACAACAATTCAATTACATTTTATAAAAATGTTAATGCAAATTACCTAGTACAGAAATTGCTGTGGATTAAAGTTTTTCTGTTTGTCTGTTTTGGTGCTGGGGATTGAACCCAGAGCCTCAGGCATGCTAAGCATATGCTCTACCACTAAGTTACACCTCCCAGCCCATGGACTAAAAATCTTTTGATATAACCAAAACACATGGGGTACATAAAAAAGAACTTAGAGGGAGACTGATGCAGTGGTGCATGCCTGTAATCCCAGAGACTCTGAAGGCTGAGGCAGGAGGATCACAAATTCAAAGTCAGTCTCAGCAACTTAGCAAGCTCTAAGCAATTTGGCAAGACCCTGTCTCAAAATCAGAAACAAAATGTTTTTTTAACCTACATTTTGAAAAATCCCCACCAAGATGAAACATGTTCTCCTATGCAGAGTATATTTTCTTTTTTGTGGACTATGTCCTCAGTCCATGGTCTATTATAATGTCTGTTCTTGTTAACCGTTCATTTTTACAGTTTACAGTAGAATGAAGACATCGTTCCTTAATACCATCCCATCCACCATAGAAAACAGAAGAATTTTATGCTTTACCTGGCTTCTTGCCACCATAGAAGTGAGTATATTCAGCACAGGTAATGTACCTGAAGGAGAGAGAGAATGTTACTATCTCCCCTTTGGAGAGATGACAGAGTCTGTGAAGTAACTGATAATGTAATTGTTGCTTATTCAGCAAACGTTTATTAAAATACCTGTTAGGTGTCAGGCACATAGTGATAAACAAATTAGGCAGGAGGATACAGAGACTAGGAAATAAAAACCAACAGATCTGCTTTGCTCTGAACAAAACAACCTGAATTTATGAGAAGACCTGACATGAGAAGGAGCTGGGCACATGAAGATTCGGGGAAGAGCTTAGTAGGCATAATAATATGTACAAAGGCTTAAAGGCTGCATATGTTCCCAAAACAAGACATCACTGGAGAAAAGTGTGCATAGGAAAGAGATGAAGATAAAGACATAGGCAATGACCAGATCACAGGAGTTGTACAGGCCATGGTAAAGATTCTGGATTTGCCCAAAGTGGGAAGGGAAGCTGTTGTAGGGTTATGAGCCCCTGACATGATTTAACCTATGTCTCAAAACACCAGTCTGGCTGCTGTGTATAGGAAGACAAGTGAGAGAGGCAGTAGAACATCAACAAGAGGTGATGACAAAAGTCCAAGAAGCTGGTATATACACCACCTACAGGGGACTGGTGGACAAGATGGAAAGTGGTCAGTTGCTGAAAGAGCCAGGACTTCCTGATGGGCAGGAAAAAGTGAAAGGCATCAAGGTCAACAACCAGACCTCTTACCTGAGCAACTAAGCAGATGCTTCTCAACTTACAATGGGACTATGTCCTGATAAACCTATCCTGAGTTGAAAACATCCTAAGCTAAAAATGCATTTAATACACCTCGCTTATTGGTCATGACAGATTAGCCTAGTCTACTTTAAACATATTTAGAACACTTACATTAGCCCACCATTGGGCAAAACCATCCAACAAAAAGCTTATTTTAGGGTGTTGGGTACAGCTTAGTGGTAGAAGCCCTTGTAGGAGGCCTGGGATCAATCCCCAGCAACACACACACACATACACACACACACGAATATCTCATGTAATGTAATTATCTGACAACAATGCACTGTAGAGTATGGTATGGGTTTTACCCTCAAGCTCATGTGGCTGACTGGCAGCTGTGCCTCACTTCCACTGTCCAATATCTCAAGACAGAACCTTACCACATATAGCTAGCCTGAAGAAAAACAATCAAACATCGAGCCACGTGTTGTAGCACACACCTGTAATTCCAGCAACTCAGGAAGCTGAGGCAGGAGGATCACATGTTCAAAGTCAGCCTCAGTAACCTAGTGAGGCCCTAAGCATTTAATGATACCCTGTCTGAAAATAAAACATAGCTGGTCATGATGGTGCACACTGTAATCACAGTGACTCAGAAGGCTGAGGCAGGAGGATTTCAAGTTGGAGTATAGCCTCAGCAACTTAGCAAGGCCCTAAATAATTAAGCAAGACTCTGTCTCAAAATTTTAAAAAATAGGGCTGGGGATATAGCTCAGTTGGTAGAGTGCCTGCCTCGCAAGCACAAAGCCCTGGGTTCAATCCCCAGCCCAGCACCACAAAACAAAACCAAAAAAAAAAAGTTTACAAAAATAATTAAAAAGGGATGTGGTAAAGGACCCCTGGGTTAAACCCCCAGTACCCCCTGCAAAAAAAAAAAGTCAAACATCGAAGTATGGTTTCTATTGACTGCACAATGTTTCACACCATAAAGCTGAAAACTTGTTAAGTCAACACACAGAAGATTGAGAACCATCTATAGCATCTATAGTGGTATAACCACTGAGATAGGGAGGATGGAGTAGGGCAGGCTCAGAAGAAGAAAATCAAGAGTTTCGTTTGGGGCACATTATACTTTGGATCTGGAATGTCCCCCAAAGGCTGATGTGCTGAAAGATTAGTCCCTAATGTAGCAATGTTCACAGGTGGAGCTATGGGGAGGTGATCAGATCATGATCAATGATCTCATCAATGCATTAATCTACTAATTGGCTCATAATTGAATGGACTATTGGGAGGGGTAGAAACTGTTAAGAGGTGAGGCCTAGTTAGAAAAAGTAGGTCACTAGGGGAATGCCCTGGAAGACCATATGTTGTCCTTAGCCCCCTCCTTGATCTCTGTTTCCCAACTGCCATGAAGAGAGCTTTGCCTCATCACAGGTCTAAAAGCAATGGAGTCAGTTGATCATGGACTGAAACCTCTGAAACCATGAGCCAAAATAAACCTTCCCTACTTTATGTTGCTTTTCTCAGATATTTTGTCACAGAGACAGAACACAATACACGGAATATTAACTTTGAGGAAGTACCATGTGCTAGTAATCCCTGCTACTCAACAAGGCAGGGGGATGAAGAGTTCTAGGCCAGCCTGGGCAATATAGTAAAACTCTAAACAAAAAAAGGAAAAAAAAAAAAGAAAAAGAAACTTCCAGACATATACCAGTTCTTCTTCACAGGGAGATGTCAAGTAAACACCTGACTATGGTAAGAAGGAAATCAACTTTGGTGGGGCCAGTGGTGCAAGCCTGTAATCCCAGCAGCTCAAGAGGCTGAGGTAGGAGGACCTCCAGTTCAGAGCCAGCCTCAGCAATTTAGTAAGGCCCTGAGCAATTCCACAAGATGCCATCTCTAAATAAAATATAAAAAGGGCTAGGGATGGGGCTCAGTGGTTAAGTAACCCTGGGTTCAGTCCCTAGTACCAAAAAAAATAAATAAAAATAAAAAATCAACTTCATCTTACAGATGACTGGGAAAGATCACTCGCAGAAAAAATAAATGGAGAGGAAACCTATGAGATCTAATAGAAGAGAAGGAAGGCCCAGGAAAAGGAACTGAGAAGAGAGAGGTAACTGAAGTAAATGGAAAACGAAGCATGAGGGATTCAAGACACTAAAGAAGGGCTTCAGGAAAGAGAAATTACTGTGTCATAGGCTACTGAGAACACCAGGTTTGAAGACAAGGGTATCTTCACAAGAGCTGTTCCAGGTGCAAAAGTCTGACTCTGTTGCTTTCAAGACACAGCAGAAAACAGCAAGTAGACGAGTCTTTCACTTGTTAGGAAGAAAATCAAAGAAACATGGTAGCAGTTGGAGGAAAGGCAGGGACACGGTAGGCTTGGTTTTGTTTTTGTTTTTGTTTTTTTGTTTTCCTGGTACCGGTGACTGAACCCAGGAGCCCTTTACCATTGAGCTACATCCCAAGCCTTTTTTATTTTGAAAAAGGGTTTAATTCAGCCTCGCTAAATTACCGAGGTTGGCTTTGAACTTTCAATCCCCGTCTCAGCCTCCCGAGTCGCTGGCATTACAGACGTGCGCCACCGCACCCGGCTGGCTTGTTTTAAACTAAAAGACTGGAGATGTGTAAGCTAATGAGTGTGAACCAGCATCCAAGGAGACTGAAGATGCAGGAGAGAGGCTACTAATGCAAGAGCAAAGCTTACGATGGGTGACAAGGGCGATCCCAGGCAAATCCTGAAAAGTAAAGGAGACGGTTCAAACCGAGCGCCGAGGCCAGTGTAAGGGTCGCGCTCAGGAAACCATATCGGGGCTTTCTCCAAGGAGACTGCGGTGGATGGAGACACATTAGCCTGCCTGAAGAAGCGGGCGTAAGTTTCCGGAAGTGACATTTCGGAATGGACTCTCGATGAACTCCGAGAAGGAGCAGCTGCGCTAAGTCCGGCAGGTAACTGAGGCACAGCGTGGCGCCGATCCCGGCTGAGGCTCAACTTACATCTTGTCCTTCTGGTGCTGTCGTTTCCCCATGGCAGAAGCAGCAGCAGCAGAAACAACTTGCACAGAAAAGCGACCACTATAACTCGGACGAGCTTCCACGGAGTTTCCTCACCACTTCCGGGTCTTGCAGACCCACCCCGGAAGCGGGCGCTCGGCATGCTGGGAACTATGATTCCTAGGCACCCTGGTGCGTAGGCTGGGGGAGAGGCGCGGCAAGTCTGAGCGCGGGGTTTCTGACTTGTTCACTCTCAGTACCCCATATTCTTTTTTTTTTTTTTTTTTTTGGTTGTAGGTGGCCACAATACCTTGATTTCATATTTTTGTGGTGCTGAGGGCAGAACCCAGGGCCTCATGCATGCTAGGCAAGCGCTCTACCACTGAGCCATAACCCCAGCCCCAGGACCCCATATTCTTGAGAACCTCTGAAGCGCCTCATCACCTGCCCAGCCAAAGCTCGGGGTTATGCCTGCTCAAGCCCAGCTTCAGTTCTCTTCAAAAGTCTCACTGGTGTGTGTGTGTGTGTGTGTGAGAGAGAGAGAGAGAGACTGGGGATGGGGATTGAACCCAGGGACACTCCACCACTGAGCTACATCCCTAGCCCTTTTTATTTAGTTTTATTTTTATCTGGGCACAAGGTCTTGCTAGGTTACCCAGCCTGGCCTCTAATTTGTGATCTCCTGCCTCAGCTTCCCTAGTCATGGGATTACAGGAGAGTGTGCCCCCACGCTTGACCAGACTGAAATCTTTAATCCTACTAGCCTCCCCACCACTTCTCCCCTTCCAGACAGAGGCCTGTAAAGCGATACCCATACTGTGAGAAATAAAACCTGGTGGTCCATTTTCATAATATAGTATTCAGCCTTAATTAGATCCAAATTGTAGCCCTTCCCTTATGTCCGTCCTAATTCTTTTTTTCTTTTTTCTTTTTTTTTTGGGGGGGGGTACTGGGGATTGAACCTAGGGGCACTTCACCACTGGGCCACATCCCCAGCCCTATTTTGTATTTTATTTAGAGACAGGGTCTCACTGAGGTGCTTAGGGCCTCGCTAAATTGCTGAGACTGGCTTTGAACTCGCGATCCTCCTGCCTCAGCCTCCCAAACCACTGGGATTACAGGCGTGCGCCAGCGCGCAGGGCTCACCCTAATTATAAAATAAGCCAATCCAGTAGATTGTAACCCCGAACTCCTCCAATCAGAGTTAAGGACAGCGCTACGCTAGGTTAGCGATATAAACCAGTGGGATTGCACAAGCCCTAGGGAGCCCACCACAAGGAAGGCATCTCCATGGGAACTTTATTCATTCCACAAGTCATGGTTTGTAGGGAAGAAGTTACGGACCCTTCTTGTGGGGCACCGACTCTGCACTGCCAGGGTTGTTCTCTGAGTCGTCTTTGGGTCTGGGAACAGGCTGGAACTTGAGTAGGACAGGCGGAGTAAAGATGGAAGCCTTCACAGCAGGGGATGGAGTCTCATCAGTGTTGGGGGAGCCACTACAGGCTGAGGTCCTGCATGGGAAACATCCAACACATACCCATGAGGTATGACACCAGCACACAGGGCTGCCAACGGTACACGTGACAATATCCTAGGCTGCAGGATGGCACTCAATACTACTACAAGACATGATTGCGGCAATGTTTGTGAATATAAACACCTGGAACCAGGGTTGGGGTTGTGGCTCAGTGGTAGAGTGCTCGCCTCACATACGTGAGTCACTGGATTCGATTCTCAGTACCGCATATAGATTAATGAATAAAATAAATGTCCAGCAAAAAATAAATTAAAAAAACCTAGAACCAATAAAGGTCCATCAACAACTAAAATAAAATTAAGGGCAGGGGATGTAGCTCAGTTGGTAGAGTGCTTGCCTCACAAGCACAAATCCCTGGGTTCAATCCCCAGCACCGCATTTAAAAACAAAACAAAACAAAACAAAAAAAAAACCTAGAACCAATCTAAACCTCCAGAAGAGAACAGCTAATGGAATCATGGTATAGCCATGCTGTGGATTTTTCTGCTACTGTTTAAAGGAATGAAGGAAGGAGATAGCCAACAATTAAAGACATCCCAATTGTTTATTAATGGAAAAAACCAAGTTGATGAGAAGTACTTGCAATATGATCCTACTTGGGTTAAAAACTAACTAGTGTATTTGTATGTGTAGACACAAAATATTTGTAATGGCACACTCTTAGCAGTGGTACATGTATCTTCATGACTTTATGTTTTTTGTTTTTAGTTATAGATGGGCACAATACCTTTATTTTATTTATGAGGATCAAACCCAGTGCCTCATGCATGCGAGGCAAGCACTCTACCACTGAGCTACAACCCCAGCCCTGTATTTTGTTAATGTGAAATTTTCTTACAGAATATGTTACATATAATTTTGTGTGTGTGTGCTGAGAATTAAACCCAGGTGCACTCAACCACTGAGCCACATTCCCCAGCTCTTTTTAAATGCAGGGTCTCACTGAGTTGCTTAGGGCCTCGCTAAATTGCTGAGGCTGGCTTTGAACTCGAGATCCTCCTGTCTCAGCCTGCCAAGCCACTGTGATTACAGGCGTGCACCACCACACCCAGCCTTTTATACTTATTTTTTTAGGTGCTACGGATTGAATACAGGGCCTTCCACATGCTAGGCAAGTGCTCTACCACTGAGCTACACCTTTAGCTCCTAAATGAAAAACAATTAAAAATGATTCATTTTTTGGTGATGACACCATAACATCACAGCTCACTCAAAGTAAAATGTACCAAATGCCTGGAAGATGGCCACATCAGTGCAGTATTTCCAGACAAGAGCAGTTGAACAAATGATGTTCTATTCATACAATGGAATATTTTGCATCAATTATTGGTGAACCTAAAGATATTTTTAATGACGTGGGAAGAAAATCACATGCTAGTATTGGCTACAGAACTGCCTAATGGGACACTCCCAATCTCAATTATATAACTATAATGTGCACATACACACATGTATCCATGAAAAGAAGCTTTCACTAAAACAGAAATATAATGATGGTTATTTCTGGTTTTGGGAATAGGAGAGGATCTGATGAATCTTTTCTGTGTGGGTTTCAAATTGTCTGCAGTAAACCTATTGCCCTTAGATTCTAAAAGAAAAAAGATAGTTCTCTCATTAATTGTTCATACCCTTTCCTTTGTAATTATACTTTAGGGAATTCATCTGAAATTCAGAAACAATTTGGTAAATAACTTTAACCCCAGCACTGAATACACTAGTGGAAAATGAAGTTAGTCCTGTATTTCCCAGTAGAATTAAATAGTGAAGGTACTACATACACTGGATGGCTACTGCCCCATCAGTAAAGCTTATGTTTAAAACAGTCTAGAAGCATACAACTCTCCAGGACTGTAACATTAAGTGACAAAGGTAAGATTTTTTTTTTAAATGAATCCCTTACAGATAAAACTATGCCTAGAAAAGATGATGATCACAGTCTTGCTCTGTGACTTCACTCCGAAGACCTGATGATATTCAATAATGCTTTATTTTAAAATTTTGCTTTGTAACATTGCAAAAAAATCATTGAGTCACCCAGCAGTCACCTTCACATCCTTCTACCCCACTTCTTCTAATCTGGTTCAATAGCCTATTTCTTCTACTTGACTATAATTCATGAATTATAATTCATGAACATGCTTAATCATATAATTGTAACAGTTACATAACATTCCATAGTTATATAAATGCATATTTGAGCTGTTTCCATGTTTCCTCTTTTTAACTGATGTTGACATAAACATTTTTAAACAAATGGCTCTTTTCTTTTCCTTACTATTTCTTTGGAAGAAGTTTCCAGGGTTGACAATACTGGGTGGGTGAAAGAGTTCAAGAATTTCTGTTTTCTGATCATGTTTTGAAAACACTGTCTTTCAAGAGAGCTAAGCCTAGGTATGTACAGGGGCACACACCTATAATTCCATCTATTTGGGTAGCTGAAGAAGAGGAATGGCAAGTTTAAGGCTAGTCTGGGCAACTTAATGAGACCCTATCTCAAAATTAAAACTAAAAGGGCTGCGGGTATAGGTCAGTGGTTGAATGCACCTGGGTTCAATTCCCAGTACTACGAAAAAAAAAAAACAACAACAATATTTGTATTTATATTTATAAATATTGGGTTGTTTTCTTTTTAATGGGGATTGAACCCAGAGGGGTTTTGAGACAGGGTCTCACTAAAGTGCTAAGGCTGGCCTTGAACTCAGGAGCCTCCTATCAGCCTCCCAAATCTCTGGGATTACAGGCATGTGCCACTGCATCCAGCAATAACCCAATATTTAGAAATGGGGAAAGGATCTTAAAAGTCTTTCTCCGAAAATATACAAATAACCAATAAGTACAGGAAAATGGCTCAGTCATTAGTCATCAGGGAAATGCAAATCAAACCCACAGTGAAATACACCTCACCTCATAACCACTGAGATGGTTGTAATAAAAAAGACAATTAAATTGGGTAGCATATAAACAGTATACACCTATAGTCCCAGCTACTTAAGAGGCTGAGGTGGGAGGATTGCTTGAGCCCAGGAGCTCAAGACCAGCCTAGACAGCATGGAGAGACTCCAACTTAAAAAAAAAAAAAAAATGTTAATAACAAGTATCGGCAAGGATGTGGAGAAATTGGAACCCTCATACAGTGCTAATGGGATTATAAAATGAGGCAGCCACTTTGGGAAACAATTTACCTGACCCAGCAATTCCGCAATTCCACTCCTAGGAGTATACCCAGGAAAACCGGAAACTATGCCCTCATGAAAATCTGTACACAAATATTTGTAACATCATTATTTCTAACAGTCAAAAATGTTAACTCAGCCGGGCGTGGTGGCGCACGCCTGTAATCCAAGCGACTTGGGAGGCTGAGTCAGGAGGATCGCGAGTTCAAAGCCAGCCTCAGCAATTTAGCAAGGCCCTAAGCAACTCAGTGAGACCCTGTCTCTAAATAAAATACAAAATAGGACTGGGGATGATGTGGCTCAGCGGCCGAGTGTCCCTGAGTTCAATCCCTGGTTCAAAAAAAAAAAAAAAAATGTTAACTCACCAGGCGGGGTGGCGCATGCCTGTAATCCCAGCACTTGGGAGGCTGAGAAAGGAGGATCAAGAGTTCAAAGCCAGCCTCAGCAATTTAGCGAGGCCCTAAGTAACTCAGTGAGACCCTGTCTCTAAATAAAATACAAAACAGGGCTGGGGAGTGGCTCAGTGGCTGAGTGTCCCTGAGTTCAATCCCTGGTTCCAAAAAAATAAAAAAATAAATGTTAACTCTAATGCCTATCAACTGATGAATGACTAAATACTAATACAATGCAACATCATTCAATCATAAAAGAAGGTACTAACATTGCTACAACACAGACACACCATGAAAACATTATACTAAGTGGCAGCGCCCAGATACAAATGGCCATATGTATGATTCCATTGATGTGAAATGTCCAGATCTACATAGAAGTTAGTGCTTTCTTACAGCTGGTGGATAGAGAACTGGGGGTGGCAGCTAAGTACAGCTGCAGTTCCTCTGCACCATGAACATGAATATTCATGTACAAGTATCTGTTTGAGTCCCTGTTTTCCATTCTTTTGGGTATATACATAGAAGTGGAATTGCTAGGTCACATGGGAACTCTGTGTTTAACATTTTGAAGAACTGCTGAACTGATTTTCACAGTACCCTATTTTACGTCACCACCAACCACGAGGGTTCCAATTTCTCCACATCCTCAACACTTGCTGATGTTTTTTTTGTTTTGTTTTTAAATTATAGCCATTCTAGTCGATGTGATATGTTATCTTGTGGGGTTGTTTTGTTTTGATTTAATCCCCAGGATTGAATCCAGGGGCACTTAGCCACTGAGACACATCCTCAGACCTTGTTTTGAAATTTTGAGACAGTCTCACTAGAAGGCTTACAGTTTCACTAAATTGCTGAGGCAGCCTTTGAACTCGCAGTCCTCCTGTGTCAGTCTCCCAAGTTGCTGAGATTACAGGCATATGCCACTGCATCCAGCACCTTGTGGTTTTGAATTGCATTTTCCTAATAACTAATGTTATTGAGCATCTTTTCCTGTCTATTGGTTATATAATATCTTCTTTTGTGTATCTTCTTTGGAGAAATGTCTAGTCAAATCTTGTGCGCATTTTTAAGTGGTTTACTTTTTTGTGGAGATTGCTTTTTCATTGCTGAAATGATTTGCAAATATTTCTTCCCATTGTAGGTGTTTAATTTTGTGCATGTATGTGTGTATTACTGGGAAATGAACCCAGAGCACTTAACCACTGAGCCACATCCCCACCCCTTTTTTGTATTTTATTTAGAGACAGGGTCTCACTGAGTTGCCTAGGGACTCACTAAGTTGCTGAGACTGCATTTGAACTTGGGATCCTCCTGCCTCAGCCTGAGTCATAGGGATTACAGGTGTGCGCCATCACAGGCTTAAAAAGAAAAAAAAAATCACTCAGGTGGTCTTTAGTGATTCTCCTGCCTTACTTTTCAAGTAGCTGGGGCTACAGGCATATATTACCATTTGGTCCTTGTGAACCCAAGGCCTCACCCATGCTAATGCTAAGCAGGCACTCCATTCCAGCTTCTCACTCTCCTTTTGGAGGTGATGAAATGTTTTAAAATTGGATGGTGGAGATGGTTACACGACTATGAACATACAAAACGGCATTTAATTGAAAATTAAATGGGTGTCTTGTATGCTATACGTGTTATTTTGAGTATAAGGGTTAAAATGGACTTAGGGGCCAGGCTCAGTGACACATGCCCAGCAGCTCAGGAGGCTGAGGCAGGAGGATCTCAAGTTCAAAGCTAGCCTTAGCAAAAAGAGAGGCAACTCAGTGAGACCCTGTCTCAAAATGAAAAAATAAAAAGGGCTGGGGATGTGACTCAGTGGTTAAGTGCCCCTGGGTTCAATCCCTGGTACCAAAAGAAATAAATAAATAAAAAGAGTTGGGTTGTGGCCTAGTGGTTAAGCCCCCTGGGTTCATTCCAGTACCAATAATAATAATAATTGTAATAATAAATTACACTTAGAAAATACTAAGCATTGTAAGTAGAAAAAGCAGGTGATTTAAAAAAAAAAAACACGTTCAGTGAATTCATGCTTTGCAAAACACATATATAGCAATCATAGGGCTGCCTCCTTTGGTGGCATTATTCCTTTTCTGTTAAGGCCTTCAGATAGTTATTGATTTATCACAATTACAAAAACTAGGAAGGGGGCATGACTTTTCTGGCAGCCCTGATTACATTTAGAGTCATTCCTGGAAATGGAGGAGAAATTGTAAGTAAGATTTATTTGGCCAGGCACAGTGGTACATGCCTGTAATCCTAGCTACTGGGGAGACTGAGCAGAAGTTTGAGGCCAGTCTTGGCAACTGGGCAAGACCTTGTCTCAAAAAAAAAAAAAAAAAAAAAAAAAGGCAGGGGGTGCTGGTAAAACACTTCTAGGTTCAATCCCCATTACCACCAATAAGAAAAAAAAAAAAGTTTTGGCTTTTTTACACAGTACCACAATGTCTGTCAGAGGTGAGGGATGGATACACTGGGGCTGGGGCACAGCCAGAATTTATGTGGCCCAGAGAGGCAGAGACCTGCTTACCAGGGGAAGCCCGGGCAGTGAAGCTTGTGCGCACTGTTTCCAGCCAAGTATGAGAAATGGAAGCCTCCGGGATTGAGGACCAAGGGGGTCAGATCAACCATGTGGCTGAAAAACAGGGCAGAGATGGATTTCAGCCCTGGGCCCATCCCCTGCCTCAGCATGGAGGTCAGTGACACAGGCCTGAGAGTCCCATACAGAGTCCAGACTCCTGCTCTGGAAAATGAGGACAATAACCACTCAAGACTGTGGTGAGAAATAAGAGGTGGGGACAAATAAACAAACAAAAAAGAACCAAGTTTCGTCCCCCAAATGCCTCCCACAAATGCTCCTTTTTCATTTCCCTAAGCCCAGAGTAAATTCCTTCCACCTCTTTGGGTTTGAGGACAAGCCATTCCAGTTTAATTTCACTTCAGACCTTGAAATGTCCAATTTCTCCATCTGTAGAAAACAAAGGAAATCTCAGGACAAGTGTAGGGATCTCAGCATGCAGAAAACCAATCTTTTTCCAAGAACTAGAACTATGTGACTTTCATTCATTCCACAGATATGTCAATACCCACCATGACTTAGCAATTTAAGGGTACAGGGGATAGGATAGGGACTGGCAGCTGACTGAGCAGGTCCTAATTCAGCTTGGAGGATGGAGGGCTGCCTGGAATAGGAGGGACCTGAAGTAAGATACACAGGATAAACTGGAGCCTGGAATTCAGGCACTCATGTGAAGAGGTAGTAGTGGGATTAAAGATGTGGGAGAGGCCCATGGTTTTCCACCTGTCCTTTGGGAGCCCCAGGATCCTGCAGAGGGCACCTGGGTTTGCCTTGCTCACCTGAGGTCAAGAAGGTGGAGCTCTGTGCCTTTGACCTCCACCAGGACCCCTCAACCAGAGCAGCCCCCTTTTATCTGCTTCATCCACTACTGTTCTACCCAAGACCTTGTCTGCAGAGATCTGAGAGCCATGGCTATGGGCCTGGGAGAGCAGTAGATTGTTCTGAGCAGAGGGACAGAGACTGCCCCTCCCAGGACAGCCTGGAGTAGGGGACACTCCCACTGACCGACTTGCTGGGCAGCGGAGAGAAAGGGCCAAAGACCCTAGGCATAGTATAGACAGGGGGTGATGGGGCCAGTACAGAGGCCACGGTGGTAGCAGGTGGTGGCAGAAGGGTTGGTGACAGGCATGGGGAGGTTGACTGGTCCCGAAAGAGGATGGGTTCTGGTTTCTTCAGTTTTGGCTTCCTTTTCCTCTTCTTGGCATCTGTGACAAAAAGTGCCAATGAGTACCTACACCAAGGCCAGACCAGGGTAGAGTAGAGGCCAAATGCAATGGTGTAGGGTCTTCACACCATTCCTCCAGCAAGGAAGAGAAGGTACTGGGGATAATACCTAGGGCCACCATTGACAGGCACCAATATGCACCATCTGATCAACCTCACAGGTCAATGGAGAAAGGGTATTTTGGTCTTTATCTTATAGGTGAAATCAGAGCCTATGCTTGATAAAGACACAGGCAGGATCTACAACTGAGCTGTCTGACTTCAAGGGCAGAATTTCATAGGAGGTAATTGTCTCAGCCAAAGAGAGATGGGCTTGGCCTGCACAGGCGAGCCTGCCACCCACCCCTCAACCATTGTGGAAAGCTGCCAACACACCAGCAGAGGTATCCAGATCCCAAATTGCGAGCCCATACCAACACCCAGACCCCACATCCAGGATGTAAAAGAAGAATGTTTCCTTCACATGGGAAATGAAGACAATAGCCACTCAATATGGGACAAAACCCACATTGGGAAGGTCTTGCCAATCTTGAGATGGGCTCAGGGAGGGCCTTTTTGAGGGGCAGGATCCTGGGTCAGTTTCCTTTCCTCTCCTTTAGGTTTCCTACTGCATTCAACTAATCTGGTTATTTCTACTGTTTAAAGTGGAAAATGACCAAGAAAGTAGGCGTTAACAAGAGGCTCATACAGTTCATTACAGACCTATGCCTGTAATCCCAGCATCTTGGGAGGCTGGGGCAGCAGGATTGCAGGTTGGAGGCCAGTCTTAGCAACTTAGTGAGACTCTCTCTCAAAATTAAAAATGAAATAAATAAAAAGGGCTAGGGATGTAGATCAGTGGTAGAGTGCCACTGGATTCAATCCTAGTACCAACAAAAAAAAAAAAAAAAAAAAAAAGAATAGCTCATTTGCAGTCATAATAACCACCACCCAGCAATGGCCTGGAGGCTAAGAGCCTATGCTCCAGACCAACCCAGAGTAAAGTTCAATTTCGGGCTCAGCTACATGACCTACAGGTCATACACATCAGCTATCTTCCTTAAGTCTCTATTTCCTCTTCTGTAAAACAAAGATAAATGACCTTGAGGTTACTTGGGGAGGGGGTTACACATGCTGTTGATCTATCAGATGATCAGGGATATGGAAGATTCACATGTAGCACAACACTAAAGTGGGGACCCTCAAGTGAGCTAGGCCTCCTGGTGTGATGCTGAAGGAAGTTGCCTCACCTCAAGTGTAGCATATCTCTAAATACACCAAAGGAACTCAACCTGAATCCAGTCAAGGCCTTAGACTGTTCAAGAAATACAGATAGGCTGGGCACAATGGCACTTGTCTATAATCCCAGTCACTTAGGAGGCTGAGATACGAGAATCGTAAGTTCCAGACTAGACTCAGCAATTTAGCAAGACCCTGTCTCAAAATAACAAGTAAAAAGGGGCTGGGGACACAGCTCAGAGGTAAAGTAATCCTGAGTTAGATTCCCAGTACCAAAAAGAAAGAAAGAACAGAAAACAAGGTGAGACACCAGAAGACAGTTCAAACCAATGACACGGGGGAAAGAGAAGTGGGTTCATCTCACCTCAAAGGGGATTTCAATTCAACTGGACATGGATCCTCATTTGCCCAAGACAAGCCCAATTTACCCCTGCCATTCTCGTATGATCACAAATGTGCCAATATGAACACAAATTATATATATAGTCATCCAATGAAAAAGGAAGGTAAAAGACCCAATGCCTGATCATTTCTTGTCATTTTGGCTAAGATCAAGTGTAGAGGCCTAATAATGTGTGGACTGAAAATAATGTGTGGACTTCAATGAATCCTGACATGACAGATTGAGTGTAGAAAGACTGATATATCATCAGGGAGATGTGACTATGTTTCAGCAAATATGGAACTGTTGTGTTATGTCAGAAAATGTCTTTTAAAAAATTAAGATGCATGGGCTGGGAATATAGCCTAGGGGTAGAGCACATACCTAGCATGCACGAGCCCTGGGTTCCATCCTAAGTACTGAAAAAAAAAAAAAAAAAGTAATAAAATAAAATAAAGACGCATGTAGCTGAGGGGTATAGATCAGTGGTAGAGTAGGTGCTTAGCATGAGCAAAGGCCTGGGTTCAACCTCCAATCTCTAGCATTAAAAAATTAAGAAATTAAATAAGTAAAATTAAAATGCTTTCTATAGCATTCAAAGGTACAATGACAATCTGAGATTTCCATTAAAATACTCCAGGAGAAGGCAAGGGGGGCAGAAAGTAAAAGCATCATGTCAAGATGGGGACAGTGACTGAGATTAGTGACAGATACTAAGGTGTTTATTGCAGTCTCTGGTTTCATGTATTTTTACTTTTTTTTGGTGGAGGTGGGGCAGATACTGGTGATTGAACCCAGAGGCTCTTTACCACTGGGCTATATTCCCAGTCCTTTTTATTATTTTGAGACAGGATCTCACTAAGTTGCCCAGGTTGGTCCTGACCTTGTGATCCTCCTGCCTCAGCCTTCCAAGTCACTGGGATTACAGGCAGGCACCACCATGTCTGGCTAAACTTACTTTCATAAGAAAACATTAATAAATCCCAGACACAGGGCCAGAGACAAGTAGGTCCTGTGTCAGGTTTGCTCGGTTTCTAAGATCAGGCACTGCCTACTATCCTTCACCCACTATTCCAAAATCACCCTGCAAGGTTAGTGACAAAGACTCAGGCTGAGAAGGTTGACCTCACTTGCTCAGGTTCACAACTGGGAAGAAATAGAGCTGGTGAGTCGCGTAGCTAGTTAATCTAACTGGAAGCTATGTTTCTCTCCCTAGAAGGGGCCTGTACTAACACCTGCTTTCCTGCTTTGGATAAAACCTGGTCCAAAAAAGGCAAATACAACCAAGAGTGGACCTGAGCTGTTCACCCAGTCCCCAGCATGGCTGAGGATGTAATGGGCCTGTGTAGGTCGCTTGGATTCAGATTCCCAGAGCTCAGACTGGGTAGAACTTGAATCTCACCCTGGGAGTACAGGTGCACACGATGGATGCTCCTTTTCAGCTGCTCCAGGCGCTGGTGCATCTCTAGGGCGCCCATGCTGTTGCACTGGTTCAGTTCTCCCTGGACAGCACAGATGAACTTCGCCTACAACAGAAGAATAGGCAGGGGAGGAGGACCGAGGGGTCAGTCACCTGCCTATTCCACTCTCCAAGCTCGGTAGTCTTGACTTCTGGAAGACCCTAAGGGCAGCCTCAGCTACGTGAGACAGTGCCTTCCCTGCCCCCGCTCCCCCCCTCCCCGCCCCCGAGCAAAGTCCCATCTTCCTCGGGAGCTCTGCCCTAAAGGGAAGCAGGCCAGTGTGGTAACCTCTCCTGGTCTCCTGGTCCCCACCTCCCACGGCCCGCACCCAGAGGAAGGAGAGAAGCCCACGCTGCTCGCACTCGGTCTGCTTGCCCTTGCGCACGACCCTCTCCGCCAGCGCTGGGTTGCGGTCAAGGGCGCGGAAAAGGCGGCGCAGAGAGCGTTCTGTGTAGGTCGCGGCCTGCCTCTCAAAGTCCTCCTCGGAAATGAGCTGGCAAAAGGTCACACTCTGGGGAAATTCACTGTCGAACTCGTCCAGGACCTCCATCCTGAACCAGCTGCTGGTGGTGGGCCCGGAACTGCCTGGGAAAGTAGCGGTCGTTGGGGCAGGCCTTCTGAGGGTCCGGGCTCACCGATCCCCCTGCCCCCCCGAGGCGAGGTGAGAGGACCCCTCCCTAGGACCAGGGCTCGGGGTCACCAAAGGCAGAGGGGTACCGTATGGGCTGGAGCTCTGGGGACGCACCCACTCTCCCCTCCAGCTGCGGTGCAGATTCCCTCGCTGACAGACGCTGCCCCCTCCCCCTCCCCACCCCCAATAAGACAGCCCGGAGGCAAGGGGCGGGGCCAAACCCGACTAGACGCCGCACGTGACAATGCCCGCCCCTCTGGGCATGCGCTCTCCCATCTTCGACAGGGCCAAGGTAGCTGCACGGTTAGTGCTACCCTTTTGGGAGCCTTCAGTCTTTTGATCTCCACCTGGTCCCCGGCCACGCGGTGGGCATGGGCATCTCCCTAAATCTTGCTACTGCTTTAAGGCCCCAAACCCCTTGCCCATCTTCGAGTTCCCTCTCGGTCCCTGTGCTTCCTCGCTCGGATAAGCACCCTACATGCTTCCCCTTCACCAAGGCAATGCCCATAGGATTTCACTCTGGCTGTCTCCTCCAGTTTGGATTTTTCATCCTCTTGTTTTCCTGCCTTACTCTCCAGCATCACACAACACCTCCCAGATCTTATTTACCCTCTTCTCCTTTAAGATCACTTCTTTGCTTTATCGTTATTTCCTTTTCACCTGCATTCCGGCCCCTTACTCTTGCCCCTCTGATGTATTTCCGAAAACCCTTTCTTCACTTTACTGTCTTTTTTTGTGTGTGTGTGTGGAACCAGGGACTGAACTCAGGGATACTCGGCCACTGAGCCACATCCCCAGCCCTATTTTGTATTTTATTTAGAGACACGGTCTCACTGAGTTGCTTAGGGCCTCGCTAAGTTGCTGAGGCTGGCTTTGAACTCGCGATCCTCCTGCCTCAGCCTCCGGAGTCGCTTGGATTACAGGCGTGCGCCACCACGCCTGGCACCTTACTGTCTTGAACGGTTCTTGGTCCCAGTTAGAACCTAGAACTGACTTAACCCAAATCTTTATTGCAGGCTCAGACCTCCCTTGAGTTCCAAACCCACATCCAAATGTCCACTTGGGGACAATTCTTGGGCATCTCACACTGAACACATCCAAGTTTGCAAGTAACTTCTTCCTGAAACCTGCTTTTATCCTCCCTCCCTTATCTGGTCAGCAGTTGACCTCACCATCCATTCTGGGGGTGCCCTCCAGACTACTTCCTCTCTGTCCCCTTCATCAGTCCTGAGACTCAATGGAGTAAATATGAGAAGTCAAACAGATTTGTCTCTTAACAGCCAAACCACCAGCCCTCTAATCCTAGCTCTTTCCAGCGTAGGAGGTGGCAAGCATTTCCTCCTCCTGGTAGGTCAGGGAGCAAGATGAGACAACCAAGGAGGAGGAAGAGGGTTTATTTTGTGCATTTTGCCTAGTGGTGCAGGCAGAAACTCAGTCAGCTATTCCTGAATTCAAGTCTCTTCCTGCTTCCCGCACCCATGTAATTTGCAAAATGAACCTTTATTTTAAAACATATTTTATGCCTTTTTTTCAAACAGGACAAGCACCCTTTGAAGTTCAAAAAGATCTCTCATTACTCCTACCATGTTATGCTAATAACCATGCTTCACACTTTGTTTTCTGGTGCTAGAGATAAAAACTAGGGCCTTGTGCATGCTAGGCACTACCACTAAGCCACATCCTTTTCCCTATTAGTGTTTTAAAAGTATACTGGGCCCCTCCTCTGCACCAGGTAAGACCAAGAAAGATTTCACAAACAAAAACAAAATGTGGTCTCTGTCTTTATGGGCTCCCAGTCTAATAGGAACTTTAGCCACTGGGGAAAAATCGTGATCCAACAGGCTCTGCTGGAAGAACATTCAATGCTGATGAAGTTTTTCCCAGGAGATAATGCTAGCCCTGAGTTCAAAAGCCTTCCCACCCTCCCAGCTAGAGCAGGAGATAGCTGCATGGGGGTCTTCAGCAGTAGGTATAGAATCTGCACATGAATAAGGAGTGGCCACCTCCTTCAATGATCCTTGGAACCTAGAAGGGACAATGGGCCTGGGTCAGGTGACCCTGAGATCAAGGAACCCCAAGAGGTCAGGACTAGGGACAGAGAAGCATGTCATTTCATTCCCCCTATGGATACCAGGGCTTTTACCCCGCAGGGCAGGATTAAAGGCAGTGTTTTAGTGTTCTCTGCTGGGGGAAGGGTACTCCCAAAAGTCCATCTAGAGACCTGAGCCTCCCTTCTAGGAGACAGACTTGTGTCAAAGTGCACATTGTGTCAGGTCCTGATGTAGAGGTGGCCCTGCAAGCACACCTAGGGTAAGGCTGCTTGGAAGTTTAATTCAGGTCCCCTATTCCAGCTGGGAAGGCAGACATGCCAGACACTTCACAGTCCCTTCTGCAGGATCAGGGCATATCTCCCTCTAAAATAACAAGCTGGCATTGTTGGTGGGCCTCGCCGGCAGGCTTCTTTATCCCAAGTTCACCCATCCATCTTAGATTGTCCCACTCCTGCTGAGCCCCAAGCAACTGATACTCTGGTGTGAAGGCTTTCTCCTAGGCCTGTTTCAACCTTACTATCAAACCCCACCGAAAAGAACATTTTCTCCTGAGCCTCCTCCTCTTCAAACATTCAGGGAGGGCTAAGTCCACCTCACCCTCACATGTCCAGGGTTGATTTGGGTCTGAGCCAGGCATCTGAAGCCCCTCCATGCAAAGAAGGGGATCTCTGTTTCTCCACAAGGTCCTGGAGGCCCTCACTTACCTGGGAAGCCAAAGTGGAAAGATCTTTAAACAAGAGCCTTTCTGAATCTGGAGGTTCTGTCTTTGCACTGGTCCAGCCATTATCAGAATGGATAGCTTGAGGGATGATCCCAAGGATTCACCTACCCAGTCATCTCTTTGATGAAGGGTTCAGTCCAGTTCTGCACCCATGCTTAACTAGTCCAAGCACTTACCCTTTGAGCACCTCAGCTTTCTCAGCTGGGAAGTGGAGTAAGGCAGCAAAATCTCTTCTCCCCAAGTGCTATGAGTGGTGGGCAGGGCCTGACCAATGCCCTTTCATCATTGCACTGCTTCCCAGTGGCCCACAGTAGTGCAACAGGGAAAGAGTATTGGGTAGGCCTGGTTTTCTTAGTGGTGGTAGTGGGTGGGATCTGAAACCTGGAATGAAGCCCCACTTGGGTGGGGGCCTCTGCCTGGGGGAAGCTTGCCCTCTGACCCTAGAGGCCCAGGTCTGGCTAGAATCTCAAGTTTCCATGGAGAAGGGAACAAACTGGGCAGGGGGAGGGGAGGGCCTGCAGGACCAAGGAATCTAGTCTGGAGGAAGAAGAAAGAAGGGGTTGGGGGTGAGGGGCATTCCCAGGTCTGGTCCCAGATGCTTTGACAATATCATTGCACTGCTTCTCAGAGCACAGTAGTGCAACATCGTCAGAGCACCTGCAAGCAGCAGGGGGGTCCCACAGTCCTCAATACAGGGTTGGAATTTAAATTACAGATGGGTGGATAAGCTCCCGTCCAGGACACCGGGAGAAGATTCCAGCGGTGCTGTCTCTCTCCAGGTCTTCAGAACCCCAGGGCACCCCAGCCTTCCCCAACATGCTTCAGGTTGTGGAAGTGGAGACAACCCAGCCCTGGAGCAAGAGCTAATGGGACAGACCCAGGAGGGGGCCCAGACACAAAGGAGAGGGGCCCCGGGTTCAGCCGCAATCGGAAACCTACTAGCGCTCGGAGCAGGGTGTGTACAGTCCGAGGACCCTGCACCCTCCCTTGGCCTGTGAGCACTCCAAGAAGGGCGACCCCACTCTGGGACGATGCGCCCTTCCGGCTCTGGACACCATCCCGGGCCTCTTGTCCCCAGCGTGGGTGCCGTATTCTGTCCTAACAGATTCTTCTGCCCTGAGGCCCAGAACGGAACAGAAGAATGAGGGGCTTCCCGCCCTTTTGGAGTTCCCTGACCAGAGAGGGCGCCAGGAATCCTGGTAGGGCCCCTCCACAAGTCAGGCCAGACAGAGCCGCTCTCCGTCATCCCACCCCTTACCCCTAGACCCATCTACTCACGCGGACAGATACCCCTTCCGCTCGGGGCTGGGGGGCAGGCAAGACGTAGGTTAGTGGAAGGGGATCCTGGCTGTTGCTCGCCCGCATAGTCCCCACCCCAACGACCCCGCACCTCGTGGCTCCCTCTCGCTTGCCGGCTCCATCTTTAACCCGCTGACAGTCGGAGGGGCCCCGGCCCCTGGCTCCTTAGCATAGCACCGCACTCATTGGCTGGCTCTGGCGCAGGGCTTTGCCTCCCGCACACCTATTGGCTGCTACCAGAGCGATTTCAAAATAGCCTCCGGGCTCGGATTGGCCTGTCGCCTCCGGAGTCTTGGGCTCGGTGGTTTTAACTACGAGTTCTACAAACACTTTTTCCCCATTCATAACTTATCAAAAGGAACTTTGCCCGCCTTTTCTTAGCTCCAATCTCTGCAAGTTTTCTAGCGGTACCAGCTAGAGCGCTTTGAAGCACGGTGGGAGACGTCCTCCGCGTGGCTGAGCCCACACAGGAGGAAACTGCGGTCCCTGGAAAGTGTCTGAACCTTTTCCCAAGTCAGCCGGTTAAATGGGGTCACAGGCTGTTTCATATTGTGTGCTGAGATTGCTCTCTGTACCTCCTGGATGGTATAAATTATTCGGCCCTGTTGGGCTTTCAAGAGGTTGTGCTTTCCGCCCAACCTCAGCACATCGCCAGTATGGGGTTTGCCTAAAATCTCCGCGGTAGAGCTGGGCTGCGGAGGACGGGTCTTGAGGCCCATGGACCCTTTCAGATCTGAGAGGTATAGGGTAGGGCATGCTTGGATTCCTGGGATTCAATCTATTTTGTGGCCAGTCTGATGTAAAGATGTATATCACCCAACCCTAGTGTAACTCCAATGTGTATTGCAGCTTTGGGGCGTACGCTTACATGACCGTGCCTTCTGTGCCCTCGTCTGTTTTATTCTTATTCCAATGGCTGAGAGCAAAAGTTTTTTGATGCAGGCAGAGTTGGGTTTGAATCTTTATGAACCTCAGTTGTCTTCTTTGCATAATTGAGTTGTTGCCAGGAACAACCTAATGTTAGTAGGTGTTCAACAAACATTATTTCCGCTGCTGCTGCTGCTGCTGCTGCTGCTTTTATTTCTGTCTTGTCTTTCATTCTGCCTGGAGTCATCCTATCTGCTCCTACAGCTTCAGCTTTGGTTGCCCAGGGATTTTTACTTGCTATGCACTATTTGATTCTAATATTCCTTATCTCAGTGTGTGTGTGTGCATGTGGGCATGTGCGCCCTCACTCACTAAGGGAGTACCACCTTAGATTTCCAGGGTGCAGTCCACACTGTAAGTGTTCCATTCACATTCCCTTGCCCTCACCTCTCCAGAAAGAATACTCATTACCAAGCACCTGTGGCTCCTATCTTGGGGCTTTATTCCGGCTGCTGGAGCCCCTTACCCAATGTACAGGGTAAGTTGGAAGTACTGCAGATTAATTGTCCCCATCCACCAAGCAGCCTTCAGCCAATGAGGGAAGATACTTTGGTGGATGAGGACCCTGGCTTCCTTGGTGGGGTAATTTTGATGAGATCCACAATGAAACTGAGTTCCATTTTCACACAGGATAATTTGCTTCATAGTGTACCCTACATTGGCTGTTTTCCCTTCCCCTCTCCCAGCCCCATTGTTCTGTCCCAGAGTTTTCTGGGATCACCTCCATTTATCTCTACTTCCATTCAGTCCTCTCAGGTCTGGAGAGTTATGGGAGAGGAATGCAGACTTATAGATGACACTCAAGTTTGGCAGTGAAGGGGCCAGGAAGGGTCTCATGGAGAAGAAACAGAGTAATGGACCCAGGGCATACACATGACCCCCTCCCCTCAGGATTCAACTGAATAGAGCTTTTCTCCCACTCCATCCTTTGTGTGTGTGGTCCTAACTGAGCTACACTCCCTTTTTTTTTTAATTTTTAATTTTGAGATAGGGTCTCATTAAGTTGCTCAGGCTGGCCTCAAACTTGAAATCCCTCTCATCCTCTGACCTCAACCTCTGGAGTAGCTAGAATTATAGGCATGCATCACCATGCCTGACCCCATCCTTTAATAAAGTCAACTGACTTCCCAAATACAAGGTACTTTCCCCACACTGCTCCAGATCCCTTTCGGGTAGTTGCCACCCCGGCCTCTCCTTGGTGTTTTTTTGTCTGTTTTTGGTTTTTTGGTTTGCTCTCCTTCAGGGAAGCAACAGCACCCTCTATCAACAGCAGCTCCTTTAAGCTCCTACTGTCCCATGCAGCTGCAACCTGGCTGAGTTACCAAGTCCTGGAAACCTGTCATCCCCAACTTTGGAGGACACCCACAGGCCAGCAGGGCTAATGGTTTTACTTGATGTGGACCCTCCTATTTGTCTGCTCCTGCTTTAAATTGCAATACTCTGGAAAAATATTGTGCCTCCTCTTCCTAGAAGCCTTCTCAGATTCTACAAATAACTATTCTTTTTGGCTGTTCCCTTGAGATATCTTTTGAAGCTCTGTTCTTGGAGAACTTGGAAGGTAATGGTGGGGGATTGAGATGCTACATACCTGGGCAGGCTGGGAGGATGGGTGGGGTGCCATTTGCACTAAGAGGAAGGGAGAACTGGGCGTGGTGGCTGCATGCCTGTAATCCCAGCAACTCAGGAGGCTGAGGCAGGAGAATCACAAGTTTGAGGCCAGCCTGGGCAACTTAGTGAGACTTTCAAAATTTTTAAATAATAATAATAATAATAATAATATTTTTTTAAAGGGCTGGGGATGTAGCTCAGTGGTAGAGCACCCTGGGTTCAATCCCCAGCATCAAAACAGAGGGAAAAGAAGAGAAAGAAAGAAAAAAAGAAAGGAAGGAAAGGAAAGGGAAAGAAAAGATAGAGAAAGAAATAAAGAGTAAAGGAGACTGTGATGTTACTTTTCAGCAAATAGGCAGAGTTCTCACCTGGCTTTTGATCAAAGACAGATGTAAAGACTGCCACAACTGCCAGGAGAGTGGGGTCCTCAACTGCAAGGGATGAGGGGGCTGAAAAGCTTGAGCCCCATCCCAGCTGGCACTCATTCTTCCATGGAGTCCAGACAACAAGAAAGTTATTTAAACTCAGGGGTTGGAGAACTAAGTCACTTGCTATCAGACCATCTAAAGGTAGATAGGAGAGCTAATTGCTCAGGACAATACACCAAAAATGTTTGGGCAGGTAGGTGTGATGGTACACACCTATAATTCCAGTGACTGAGGAAGCTGAGACAGGAGGATTGATCGCAAGCTCAAGGATAGCTTCAGCAACTTAGTGAGACAGTGAGCAACATAGTGAGACCCTGTCTCAAAATAAAAAAAAATTAAACAGGGCTAGGGATGTTAATCTGTGGCTAAGTACCCTGGGTTCAATGCCTGGTACCAAAAGGGTTTGCACATGTTCAACAGCCATTCTGAGATGGTGGAAGAGAAGGTGAACTGGATCAGGGATGGCTGGCACTTGAGCACCCCCAGGCTCACAACAAACACAATGACAGACCAACATTCTTTAATCACAAAGGCACTTGAGGACCCCTACAAACCCAAAGTCTCTACTGAGAGTGGCTGTGCAATTGCCCCACCCTACCACCCTCCATTCATCCATCCATGACTCAGAGTTCATCATGACCTGCAGGGGGCTCCACACCAGGCTTGATGAAGATGCCTTCCATGGCCTTCCAAGTATTATGTGTGTTGGCACTGGGCATGCCATGCACCTCATGTTGCCCACGGATGGGACTCCCATACTGCTCACCAGTGACCGACAGGAACACAGAGGTGCCAACGTGCTGGAAGCGCACAGCAGCCTCCCGCTCCCAGTGCTGCCCGGAGCAGCGCACTGTCCACAGGTCCAGGTCGTCACCCTCACCGTCTTCCCCAAAGGCACTCACCTCCTATGGTGTGGGGTGTGGGGACAGTGGTCACCACAGAGGGTATAGAGTCCCTTGGTACTGCTTGCCTGGCAGCAACATTTGCACCCAGGGCACTAGGCCTTTGATCCTTGCTCTGCACTTTGATGAGCCTGTTTTTGATGTAACTGTTTACACAGTTACAAAGTGGGACAGCAGGATATCCCCCCAGAACTCCCTCCACTACACATAAATACCCTGTTGCTCTGTGTAGTGACCATTGGGGTCCATGGAATTAAACCTCCTCCAAGTTCTCCCAATCCTAAGCTCTCTGAAGTCCAATCCCTCAGGCTGACAGTCAAGGTCTCTATCTCCAACTTTTTTTTCCACAAACCCCTAAACCATCCTCAATTCCATCTCAACCCCCCAAAGTTACAATGACCTCCATGCCTTAGCATAAGCTCTTCCATAAGCCTGGGAAGCCCCTTTTCTTCCCTCTGGGGAGTGGAAGACTCATACTAGTCTTTCCAAGCCCAGCCCTGAATCCTTCTACCCTGCAGAGTCTCCTATTCTTCACTGCAAAGGCTGTGTGGATGCCCCTCCAGAGTTCCACCTGTCCCCAAAAGAGGACATGCATCTCTCTTCCTGTTGTCTCTGCTAGGCTGGGAGATTCTGGGGGTAGGACCCTGGCCGTCACTTCTGTATCCCCAGAGGGGCACTCAGTAAACATTTCTGAATTGAAATTCCCATTTCACAGAAACTGAGGTTCAGAGCCGGTGAGAAGTAAAGTCTGTCCCCCGCCCTTCACACACATGCCAGGAGCTTCTCCTGGGGAAGGGAAGTGTCAAGGAGGGTGATTACCTGGTTATTGGATAGCGGCGACAAGAAGTGGTGAGTATGCAGGTTCTTGCCAGTGAGCACGTGCGTGAGCCGAACAGCCTGGCCGCAGCGTACCGGGATCCCGCGCGGGCACCCGCCCTCCGAGCCGCCACGGATCCTCCAGTAGCTATTGGCGTCGTCCGATGCTTCCACACCGGTCACGGATTGTTGGCCGCTGCCTGAGGAGTGACATCCCACCCAATCCCAGGGCGCTTATCAATCGCAGAACTACCGACACTAGTCCTTTTTACTAGTTTCCCCCACGACTCCAACTCTGGGACCCCAACGGCTCACCCCCAGCTCCCAGCTCCGACTCCTGCCTGACCCTCCACGTCCCTTCACAGGAATCAATAGTTTCCTGTTGATTCTCCCCGCCCTCAATATCCAAACGACCCTCTCAAAGTCCTAGTCCTAAACTGTCGAGGGCCCCCAACGACTCTAGACCTCCACGCACCTAGTTCCCTGACGGCCCATAGACCCCTACGACCAAATCGTCTCCAAACCCTTAACTCTGGCCTCCGCCCCCTGGCGCTTCCCCCAGTCGTTGGCCTCACGCACCGGATCCGTATTTGATGTCGTGTGAGTGCAGTCGCACTTTGTGGTGCGTGTTGAGCAGCTTCAGCACAGACCCGCAGGTCACTAGCCCCTCGCTTGTTTTGGAGGTGCCACCGTCAGGCACCAAGAGCACCAGTAGCAGCCCCAGAAGCGCCGGTCCGGCAATCCTTCCGCAGCCCGCGCTCCACATCTCGTCCCGGCCGGGCTCCTGCCGCTCGGGACACTGAGCTGCTTCCGTCCCCGCCACAGGCCAATCCGGTTCTGACAGCGCCCGCTCACAGCAGCCAATCATCATCGCGCGCGGCGCTCCGCCTGTACTGCCATTGGTCGACTTAAAAGGGACCCACCCCTGGCTTTCCAGAGAAGTTGCTGGGAGGGGGCTGGAGACACGAGGAGAGTTTTGATTGGTACACACTTCCGAGGGCTCACCAATGAATGTCAAGGAACGGACGGAGGCGGTGCTCAGCGGTAAGAGAGCGCAGGGTAGTACTCGTGCGTTTGCGGAGTCTTGCGGCCGCTGAGCCTCTGAGCACCCTTCTGAGGGTCCTAAGACCCTACCGATATATGTTCAGGAAGCACCTTGATCCTGGGCCTCTAAGACCTCAGTCATATGTCTCTCCCCTCGAACCTTGGGTTTGCAACTGTAGGGTCTAGAAGTTGCTGGATCGCTAGATTTTGTGGCCCTAAAGTGAATCGATCCCAGAGTTAACTGAATCCCCTGGTACTTCAGTCCCTGAACTCGGGAATTAATTCCCCAGCCATTCAGTTATGGCCCTCTCTTGGACTGAGTCACCTCAGTCCCCGGATCCTGGGACTTCTGAATTTTCCACTCAACTATTTGATTACTTGCGTGACAGAACTCAGAGTTACTGGGTCATGCAGCAGCAGAGGGCAGCAGGGAGCCTTGGAGTTGAAGATAATGGGAAATTTTCAACAGAAAGTCCCAAAGCTGTCTTAGAAAACCACAACCCAGGGAGAAAGGAACTGTGGGAAGAAAGCCTGGGTGATTGTGTGTCCCAGGTCTCCTTGACATTAGTGGGTTTCAGTCATGCTGCCTTTTCAGAGGGTTTTCAGTTCAATCTTCAAGGGAGAAAAACGTATGCCTCTGTTTACTTATTCATTCATGGAACATTCTTACGTTGATTTTGATTCCAAACCCTATGCTGGAGGTCATAGAGAAACTGACTCTGGGCTACATTACCCAAGAGGCTGATTGAGGCATGCACTCGGGGCACTAGTGAAGCAGCAATTAAAGTTCATATTTAATTAACTCATTCAGAATTTTGAATTCAGAAAAAAAGAGTGAAGTCCTCTGTGGGGGGTGGACTATTGGGGATTGAACCAGAGGCACTTTACCATGGAGCTACATCCCCAGTCCTTTAAAAAAAAAAAAAAAAATGAGACAGGGTCTTGCCAAGTTGATAAGTTCCCTAGGCTGGCCTTTTAGGAAATCATCCTGCCTCAGTCTCTCAGGTGCCTGGGATTACAGACATGCCTGGCAAGCCTTTCCTAATGAAAATAACAGCTGGGTGAAGTGATGCATACTTTTAATCTGGCAACTCAGAGAGGCTGAAGGAGGAGAATCACAAGTTCAAAGCCAACCTCAACAACTTAGCAAGACCCTGTCTCAAAAAATAGAAAGGGCTGAGGATATGGCTCAGTGGTAAAGGACCCCTGGGTTCAATCCCCTGTACACCCGCCCCCCCAAAAAAAAAATGACAGCAACGTGTGATTTTAGGTTTTGTCAGTTTATTTTTTTGTGATGCTGGGGATTGAACTCAGGGCTTTGCCCATGCTAGGCAAACACTCTACACTTAACTATATTCCCTGATGAAGTAAGGGTTTGCAAAGTTTAATATTATTTTTATTTTGAATTACTTATGGAATAAGGCACCTTGATATTTTTAGCATTTAGAGTGTCTAAATGGCTGAAGGTCTGCCCTAGACTTGGCAGACCCTGCACTTGAAGGGCCTCCAGTCCAGGGTAGAAGGACAACAGTATCATCTGAGAGGCAATGAAAATGTTCTTTTGGACATGTCCACAGCCATCTCAAAGTTAAATTCATGTACAAAACAGAATTCTGGTCTCTTCCCTCAAGTTGCTGTTCCCCAAGTTTCTGAGTCATAGCAAATAGCATCTCAACTTACTAATTGCTCAAGACTGAAACTTTGAATTCTTCTTTGATTCTTCTCTTTACTTCACTTCTTACATCTAATCCAATAAGTGTTGTTGGCTCTGACTCCAAAACGCACTTCAAGGTATCTCTCTTGAAACCTCCATCCAAGCTATCCCATTTCCCCCTCTAACAAGTATATTCTACCACTTCCTATTAGATTTCCCTGCTTTCACTACACTGGTCCTTCGACAGCATTATCTACAAAGGAAAAATGTGAAAGTAGAAAACAGATTATGTCCCAGCAGCTCAGGAGGCTGAGGCAGGAGGATTGCACGTTCAAGGCCAGTCTCAGCAACTTAGCAAGGTCCTAAGCAACCTAGTGAGACCCTGTTTCTAAGTAAAATATTAAAAAGGGCTGGGGATGTGACCCAGTGGTTAAGCACCCTGGGGTTCAATCCCTGGTACCAAAAAAAAAAAGGAAAAGAAAAAGAAAACTGATTATTACGCCAGTTGCCTGCTGAAAGCCACAAATGGTTTCTCAGTTGCACTTAGGATAAGAGAATGGCAATCCTTCTGACAGGCAGAAACAGGATTCTAAATAAGCTATGTCAAAGTTGTCAGAATTGAAATGAAGTAACTTGTAATGCCCTAACCAAAATAAGTAAATAAAATCAGGAGGCTAGCAAGGAAGGGATCTCATGAAGGCTTGATAACAAGAACTATCATAAAAGACTCTGCCAGACCCACAACTTTGCACAAAGACCACCACAACCTTACCCAAAAATAATTCTGCAAGGATGTCCACCCAGCAACTGTGTTTAATCTTAGACCAGTGCCTCTCTTGCTATTGGTCCTTATAGTCAAAAATTGTTTCAAAATAGCATATATAATTCTCATTTTGACATTATTATTATTATTATTATTATTATTATTATTATTATTATTATTTTGGAACCAGGGATTGAACTCAGGGACACTCAGCCACTGAGCCACATCCCCAGCCCTATTTTGCATTTTATTTAGAGACAGGGTCTCACTGAGTTGTTAAGGGCCTCGCTAAGTTGCTGAGGCTGGCTTTGAACTCGCAGTCCTCCTGACTCAGCCTCCCCTAGTTGCTGGGATTACAGGCGTGTGCCACTGCGCCCGGCTGACTTTATTATTATTTTAAGACAGGTTCTCCTATGTTTCCCAGGCTGGTGTTGAACTAAGTGATCCTTCTGCCTAAGTCTCCCCAGTGCTGGGACTACTGATGTACCACCACTCCTGGATCTCATTTCACCCTAAAAGCTTCCCTTTGCCTCAATATCCTCAAGTATGCTCATAGTTTACTATGCCACACATATTTCCCTTGCAATGCTCTGCAATTCCCAAATAAATATAGCGTATAGTGGGTTTTTTTTTTTTTTTTGAGAATCTGATCATCATTTAAATTATTAGCAATACCCCAGAAACAGAGTGGGGTAGGCCAAGATGGCTCTCCCTTGACTCGTGTGGCCTCCTGGCTTCTCATAGCTCTTCTTTTTCCTCCCCCTGCAGAAAAATGTTCCCTGGCTTATCCTATGGCCCAGGGTTAATCGTAGCATCTTCAGTACCTTTCAATCACAGTTTGTTTTCATGTTCATATTCCCAAGAGAAAGTCTGATTGGCTCAACTTGTGTCCAGGGATTGCTTGAGATGCATCAAGCCATGGAGGGGAGGAAAAGTGGTAGCTAGTCTCTAAATATGGCCACAAACAATTCCTCCCATCTCAAAGCTGGGAGTTTAACTTCGAGTACTTGCCCAACATGTCACACCCTAGGTTCCAATCCTGGTACCACAAAACAAAAAATTCCTCTCGTTCCTGAAAGCAAAGGAGACAGAGTCCATTCCCCCTGCCATTGAATTTGGGCAGGCACTGTGACTTTCTTTGACCAACAGAATGCCAAAAAAGATGATAGCGACTCCAATGGTTGCTGCTTCTTCCTTCTAGAAAGTCATTGTGTTGTCATGCTATAAGGAAGTGCAGTGTATGGTGAGAGGCTACGTGAAGAGAGACCCTGAAGGGAGAGAACCCATTTGGAATGTTTCAGTTCCCAGCTCAAAGCAGCCACATGAGCGAATTCAGCCTATCATGTCCATCCCAATGCCATGATAAATGATCTTTTGTTTGAAGCTATTTAAACCTTGGGATATTCTGTACACAGCAAGAGATAACTGAAACAGGCTAAGGACACATGTCTCTAGCACAGTGTACTAATAGTTTCCAAAAGTACTGCTCCAACTCTTTACAGGGACATGTGCCTCTGAGACTGGGATGAGGCCATGTTCTCATCTTCCTCGATAATGTGGCAATAGGACCTGAGAAGTGAGTGGGAATCACAGCAGCTGCTGTCTCTTGGAGCCTGAGGGCTTTCTTCTTGGATCCTTTTTACTTGGTTTCTTGCCTCTGAACAGGTAAATGATGGCCACTCTATAGCATCCACATTTGTTATTAGCAATTATCCAGGCTTAGAATAGCCATACGCCAATGGGGCCAATCGACTGTGGTCAAGTGGTATTGCAATAATGTAACACAATGGATATGGGCAGTGGTGGCTGGCCTTAGGGAATAGGCACTGAGTCAAGCATGTGCCCTAAAAGATCTCTGCCACAAGAGCTCTGTGGAAAAATGGGTCCCTGACCTACCCACTTTAGGATTCTGGTCTACTGAATTGTAGGGTGTGGATGTGGCTGACGTCCAAGAGGACTACCCTGCCAGACTCTAGAGGAAGCCCTTCAGTTGCTGTATCTTCACATATGGGCGCTTGGACCCATGAGTATGGTCACGCTTGGCTGAGAAGCCTGGTCTCTATGCATTAAGGGGTGGGGTATATAGGGAGAAGCAAAACAGACCTACCACTCTCCCCACAATGGCAACCTGGACAAGAAAAGTATAGTGTAGAGTCTTTACATGTTCTTTTGTCTGGAGGGGAGAGACTGAGTTGTTCTCCGGATGAAGGTGCATGAATGGGGCAATAAACAGGCTGCCCTAGAAGGCAGAAGGAAGGGAGATGCTTTGCTGAAAGCAAAAGATAGCCAGAAATCCCAGGAGAACCTTGGAGAGGAAACTTGCCAATCACAGCAGGAACCATGCCCTAGGCAGCCAATCCACAGCCCAATTGACCAGCAACTACCACCACATGGCCTGGAATGGAAACTCCAGATTTTCTGGAGTTGGAGTTGGGAAATACAAATTAGAGATACAGGTAACCATGAGCATGGCAGGAGAGGGAGTGCATGTTCTTTGGCTATAATGTGAGGCAGCGGCATACCAAAAGCAAGGAGGGAACTGCCCCAGGCAGAGAAAGTTTCCAAAAAGCAGGAGCCATGATGCACAAGGGCCATGACTGAGGGGTGACCAGGAGTTCTAAGAGGGTTGAAGAGCCAGGAAACTGCAGACTAGAGTTGAGAAGAGCCATACAACCAATAGGCAGAAAGCACAAGGAGGCTGGTTACAGGAGAGGAGAGCACTAGAGGAAGAGCACATGAGGTCCCCAAGGGTCAGTGTGATACTAGCTTTCATGAAGGATAGCTGCAGCGAGAGCTGGCCCACCCTAAAGGTGCTACTAAAGGGCAGGTGCGGTACACACCAGGGCATGGTAGTACATCCCTGTAATCCTAGCAGCTTGGGAGGCTGAGGCAGAAGGAGCACAAGTTCAAAACCAGCCTTAGCAACTTAGTGAGGCCCTAAGTAACTTAGTGAGACCCTGTCTCAAAATAAAAAATAAAATGGGAAGCCGGGCGTGGTGGCGCACACCTGTAATCCAAGCGACTTGGGAGGCTGAGTCAGGAGGATCACGAGTTCAAAGCCAGCCTCAGCAACTTAGTGAGGCCCTAAGCAACTCAGTGAAACCCTGTCTCTAAATAAAATACAAAATAGGGCTGGGGATGTGACTCAGTGGCCGAGTGTCCCTGAGTTCAATCCCTGGTTCAAAATAAATAAATAAATAAATAAATAAATAAAATAAAATGGGATGGGGATGTGGCTCAATAGTAAATCTCCCTGGGGGTTCCCAAAAAACAAAACAAAACAAAACAAAACAAAAAAGGCAGGTGCAAGGAAGGAAAAGAAGGGAGGCAGAAATCTCAGGATGAGAAATGAACATATTTATTTGTTTCTCTCATTGGCTCCCCTAAGAATGTCAGCAGAATTTCTCATGGGGATTCAGCCCATCCTGATCCCTGCTCAGGGCAGGGGCCAGTTGAGTGGGAAATCACTCCAAAGGAGCAGGAGGAGGAGTAGGGAATGGAGCACTTGGTGTGGCTTATGGGGACGTCATGGGGGATCACTGCGGCCCATGTCCACAGAGTAGTTAATGGTTGTCTCCAGTCCAGGCTTAGAGAAGCCCTGGGACTCGCTCTCATACACAGAGTAGTGCTCATCCTCATCCTTGTCCTCATAACTGCCCTCATCCTCATACTTGTCCTCATCGCTGGCCTCATCCTCAAACTTGTCCTCATAACTGCCCTCATCCTCATACATGTCCTCATCCTCATACATGTCCTCATCCTCATACTTGTCCTCACTGCTGCTCTCATCCTCGTACTTGTCCTCATCACTGCCCTCATCCTCATATTTATCTTCATTGCTGCCCTCATTCTTGGCCTTGTCCTCATCACTGGTCTTAACCTCGTCCTCGTCCTCATCACTGCCCTTATCCTTGTCCTCACCACTGCTGTTAGTGTCCTCAATGTTTTCCTTGGACTTGGAGGGACTGAAGCCCATGCTGGTTGTGGACGACACAAATAGCTTGGGCTCTGATAGGTTTGTGGGTATCCTCCCCTCTTCTATAGTAGGCTCCTGAGTGCTGTGAGCTGGCAGCTCAGTACTGAGGGAAGGGTTAGGCTCCATAGCCTGGGTCTGGGCCTGGGCCTGGTTCCCGTCAGTTACGGGCTCAGGTTGCATGGCTGGTTGTGGGGTGAGGGGCACTATGTTGTGCCGGGAGGGGCCAAGATGGGGAACACGATGGTGGGAGGCACTGACCTGGGAAGCACAAATCTGGGAGGTGCCACTGGGATGGTGGGCTCCCAGCCGCAAGGACTGCCTTGAGGCCTGCTGTACCAAATGGTCCTCCTCCAGCTTGTGCAGCAGGCAGCTCCAATCAATCTTTGAGGACAGGCGGATATTGGAACCCTTCACCTTCTTGAAACCCAGGAAAATGTCCATGAGTGTCTCAGTGACTGGGAAGGAGATAAAGCCAAGCTGCTTATTGAGGTTGTTCTCAAACTTGTACTTGCAGATGAGCAAGGAGACCGCCTGCTCAACCAAGAAGTTGATGAGCTCCTCGTACCAGGGGTTGGAAAGTTGGGACATGCTGGACTTGGATGAGATGGAAGGCAGCAGCTTCTTCTTCGTGAACTTGGCACTGGGGCTCTGTGTGGCAGCCAAGGAGGGAAAAGGAGACATGTCACGTCTTGTTGGTCTTAACTCTCCTGCTGCCCTGTGACTCCCATCACATCTGCTGCACCCTCTTTGGCAGCCCCACCAGTCCTGCCTGTCATAAGTAAAGAAGCCATACTTGTCACACTAAAGGTATAACCCTACCACATTTTCTATGCTGTGACACTCAATAGCCAACCCTCCTGCTCACTTTATCTGCCTCACCTATTAAGCCCAGAGCAAGGCCGGTGACCTCAGTCACAGTGTCAGTAAACCTGAGCCTCAAAAACCTGGGCTTCTATAAGCTCATGATGCAGCCTATGTTCAGAGGAAAGCATGCCTGGACCTTGGTGAAGGAGAGATTAGGGCACTGCTAGAGACCCACCAGGGTAAAGTCACCTATGTTGTCCACATGGTCTTCCTGAGCAACTTTCCCTAAGCAGAGCAGAGAGACTGGAGAGTCCTGCAGTTGAATTAGAGGGAACTAGACTCTAGGATACAGGGCCCCACTCTGGGCAAAGTCTGCTGTCCATAAGGGACAAGATCCTGCCCATGTAGGAGGACCTCCAAGATTCACATACAAACATTAAAAAAATACCCAGGATAAAAAATAGCCTTTATTCATCTTTAACAACTCTTAGTTGTAGCTAGACCAGGATTCCTGGTATTCCAGCATCTTGCACTACACCCAGCAGTTTTCCATAATGCAGGTCAAGAGAGACCTTGATCTTGAGCACCTGCCAGTTAACAGTGACTGCTAGGAAGGTTGGTGACACAGCCCTTACCCTTCAAATTTGGCCCGAAGGCTCCCTGCCCTACTCTTGAGGACCTTTGGACACAGTGAAACTGAAGGGGAGAGCATGGGGAGAAGGTAGGAGGAAAGAGGGCGGGAGGAGGCAAGTGGAGGTGGGACTGGTCCTCTGAGGCAACTCTGACTAGAGGCCAACTCTACTGTGATCCCAGGTGCAGGCAGGATGAGGTGCAAGCCGTGCCAGGGCTTGGCTTTCTGGCTGGAGTTCCTGGACAGAAGTGTTTTCTGTAATTTGGGATCTGAGTCAGGAGCTCCCTGCCTGGGGTGAAGAGAGGGGCTAGGGACATTGGTCTCTTCTGTGGGTTTCACCTTGAGCCTGAATTTGGTGGCCACCTGGGCATTAGCCACGGGGGGAGAGCCCCGTTTAGCCTTGATTTTTCTGGGAGTTATCTTGGGGTTGGAGGCTGTAGTGAGGAGGGAATCACAGGGTTCCCTTCTCCCAGTGGGTGTGACCGTCTTGGAGTCTGGTGGCAGCAAGTTAAATGACAATGCTGGATTGGAATCGTAGCTGGCAGGGAAGAGAGGACAGCCATCTGGGCGGCGGGCACCACTGAGCTTGTCCACAGCCTGGCTGACCACAGTCTGCAGGGCAGGAAAGAGGTGGTGCTTAGCTAGGAAGTCCAGGGTGCGATGGGGCTCACGGAGTGAACAGTAGCCAGGCAATTCAAAAGATGCTGGCTGGCTCAGCAAAGATTTCATCTCCTTGTTGAACTCTCGTTTGAGGAAAAACAGCTCTCGTTCTCCAGGTCCCATCTCTGATGCTTCAGGAGTGCCTGATTTGGAGCCCAGCAGCCCTGAGAACCAAGACAAGGGCTGCTCCCGGGTCCACTGGCTGCTGGTCTGGCTGCCCAGTGAGTCCCACAGCACGGAGTCCTTCTGGGAACAGGGCTGACTCACACCTTTCTGTAGAGAGAGACAGGGATTCTGAGAGGTGTCCAGGAGCAGCCAGCAGGCTTGGCCCTGGCCTGTCCATCCCCCCCACTAGCCCCAGGCATGGTCCCAGATCTCACCCCTTTCTTCTCCAACCGCAGCAGTCGTTTGAGGTTTTTCTCAAGTAGAAGTTTGTCCCTCATGGGTGGCAGTGAGCCTAAGCCTTGAGTACCGAGGTCACTGTTCCAGCTGTGGGAGCCCACACAGCCAGCTGTGACACTGCTATGGGAATCAGACATGGAGCTGGAACAAGATGGGTAATTGTTGGGGGGTCCAGTACAGAGGCTGGGCTGAGCACGGTGTCGGTGCACAGTGCTGAAGCTGGGTCGGACACGTGTCTGTCGCCTTCCACTTGGCACCTCAATTGGGTCTTGGACCTCTACCAGTGGCACCCCAGCCTCTGTCTTCATGGAAGCCATGCGCTCTGTTGCCTCCTCCACCACGGTCTGTAGGCTGTCCAGCACCTGGCCCTCAGTCAGAAAATCCAGGAAGCTACCAAAAGCCTGAGGGCCCTTAGCAGTTTGGCGGTGGCCCCGGTATGCTGAGTTGCCATCCATTGATGGTGGGTGGGGCATACGACCCAGCTTGGAGGCTGACCCCATTTCTGGCAACAGTGACTTCTTGGGTGGCTGCACCTAAGCAGACAGGCTTTTCACAGTGTGCAGGATGCCCTGCAGGGGAGGGAGGTCCCTGTCCTAAGATGCTGCCAGAAGCTGGGTGGAGATTGAGCAATGGGAGAAATTACAGTTTTGTTTTTTGTTTTTTGGTGGTGCTAGGAATTGAACCCAGAGTCTTGAGTATGTGAGGCAAGCGCACCACTGAACTAAATCCAAAACCCAGGAATTGCGTTTTAGAGTATCCTAATTCTGGGTTTGGACCCTGACCCTGTCATCTTCAGGCTGTGTGACAGCATCCACAATAGCCCCTTTTGAGGTTCAATCTCCACTTTGCCAATGAGGATCTATTTAGGATTGCCCTGAAATGTTCCCCAAACCTACATTCACATACACAGGACCTGGTCTGAAAGCCCACTTCTACCCTTACCGACAGTGTGATTGGGCAAATCATAAAAACCATCTGACTCTGGTTCTGAATCTCTGCAGGGAGTAAGACATTCCTGTCTCCACTGCTGTGCTACAGAGAACACCTGAGGTCCTGAGCCCTGCTCTACCTGTGGCTGCTTCTCTAACTTAAGTACTGGACCCTGAGGTGACTCCATGCTCATATTCAGAGTTCCTAGTTCATCCAAGTCCCTCCTGTGTCACTGGAGTCAGGGGACATAGGGAATGAAATCAAGGGAGATCAGGGCCCAGCAAGGGGTCGTAGGAGAGGTGAAGTCCATAATAAGGACTTCGCTAAGAGGACCAGAGAGGAGATCAATAGGAAACGAGAAAGAGTATTAGTGTTCCATGGCATCAGGGTTTGATCCTGCTAGGCACACTTACCCGAGCTACGTATGTGCTGTGGCCAGCCTCATCGTCCGCCAGGTAACCCGAGTGGTGGCGGCAGCTGGCCATAATGGGAGCAGCCAAGCCCTCTGTCTGCCTTCTTTCTTCAGTTCCACAACAGATTCCACTCTGCGGAACGCGGGAAAATGGCGTAAGGGTCGTGAGGGTTCGTTCAGGTCTCCATGAGTCCAAGTCTCTTTTCGTCCGTCCCCCACTATGTCAGTGGCCCCGTGGTCGCGGGTGCCTCGCTCCCCGCTCTCTGTGTCCTTCATGCGTCCAACCCTTTCTCTGCTTGGAGCCCTCTAGGCGTCCGCGGACTACCCCATCTGGAGTCGTCAGGGTGGGAATCCCCCGGGGACGTCCGAATCCTGTCTCAGAGGTCTCTGGGTCTGGGTGTGTCTGATCCTCTCTCCTCCTAGACCCGGGGCCTCCTAGCATCCGCCCCAGGCTCATGATCGACCTGCTAACCCTACCTCGGTTAGTTTGTGCGGTCTGTGGTTGCTGAAGATCCGCCTCACAGTGAGCTGGAGTAGAAGGGAGGCTTCCCTGCTTGGTTATTTAAATACCGCCTCCTGATTGGTTAGCAACGGTCCTCTCGTCTACTTGCTTCCCCGGACACAATGGTTGGGGCGGGGCCACATTGACTCCTCCCCCACTGCGCCCGGCTCTGTCGGATTCATATTCACAATCACCGCGACCTGGGTTGGTGGCTGTGCATTCTGCTCTCTGGCCCAAGGAGCTCTGAATCTGGGGCTCGGATCTATGATGCTCAACGGCCGCAAAGGGAGCCTAAGGGCAAAAGCGATGGCCTCCAACCTCAACACAGACACACCTTCCTCAGTTTCTCCCTGGTAGTTGCACAGCCCTCATCTTCCTGCTTTGATCTTTCCAGGGGCCTGCTCCCGTCGCCCAGTGTTAATGACCCACAGTGAGCCCTTTTCTGCAGTTTCCCTGAGAACAGAGGAAAGAGTCCCAGCTCTCAGTTGCAGACAGCCAGCTTCAATTCCTGGCTCTGTTGTTTCTTGAGGTTGTGACTCAACCTCTCTGAGCATGGGCTCCTTGTCTGTAAATGGGGTTGAACGTCCTTCCACGTGGGAGTATAGGGATTACATAAAATCTTCATACAACTCACTGGACACCTAAGAGAGGCCCTATGTAACATTACCACGTTCTTCTTTCCCCTTCTGTCCACCCCCCCCACACCCCAACAGATTTACTGCAAACCCCGTGCCAGACTCTACCACATCATGTTGGTACTTGTCTACCAAATGGTGCTCCTTTAGGGCAGGGACTGAAATAGTCACCCCTAATCTCTAATACTTCCAATGCCTGGCACCCAGAAGATTCTGAATAAATGTCATCTTCCTCTTTACAACCTCAGGACCTCTGGCCTTTGCAGGATCAGCTTCTCAGTGGAGAACAGTAATTAGTTGAGGTCTGCCAATTCAATAATAACTGATTGAACACAACAGGCTTTATGACAAGAGCTTGGTTGAAGGGCTTTTTGAGACTTCCAATACTTACAAGACCCCATGAGGTATTATTTGTTATTCTCAAGTTCTACTCTACCTTCTCTTCCTTTGACCTACGAGGAGCAGACAGGACTGAGAGGACCAGAACAGGCCTAGGTGTAGGCCTAGAGCTGCAGGGACCAGTTCCAGGTCCACTACTCCTTGCAGGACCATACCTTCCCTCTCTGACCCTCAGTTTTCTTATCTGTAAAACATGAATGACTATCAATCTCAAAGACAAATACCATAATTTCCATAGAGAGAGAAAAAAAATCAAGACAGTCACATTACAATGAAAACTCTGGTTGTCATCATGGTAACTAGTGACATAGTCATGGATAGGGAAAGTTTTTCTGGACCAAAAATCAAAAAAGTGAAGTTATAAATGTAAAAGATGTAACTTTGGGCAGAATTCCAGAGAGAGACAGAGGCTAATGTTTTCTCAAATGAAGCCATTATTTTGACATCTGTGTTCATTTGTTGTTTACAGCTTTTACTAAGAAAAAGTCTCTTCTTAGAAAAACAGGTAGAGGACAATAGGCAATTTGAAAAATAAAGTCAAAATAGCTAATAACACCAAAAATATTCATAGGCACTGCTAAAAAAACAAAAAAAAGGAAAACATTATAAAAATGCAGTAGCATTGATGAGATCATCATTGGATGAAGTGAAATTGGGTGCGTTTATTTGCTTAGAGAAAATACTAGAAATAGTAGAAAATACTAGAAATAACAGAAAGTTAGCAATTGTGATCTCTGAGTAAAGGAGTTTTTTTTTTTTCTTTTCCTGTCTTTCTTTGGTTTTTTTCCCCCCTTTCATTTCCATTCTTTCTTTTTCTTTTCTGTTCCTGTTTTTAAAAATCACTTTTCAATGTTCACCTTTTCTTTTTTTCTCCTCTTTTTGTTTTGTTTTTTTTTTTTTATTTTTTTTTATTTATTTTTTTACTTTTTTTTTTTTTTTTTTTTTTTTTTTGGTACTGGGGATTGAACCCAGAGGAGCTTCACTGAGTCACTTCCTTTTTATTTTGACACAGAGTCTTGCTAAGTTGCTTAGGGCCTCACTAAATTGCTGAGGCTGGCTTTAAACTTTCGAGCCTCTTTGCTTCAGCCTCTCGAGTTGCTGGGATTACAAGCCTGCGTCACCGCGCCCCGCTCGACGTTCACTTTTGCGGTCAAGGAAAGTTCTTCCCGGTACAGTAAACTAGCCTTGAGCTAGTTAAGGCAGAGCAGTCGGCGGAGTGGTTGCAGAGCCAACTAGGAACCACTAGGTGGCGAGAACAAAGGCGAAGTGCAGTCGCGTCTAGGCGTATGCGTCGGGGCGGGGTCTCGGCCAGCGTTCTTGGGCGGGTCCTGGACTGTCTAGACCACCCCCTCACGTCTCCATCAAAGATTTGAGGCTGCCATGGCCGGTCCGCGCGTGCGGCTTGTGGTCACCGCCGATGACTTTGGTTACTGTCCGCGGCGTGATGAGGGTATCGTGGAGGCTTTCCTGGCAGGGACTGTGACCAGCGTGTCCCTGCTGGTCAACGGCGCTGCCACGGAGAGCGCGGCGGAACTGGCCCGCAGGTGAGGGCGGCCCCTACAGGATCCGATGGGTTTGGGGATGCCATTGCCCCTCGGCGTCAGGGTTCAGATCCTGCTCCGCCCACAGGCACAGCATCCCTACGGGCCTCCACGCCAACCTGTCCGAAGGTCGACCGGTAGGCCCAGCCCGCCAAGGCGCCTCGTCGCTGCTCAGCCGCGAAGGCTTCTTTCTGGGCAAGATGGGATTCCGGGAGGCTGTAGCTGCCGGAGACGTGGCTTTGCCCCAGGTGCGGAGGCGCGGCTGCAGTAGCTCTGCCCGAGGATACCGTGAAGTCGTTAGGGGTAGGAGCGGGTGCAAGATACTTCCCTCATTCAAACACTGGAGCAGTCACGCAGTTGTAAAGAAGGGAATCTTCTGTAGTTGCTCCCTGAAGCTCAAGGTGTCTGTGCTTCTCCTTCCAGGTGCGGGAGGAGCTAGAGGCCCAACTAAGCCGCTTCCAGGAATTGCTGGGCAGGGCTCCTACGCATGTGGACGGACATCAGCATGTGCACGTACTCCCAGGTTCGTGGGTTCATGCTCCCAGGTTGGGTGGCGTTGCTCCCAGGTGAGGAGACTCCTCTCTGAGCCAGATTCCTCAGCAGGCGTGTGTCAGGTGTTTGCTGAGTCGCTGCAAGCTTATGGTGTGCGTTTCACACGACTGCCGCTGGAACGCGGTGTGAGTGGCTGCGCGTGGCTGGAAGACCCAGCACGTGCCTTCGCCTGCACAGTGGAGCGCGATGCCAGGGCAGCTGTGGGCCCTTTCTCCCGTCATGGCCTATGGTGAGCACCAACTCCCAACCCCGACCCCATCCCCAGGGTCTCACCTGTCCAGCTTGTGTCCCTTTTTCAACCTGAAAAAAGGTCTGGCATTAGTTCCTTCCCGCCCTGACCCCTGACTAGCCTTTAGGGTCTTCCTGCTCTGCCACTGATGCCCCAGCACCTACAGGTGGACGGACGCCTTCGTGGGCCTGAGCACTTGCGGCCGACACATGTCTGCTCACCGCGTGCTGGGGGCGCTATCGAGAGCCCTGGAAGGTATACCTGCAGGCCACGCCCTGACAGCCGAGCTGATGGCACACCCTGGTTACCCCAGTGTGCCTCCAGCCGGGGGCTGCGGTGAGGGCCCGGATGCTTTTTCCTGCTCTTGGGAGCGGCTGCATGAACTGCGGGTCCTCACAGCACCCACCCTGCGGGCCCAGCTTGCTCAAGATGGCGTGCAGCTCTGCGCCTTGGACGACCTGGACTCCAAGAGGCCCTGGGAGTCCCCTGCAAGGCCACTCTGGAACCCTTCTTGGAGCCTTCCCCCACCCTAACTCCCGACAGTGAGCGAAGCACTAATGCCCCTTAGTGTGAAGGAAAGGGGCCGGAATAAGCCCTGGCACAGCCTGGAACCAGAGCTTGGGGCAGGAACCCATTTCCCACAGTGAGACACTGCCACCTCTGTGCCCAGGTCCTCATGGCTCAGGCAGCCACTCTTGGCTGCAAGCAGGCCCAGCCAATGACATCTGGGCCTTGCAGAGCATTGGTGAAGATTCACATTGCCATGTAAATACCTGATTGTTCAGGGGCAATGGGCAGGGATTGGCGTGTAAATAAAATATGTGTCTTTCAGACTTGGGTAGTTTATAAACAGTGCTCAGGAAACCACAGAAAAAAAGAATGGATACAGCAATTCCTTTGTGGCCCAGACCAAGTCAATATTCCAGAAAGATATGCAAACATTCTGTTCCGGTTTTGTTTATGCTTGGGTGTGTTTTTTGGGTTTTGGTACTGGGGATTAAACCCAGGGGCGCTTTTACTGAATCATATCCCCAGCCCTTTTTTATTTGTTTTTTAATTTTAAGACAGAGTCTCACTAAGTTGCTTAAGGACTTGACAAGTTGCTAAGGCTGGCCTCCAACTTGCCATCCTCCTGCCTTAGCCTCCTAGTCACTGGAATTACAGGCATGTGTTACTGTGCCCCACTAGTTAGATTCTCACCATGTCATCCAGTCTAGCCTCAAACTCCTGAGCTCAAGCCATATTCCCTCCTCAGTCTCCCATGTAGCTACAGGACTACAAGCACATACCACTGCACCCATCTATACTTAAGTATTTTTGTTGTTGTTGTTGTTGTTGTTTTGGTACTGGGAACTGAACTCAGTGGCACTCTACTACTGAGCTGCATTCCTAGTCCTTTTCATTTTTAAGTTTGACACAGGGTCTAAAACTAAGTTGCTGAGGCTGGTCTCAAATTTGGGATTCTTCTGATTCAGCTTCCCAGTAGTTTGTATTGCAGGCCATGTGCCACCTCACCTGGCTTTTCTTTATTCTTTTTGTGAGGGATGGGAACAGGATTGCATCATCAAGCTGCTTTTTGGGAGGCATATAGTAACTTCAATTTTTATTTTAAAAGGTCATCTGTTCTAAATAAGTCATTCCATGGGACAGGTCTGAGGAGGCCCCCCTGCAAGCTTAAAAGAGTATGTTTAAATTTTTCCAGGAGGGGCAGTCTTCTATGGAAATGGAAACCTGGGATTCCTAACTGGGTCTGGTGATATATGGATGCCCTATGGACAGGGTCCCCATATTAATTGGCTCAGGGGCCCTGAGACATTGGGAGCAGATGGGGAGGACAATGGGGAGCTTGAGGGGCAGAGTCCTCTTGCCCCACTCTAAAGGAAAGAAAGACAGATGGAAGGAACACCACATGGTCCTTCTTGTCTCATTTAATTTCACGTGTCTCTATTTTAAAGACCTAGAGGTTGGAGTGGTAGGGCAGGGCTTTGGACTGATTTATTTATTCGAAGTCCAATGGACCCTGGTCTGTATCAATCACCAGATAACATGCCTAGGGAGCTCTTACTGAACACAGGCAGTCTGAAGGGACAGGTGGTTTTTTTGATTTTGCTACTAGGGATTGAACCCAGGGGTGCTTTCCACTGAGCCATATCACAGATCCTTTTAATTTTTTTATTTTCAAACAGGATCTTGCTAAGTTGCTGAGGCTGGTCTTGAACTTGAATTCCTCCTGCCTCAGTCTCCCAAGTTGCTGGGATTACAGGCATGTGCCACTGCATCCAGCTTTCTGAAAGGGTAGTGTTATCCTTTTCTCCTTCCTGCCTGCACTTACCCATGCCTCCATCCCCTTGACTGTGGCTTCTCCCCCCACACACATCTTTTTCTGCTTCTATGCTGATCTTCCATCCTAATCTCCCTTGACTTTGATAGCTACAGCACCTTTCCTACTTCCTTTCCTTCATGCTCATGAACAGGAATCACTGAGTTTAGTCCCATCTGCCCCATCTGCTGTATAGCCTTTACCTCCTTTTCTTTTTTTCTTTTTTTTCTTTTTTTTTTTGTGGTGCTGGGGATTGAACCCAGGGCCTTGTGCATGTGAGGCAAGTGCTCTACCCACTGAGCTATATCCCCAGCCCACCTCCTTTTCTTTGACTCTGGGTGATCTGGTCACACTCCTTCAGGCTGCTAGATGGGGCTACCTGGAGTGGCCCAGGGGCAGCTAGTTGACACAGAGGCAGCTCCCACAAGGGGAGTGCTGCTATGGAGTGTTCAGAGGAATAAGTAGCTAGTTGTGTGGCTGTGAGGCTTGGAAAAGAGGTGCAGGGTAGGCAGAAGGGCTTAGAGTTCTGCACAAATGTTAGATAAAACTGTGGAAATGGCTGTTATCTCCCAGGGAGGGAAGGAGAGATAAGCAGAGATGGAGGTTTAGAACAACCCTAGGGACCTTAAGAATCTAGGATAAATGAGTGGGCATGGCCAGACTGGCAGGAAAATCAGGCAACCAAGGGTTACCTCACAAGAGAAGGGAAAGTAATAAGGACCTGTTGTAGGAGTGTTTACTAGTGGTCTAGTTTGGCTGAGAGTGACTTAGGCCATGATTTACTGTTATATATCCACTCAGTGTTCATGTATGACACGCCTATTCTGTGCCAGGCCAGGGCCGGATACTGGGACACAGTCCAGCCTTCAAAGTAACAGCCAATGTGATCTGGGCAACACTGGGAGGTAAAGTTAAAGAAGCCCATAACAATGTATAAGACCAAAGGTGGGTTTTGCCTGGAGGTTACCCTAGTGTGCCTCCAGCTAGGGGCTGCAATGAGAGCCCAATAGCCAAAAGGGTCAGAAAGGTGCTCCAGGAGGTGACTTCCTTCCCTGAGTCTCTACACAATGTTGGGCAAGTCATTTCCACTCTGGTCTTGAAGCCTGTCTGGTTCCCCAAGAGCCCTATGAATAAGAACATATTCCAGTCACCCAGAAAATAGACATTTGCCAGGCATGGCCTGAGCCAGGCACCATGCTGCACTTAAAACAGTCCCACCCTCCACTTTGCTGTCTTGGAATGATGCCATTTGCCCACACTGAATTTGGGGAGGCAGGGAGAGGAAGAAAAACCAGGGCAGGAAGAATCAAGACCATATCTGGTTTTTGGATAGCACGTGAGGGGCACAGAGGCAACGCCAAATGGAAGTTGGAGCAGGGCGTAGAAGCTGCCTGCCTGTTTGGCAATAAGGAAGAAACAGGCCCTTGATCACAGAAGCCAGTTTATAGGGTTCTCTAGGCCTCTGACTTTTGGGAGAGGGAGAGTCTGTGGCCATGTCTGGACCCCTTGGGAGGAAATGTGCTGACTGATGGAATGCAACAAGCTCAGGATAAATGCAAAAACAGCCAGATGCTTTTACCATCACCCAGAACCTGTTTCCTCTGCTGTAAAAACAGGGATAGGGATAATGGTGTTCACAATGCTGTCTTGAGACTCAGAGGATAAAGCATATGGCACATCCATGTGGCACAGAAGCCCACCTGCAATTAAAGGCAAAGACCTTCTTGTCCCTAGTAAAGTAACACCACAGGAAGCTTTTGCTCCCTGAAACTGACAGATAGTCCTGGTCTCAGCTAGGATCCAGAAAGGGAACTTGACCTGAACAAAAATGTGTCACTAGCTGGCGCAGCACCTTGGCATCCAGCCTTCTGTAACTCTGGGTCAGTTTCTGGCTAGAAATCCCTAAGGAAATGGCCTAGGCCCACTCTCATTTAGGACATCAATCAAGTCACCGTTTTCAAACTGCTGTTTTCGCCTCTGCATCACTACTCTTGGAGGTTACAGGAGGACTGAGGTGACATACCCATGTGTGGAAGTTGCTGTTCCCTTACTAGACATCCACAGAGTTCCTCTGCAGGCCTCGATCATCTAGACTCTTCGCCTTGTCCACTGTTGATTATACCCCATTTGCTTCCCTCTGAGGACATAAGAACACCTCTGTATGTGCCTTTTATTAAAAGACTGGGAAAAGGGAGAGAGCTCAGAGGCCCCAGCCACCCCTCCCCACTCTCCAAGAGGACAGGCCCCTGGCACTGCCCAACTTCAAAGGAAGGAAGAAACCCACACAAACCAGTATTGGAGAACATTTTTATTAAGGGCAGCAGAATGGGATCGCAGCATCTTAGAAAGCCTATTCTCTGTCATTGCAGAGGGACAGGAGGAGGACCCGGGGCACTTCAAAGAACTAGGCAGATGTGAAATCCTGAGCCAGCACGGGTCAGTGGTAGGTGGCTACTCTACAGCTCTCCTCATCTCCAGAGGATCCAGCTTTTGGTTTTGGAGCAGCCAAGGCTGGCCACCAGCTTGCTCAAAGACTGCCTCAGAGCACGGCCAGAAGGAACAAGCCACCCAGGCCAAAGGGAAGAATACCCACTAGAGAGCCAGGCCTCTGCTGCCGGGGCAGACCATGGGGTGCCAGTGCCAGGGCTGAGAGTCCCTGAGAGGGGCTGCCGGCATAAAGGTACCTTCCCACGGTGAGCAGAGAGCAGTGAGTGGGTGACAGGCAGGCAGAGCTACATTGGCAGAAATACGAAGCAATGGGACAGTTTCCAAGAATGGCAATATTTCTGGATTCAGAGAAGCAACAAGAACAAATGGTGGTTTGTTTGGATATCTTCTAACCATTTGGCATTTTATTACAAATCTGAGTGTGATTGAATTAAAATCCATTTTCACCTTTCTACTATTGGACAGATTTGGAAACGCTGGCCTGGTGCTCTTGCCATTCTGGGCACATGGGAATCTCCAGAAACTAGTCCCTTGACCTAGGATTAAAGAAACTGAGCTCATTATACCACGTAGGGGCCACTTGCTTGGACAACTAAACAGTGTTATGCTGCCTAACCTATCCATCCCTTTTCACATCTGCACAGACGAAACCCAGACCTGACTTACAGGGCTGTGAGCCCTGAAAGATCTCAAGTTATAGAACTAAAGTCAAAAAAGAAAGCAAAGTTTCTTGAAGTCATCTTCTCCAGAGGATCTAGTCCCCCTAGTAGCCACGAAGAAAAGCCGCCAGTGGCAGAAGCAGAGCTGGTGACAGCGGCATTTGGATCATCAGCTTCCTCAGGGTGTCAGAATGCCATGTATTCTCTACTGTTTCAGGGACAGTCCCACTTGCCTTGAAAAGACATTAACATTCAAATCCTTACAAAGTTCATCTGATGATAACCTCTAAAGTCAATTTTTATTTCTACAAAAAAAGGCAATCAAAACAATATAAAACACATTGAAAGGATATTATTGAGCGAGCATCAAGTGGAGCTTGACTCTGCAAAGGCTGTTGAGTCCAAAGGGAGAGGGAAGGCCATCTTGTTCCTGGGCTGAGCCAGTGGCTGCTCCGAAGGAAGGGGCCAGCAGAGACCCCAGTGACCCCAGATTGGTGTCAGCTACAAAGCTGAGTCCTGCCAATTCTGATCCCACAAAAGGGTCAAACTGTGCCAAGGAAGGGCTGTGGTGGGGCTGCTGCGCTGAGGAGTTGGAGAGCTCCGTGGCACATTCGGATGGAACTTAGAATTTCAAATGTATATTCTGGCTTTTACTTTGCCTGCGATGACCAGTAGATCTTCTAACATGGTTGCAGGAAGGGGTGCTGGCCTTCTGCCTGATCAGAGCCTTTCTGGTGAGAAATTCATTGCACAAGTGCACAGCGTCCTTGGCTGGCAGGCCCTCCCTCTGGGGTCACCACAGACCTCACATTACAGGGTTTCCCTACACAGGCCGGCCAGGCTATAGTTCAACCATTACATAGACATCAGGGTTTGCCCATTTAATTCACACTGTTGTGGAAACATTAGCTGGATTTTTACATAAGGAGTGGGCCTCCCTCTGCACAGCTTTTTTTTGTTTTGTTTTGGGGGAGGTGGTGGTGGTGTGGTTGCTTGTTTTGTATTTTTTAAAAAGAATGTTATAAATTGGCAGCAGGAGAATTTGAACTAATTCCCACATGGGGCAGTGTGAAACTGGAGAAGAAAAGTCACCAGAGCCATTTCTTCTCCTTTGTGGAGCAGAAGGTAATTGGTTCTGGGGAAGTAAATACATGAAAAATAAACAATATAAGAAAGTGGGAGTTGCATGGGCAGGGAAGGAAAGGGAACCACAACCTTATGGGCTAAATGTAACTTGAAGATTTGGGGTAAATTTGGACAAAAGAAACACCATTCTTTTGAAGTAGATTGAAGCAGTGATTTTTAAAACAAAGAAAGCAGAACTAGAACATCTGAAATTTTTAATCCTTTCTTTACAGGTTACCTAGACCACTTTTGATTAAGAAAACTGTAGAAAGTTAGTAACTGCCACAAGCAAACGCCAGGCGGTGGCACGTGTCAATTTTCCACAGAGTCCTGCTTTGCGGGGTGTCTGAATGCACTGCTCGGGGTCTCTGCTCACACTTGCTGGAATCACTTGCGGCAGATTTTAGTCCACAGGTCGCTTTTCCCCATATTTCTTTGTAAACTCTTCAGCGTTCTTACAGAATTTTTTACGGTCCTTAGAGTATTCTTCAGCTAGGTCAGCCCGGAGCGGGTGCTCGGGCTGGGGGTCGTTCACCAGTGCTATGAGGGACTGGATTACTGCCAAGAGAAGGACAAGGCATTGGGCATTAGAATAGACTCAGAAAGTGCATGGGCAAAAGGCAGCTAATCTCAGGATAGAAACTCTGACTTCAACATCAACTTATACCTAGTGCTTTTAAGACAATATACTCTCTTTATTCAAAATTCTGACTACCAAAACTCAACCCCTCACTCTGTAATTAAGAGAAAGCAATGGATGACAGTCAACACTACTCTGGATTGCTGATGCCATGGGTTCCTCTACTAAGGGACTCATGCTTTTCACTCTGAATTACAAGGAATAGAGTGAAATGCTGACACAGGCTGCCTCACGCACAGAGGCAGGACTAGCCAGTAGTATATGCTGAGTGAAGGTTATAGCACAAAGACCACCTGCCCCAGTGTTCCTATTAATGCTACCAGGTGAGAAGTGGGAAAAAGAAGGCTCTTTGACCACAGTCGGCCCAGGTAAGGCTTGGGGCAAAGATGAGCAAAGTTTGGACACACAGGGCCAAGCAGGGTCAAGGCTGAGTTGGGAGGATGGTGGCTGAGCCACCAAGTGCAGTGTGGACCTTGAAGAATGTGCAGGGGTCAAAGACCAAGAAGGCTCTCTGTAGGCCAAGGTACTCTCTAATTCAATCTCCACAGACCTCAGAGCAGACACTATCATCTCCCTCCCTGTACCCACCACATGTAGTACCTCTAGAGGAATTGAAAGAATATTTTTGTCTCTTTATTTCAAGATTTGCCCTTTGCAGATTTTCTTCTCACCGGAATGAGCAGAAATGATGATAAAGCTATTCTGTTCTTATCCTCCTGATGTCAACCATTCCACAGTTTGCTCTATATTCATACAAAGTCTACCTTATTGTTTACTTAGTGTATTTCCTTAAATCACCACGAGTTCTTTAATAGGAGGCAAGGAAATGCCAGTGACTCAAATGGAAAATCACTTGTTTGTCATAAAAAAGGCATGTTTTAATAAACATTAAAATAGGACCAGGAGTATAGCTCAGAGGTAGAGCACCTGCCTAGCATGTACAAAGCCCTGGGTTTGGTCTCCAGCACTGCAAGAAGAAAAATAACATGAAAATAATCACTTAGGTCTCCCTCCTGTTATCCTGACCATGCAGGGGAGTGACCACACTAGGTAAAAACAATCTTTCAAAGGACACTTTCATGGCTTCAATGAAAACCTGCCTTCAGAGCCAGACATGGTGACAGACACCTGTAAACCCAGCTACTAGGTTGAGGCAGGAGAATCACAAGTTTGAGGTCAGCCTCAGCAACTTAATGAAACCCTATCTCATAAAAGAAATTTTAAAAGGTTGGGAGTGCTGGGGATGTAGCTCAGTGTTAGAGCACTTCCCAGCAGCTCAGGTGGCTAAGGCAGGAAGATGGCAAGTTTGAGGCCATCCTGGGCAACTTCAAAAAGGCTAGGGATGTAGCTCAGTTGTAAAGTGCCCCTGGATTCAATCCCCAGTGAAACAAAAGAAAACAAAAAAACAAAAACAAAACCTCACCCCTACCCCCACCCCCGCAAATAAAATAAAACCTGCTCTTGTATTTCAGTGCACACCAAGCTTTTCCACCAAGATGAGAAACTGTTCCCCATTGTTGTTCTTGCAAGCTTATTTGGAGTTCTAGAAGGGTAGTGCAGTTACTCAAATAACCTGGATTGAAGAACGGTCCTCCTCTGACCAAGTGTGCAGCTTCACACATGAAGTGGTGAGGGAGGAAGGGGATACCTGCCTATCCAGCCAGATCAGCCGAATCAACCCTGGAGATCAATGGGATGACAGATGTCACAGCCAGATCACCCTAAATCTTCCTTTGATTGTTCTTACTTCAAGCCTGGAAACCCAAACCACATTTGCCTGATAGCATCAATAATAGGTGACTTCCCATCTTTTTAGAATTAGAAATGGTTCTGGAAATCACTACCACTAGAAATCTAGAAATCACTACCCACTTAGCACTTCAGGAATCTCACTGGACCAAGGGCAGGCTGAGTGATTTGTGAAGAAACACTGATGAGATTTCAGCTCCTGCTCACCATCTGTTATGGATGCTTAGGCTCTCTACTTCGTATCAGGATCATCTTAATACCTAATAATGTATCAGTATGAAACCATTTAGTTACATACACTAAAGCCTGCTTGTCAAAAGATATTCCCTTGAAAGTTCACTACATCATTCTTTTCTGACAACTCAGTTTTATTACTTGATCAAGTCTAAATATTTTAATGTAGTACTTCTGATAAGTATTTCATTCTTTCTCCTTTGGTTGAATTTCTGGCTCCTCAGCAAAACCATAATAACTTGAGCAAAGTTCACTTTTGCTAGTACTAACAGCTACCACTCTTTTTCAAACTACCATTGTAGCCCTATCTTGCCATTTTTCATATAAAGGGCAGCACACTCATCATATTCTACAACGATTTGGTCCTGGTTTCTTTTTGTAGAGATAGAATCTCACTAGGATGTTGCCCAGGATGGTCTTAAACTCTTAGGCTCAAATGATCCACCTACCACTGCACTCAAGACCTGGATTGATCTCTTCTTTACCCACATGCTCCTCAGAATCATTTTGGGGGCTTGCCAGTGTGATGTTCCAGCTTGATACATGTTTTTTAAGCCCCGGTATTTTGGAAGCGGGACTATGGTCCCTCAGGAAGCTGAGGTACGAAGATTAGTGAGCCCAGGAGTTCAAGGCCAGCCTGGGCAACAAAGAAGACCTCATCTCAAAAAACAAAAAAATCAAATTTTACTTCTTACTGTCATTGTATTATCATAAGAGAAAAAGAGCTCATAAAATTTCCTCCTTTTTGTTTCTTGCTGATAGTTTCTCTGTAATTCAAGAGATTAACAATATCTTCTCTTCATGGAGATCTAGAAGCTGCATTCTCAAAGGATGTTCGTGATACCATCCTCTGCCCCCAAAGTTGTAATGATGTACTATTGCATGTAATGTGCTAAAAAATACAAGTTAAACCTATCCTGTTTATTATTTTGCTTCAGCCCTTTCTAAATCCAATCTCTTTAATCTGAAATCTTATCTCCTTAACTTGTTATGATAGTGTATAGGGAAGTGAAACATTCTGCTTGTGAATGTTTAATTTTCTCTTCATCGAATTTTGCTGGTATGCTGTTTGCTACATAGAGATTCAGTTAATACTGAATTAAGCTGGCATCATTACTGATGACATTTTTTTTGGTATCAGGAATTGAACCCAGGGGCACTTAACCACTGGACCACATCCCTGAACCTTTTTATTTTTTATTTTGAGACAGGGTCTCACTAAGTTGCATAGGGCCTCACTAAGTTGCTGGTCTCTAACTTGTGTTCCTCCTTTCTCAGCCTCCTAAGCCACTGGGAGCCACTGTGCCAGGCTACGGATGGTATTTTGTATAGTAAAATCTCATTCAACCACCAAACTAAGCCCTTGTTTTGTTGCTAAGATATCTATTAGAACCAAATACTGCTGAACAAAACTGTTTTTACATTTTTTATTCTAGTATTAACTTCTGTTCGATGCAGTTTTGTCATGTTTCTTGACTTTTCTCATTCTACTTTTGCTCAACACTTCCTTACAGTCCTTCCCTTTTGAAAAACTGACATATAAGCTGTGTACAAAAAAGAAAGAAAGAAAGAAAGAAAGAAAGAAAGAAAGAAAGAAAGAGAAAAGAAAAGAAAAGAAAAGAAAAGAAAAGAAAAGAAAAGAAAAGAAAAGAAAAGAAAAGAAAAAGAAAAAGAAAAACCCTTTTTAAAAATTAGGATGAAGTGGGCTGGGATATAGCTCAGTTGGTAGAGTGCTTGCCTTGCAAGCACAAGGCCCTGGGTTCAATCCCTAGCACCGCAAAAATCAATCAATCAATCAATCAATCAATCAATCAAGTATAAAGTGATAGTTTTCTGTTTGTTTGTTTTTTTGGAACCAGGGACTGAACTCGAGCACTCAGTCACTAAGCCACATCCCCAGCCTTATTTTGTATTTTATTTAGAGACAGGGTCTCACTGAGTTGCTTAGCACCTTGCCTGTGCTGAGGCTGGCCTTGAACCCGCGATCCTCCTGACTCAGCCTCCCAAGTCACTGAGGTAACAGATGTGCATCACTGTGCATGGCTAAAACCATGAAGTTTTTAGTATGCTTACAAGGTTGTGTGACATCACCACCATTGAGTTCCAGAACATTTCATCACCCCCAAAAGAAAACGTGTTCTCATTAGCAGCTCCTTCCTATTCTTCCTCTCCTTTCAGACCCTGTAATCTGTTTCCATGGATTGACCTATTCTGATCATCCCATATACAACTGAACCTTGTTATTTGCAGTAATTCTGTTCTACAAACTTGCAGTGAACACTGAATTAATAACACTGAATCACTGCTACTAAGGGAAACAGAAGATCAGGTTCCTACAAGCCTCTGTTCACAACATTTTTGTTAACTTATTAATACACAACCATTATTACTCATGTTTAAAGAAGCCTTACTTAATACGTAACATTTATTCACTAACATTAAATTCATGGCCACAGCACTATAATTCATGTCTGAATAAGGCTTATCTAATACTTGTATTTTCTCTAAAAGATGTATCATAACCTTCTTGTGCTCAGGAATACCACACAGCAATTTAGTACCATGTTGGGGGGCATTTAAAAAAGCTAAACTGCCAACAAAAGGAACAAAAATGCAAGAAATACAGCAGTGAAAAGATGGGAATGCTAACTTTCTAAGGATAAGGGCAAGAGAAAAAAAATCACAAGCAGATGCTATGAAGGCAGCAGGAGAGCGGTAGAGGGAGATTAAAGCAAAGGGGTGGCACATGTTCTTCATTACTTTTGGAAATGAATGAAGAAATGGAAAGGCATCAAAAAAAGAAAATGCTGGACTTGGGGTATAATTTAATGGGGAGAGCTTGCCTAGCATACTCAGACCCCTAGGTTCTTTGCCTAGCACTATAAGTGAATGAATGAATGAATAAAATAAAACAAAAATAAGTTGTAGGATGGTGGTGGTTGCAAGCAATTAGGAAATAGGGCCAGAAAAACTGGAACATAGAACATAGGAGGATCTGGCAAATGGGAACAGCAGTGGTATGTCCAGGACAGTCATCATTTGGGACAGGTGGCCCCAAATAGGCCTGAGGAGTCAGCAAGGAGATTCAGTGTCACAGTCCACCTGTTCTACCTCTGTAACTACCTTTTCTCTTCCGAGTTGCTATGCCTCCTGTCAAGATGGAAAATCCATTTCCCTTCTCTTGAGTCTAGGTTGCTTGACCAATAGAATGTAGCAGAAGTGACACCAGACCAATTCTGCACCTGTGCCACAGTGCTCTGACAGTTTCTGCTTTTGCCCTGGAACCCCACCAGGATATGACAAGTCCAATCCAGTCTATAAGAGGCCACAAAGAGAACTGAGGAGTCCAGTTATTATCAACTGCTATACATGTGAATGATGCCCAATGGCACATCCCAACCCCTGCACAGCTCCCAGCTCAATATGGTGCATGAGTGACCCCAAGAATGATCACCCAGCGGAACCCAGACAACCAAAAGAATAAACAATAAACTTGTTGCTTTAAGCCACTAAGCATTGAGGGAATTTGTAAATGAGAAACAGGCAACAAATATGAGAATGTGCTGCAAATGCCAGGGACATCATTCCTGATGTATGTAAGACTGGAATCAAGGCCATGCTACAAAAACTCCACAAAATAATTATCTATGAAGAAACCCCAAATAGTCCCAAATCACGAAATAGGAACATAGAAACTACACCAAAATTTTTACCTTATAAATCCTAAATCAGCCGGGCACGGTGGTGTACTCCTGTAATCCCAGCACTTGGGAGACTGAGGCAGGAGGATCGCGAGTTCAAAGCCAGCCTCAGCAACTTAGTGAGGCCCTAAGCAACTCAGTGAGACCCTGTCTCTAAATAAAATACAAAACAGGGCTGGGGATGTGGCTCAGTGGCTGAGTGCCTGAGTTCAATCCCCGGTTCAAAAAATAAATAAATAAATAAATCCTAAATCAACAGGTACATTGTACAAAAAAATAAAGAGCCACCCCTAAATTATCTCTTTGTGATGGGGGAGGGGAGCAGTCCCATTCTGAAAAAGTAGAACATTTGAGCTATGCACTTAGATCTGAAGCTGGAAACAGGAATAGTATTGCCATGGCCCTCTTTTGCAGTCAGTTCCTGCAAGAGGTGGCAAAGCACTTGCATCTGTATCTTACAAGCATCCCCAGTCCTGGCTGCCATGCCCTCAGTTCTCAGGCAAGTAAGGAGACACTAAAATCTTTGTAGCCAGAGTCAGATGCAGGGCTTTCCTGGACAGCCTGGCCTGGAACTCCTCCCCCTCCTGCCCCCGCACCAACATGGTGGCTGAACAGACACACAACTCAGCAAGGTCTCCAGGAGTTGTGTGAGGATTGACACAGTGCTCTGAACAAATACAGCTATAGGCTTCCAACAAAGAACTAAGACTTTGGGAGGCGGGGGCGAGGGGATCAGGCCACATGCACTGAGAACAACTGTGTCAACCTCCATACAATCATGTGCCCAGTCCTTTGGAGCTCACTCTCTGACTGAACATTTAGCACCTACCCCTATCAACTATTCAGCTGTGGAGGCCTAGCAGACACCTTTCATGGTGATTATTTCCAAGGAATAAGACTCAGTTTTTCTTGTGAAAGCCTTTTAACTCCATCTTTCAGAGTGGGCTTCCACTAAAAAGTGACTTTTTAATCTGTCAATGAAAAACTCCACCTGTTGCCTCACCACATTCTGTAATATAAACAGATCTTATATTGGTTTAGTTACTTCTAATTAGAAAGTCACCAAAAAATCATGTCAGGACTTTGTAAGAGAATCTCTAATTGTTTGGCTACTTCCAGGGGACAAAGGGAGGACAAATACTGAGTCAAATGCTTTTCCTGCAAAATGAACAGGTGTGTGTTCATATAGACAAATGGACACATATACAACCACATCAAAATCCAAGGATTCCATAGCCAACTATATACTTTCATCCAGGAATGTCACTCTCAAGTCTGACCTCTCCTAAACCACCCATTCTGAGCCACTGGGTCTTGGCTCATGCCCTTCTGTTAGCCTGGCAGGCACTCACCAACCACTCTTCTACCTTCAAGCCTAAGTTTAGGTACTACCTGCTATGTAAGCCCACCTTAGACACCACTCTTGCTCTTCCCCTTCTAGGGTGTCCCACAATTCCTCATCATTTCTAGGGACCTGTGGGCACAACCCATCACTGCACATTCAGCAAACTGTCAGGATATCTGTGTCTCACTGCATTGTAAGAAGCCCAGAAAGGGCCTCCTCAATACTATACAGATCAACTTTTCAACTGAGGTAAACCATCCCCATAGGATTGGTGGAACCTCAGTAATATTTCTGCATGCACTGGTATGTTTAAGACTTCTCTGGACCCTGACTTGGCATAAGAAGGAACTTTCAAATCCCTACCCAACAGCAGTATCCCTAGTAGAGTTCCATCCAAGTCAGGTAAGGAAGTATGCCTTACCTTGGTCGGTCTTGGTTGCTGGCTTCCAGTTCTCAGCACTAATTACTGGCAGGCAGACCTGCCCTTTTTCATCGATGTTTGGGTGGTAGATCTTTGTTTTAAATGTGATCTTCGGTGGTTTGAATGGGTATTCTGCTGGAAAGTTGATTTCGATTCTGAAGGCCCCCTTATCATATGGAGGGTTGTCCTGGAAGCAGAGAGGAGGTCAAAATAAACACATCAGAATTCACACATCTGTGGTCAAGATAGAACTATTCAAATTGTTCACTTGAAAGACTAATTAATTGCTGGGTACAGTGGCACATGCCTATAATTTCACCGACTCAGGAGGCTGAGATAGGAGGATTGCAAGTTCAAGGCCAGCCCCAGCAAATTAACAAAGTGAAAAATTAAAAAGAGAGATTAATTTATTTCAAATGATGTATCACCTGCAGGGCAACCCAATAATCAGCCGGTACTTCTTAGAGCAAGATTTCTGTTAACTGTGAAAAAGTCTGACACTGACGTGTTCACATCTTTATATGCTTTGTTTAAAAAAAACTAGGCTTTGTTTTTTAGAGTTCACAGCAAAACTGAAAGGAAAGTACATAGATAATGCACACATCCTTTTCTCCCAACATACATATCCTCCTCCATTATCAAGATCCCTCATTAAAACAGTAAATTTGGCTAGGTGTGGTGGTACATACCAGTAATTCAAGCAACTTGGAAGGCTTAGGTAGGATTATTGCAAGTTCAAGGCCAGGCTCAGCAATTTAGTGAAATCCTATTTCAAATGTTTTTAAAAATTCAAAGAAAGAGCCAGGCGCAGTGGCGCATGCCTGTAATCCCAGCACTTGGGAGGCTGAAGCAGGAGGATTATGAGTTCAAAGCCAGCCTCAGCAACTTAGCGAGGTCCTAAGCAACTCAGTGAGACCCTGTCTCTAAATAAAATCCCCAATACTCTGGGGATTTGGCTCAGTGGTGGAGTGCCCCTGGGTTCAATCCCTAGTACCAAAAGGAAAAAAAAAAAAAAAGACTGGGAATATAGCTGTTTGGCAAAGCACATGTTCAATCTGCAGTACCAAAAAAACCCAATAACATATATGCACACGCGCACGCACACCCACACATACGCATATATATATAAAAAAAGAAAATACTGGCATCAGGTTCCATAGATCAGGAAGTTCTATAAGGAGATCCTATCCTCAGGTATCTTTCATCTCACCTCCTCCATTTTGTTCCAGCTTTGGTGCAAGCAGCTCAACTAACAACAATGTAGCTCTGCCTCACTTGCTTCCAGCTCATTCTGCTCTTCCTGGTGGCCCCGTTTTCTTATTACAGAGTTCTAAGAGTTCTCTGCATATTCCTAGCAACAGTCCTTTATAAGATTTTTTTGCAAATATTTCTTTATCTTTTTTTTTTTTTTTTTTTTTTTTTTTTGCAGTGCTGGGGATTGAACCCAGGGCCTTGTGCTTGCAAGCTACATCCCCAGCCCCACTTTATCTTTTTTTAAGCTATGAAAATAATCACCCAGAGGTAAATAATAACCCAACTCAGAATACACCATGAGTGCTAACAGGTCAAAGAGGGCTGAACTCCAAACATGGGCAGCTCAGCCCCAGGATGGAGGCAGCATCATACCTCAGGACACCAAAAAGTCCGACCCAAGGGGCCTGGAAACTGTGGTGGCCCCAGTGCCCCAGGAGAGAAAGCTTTTCAATCTTTCTCCCATCCTACCATCTTCAGAGTTGTGGAAATCCTTCATGTTATACTGCCTTTCTTATACTTGGGCTCTCCTGAGTCACACCAACCCAACATAAAAAGTTTTATAGAGTGCCCAGGACACCCTTGGCAGCCCTACTCCATAGCCCACCTCCTCATGCCCCAACCTAAGGGGGCACTCTCCATTAAATAAGAGTTCCTCTCTTGGGGGTGCAGGTGAAGCTGGCAGACAGCAGGTTTCCATAATCTTCAGCCTTCTAACCCTGCTCAGGGAAGGGAAGCACAGAGTGGGGGCCTTAAAGGACGAGAAGCTTTGGAAAGGCTTAGGGGAAGGGAGTTTCTCACTCCCATCCCCACCTGGGATCAGATTTGTGCACACTAGTCAAGTGCTCCACCACTGAGCTATACTAACCCAAACCTTTTTATATGTTGATTATCTCAGGCATGTTACAATAATAGAAAGATAACTAAGACAATATGCATGTGTATAAATAAGACCTGACCAAAGTTTATTAAGAAGATGCATTTGGAAGGATGGCAATGAGGTAGAGGTTAAATGATTGGCCTGAGACTCCTAAACTCAAGCTTCCTCTCCTATAACACAACCCAAAGCATCTGAAAGCATCCATCTGGGCCCTTCTTCATCACCTCTGTGGAGCTCGAGGCCAAGGGAAACTGATCCCTTCTAACACAAATATGTTCATGTTCACAGCCTGCTGTATATTGGTAACTACCTTTGTCTCTGAGAAGTCTCATGTCTTGCTAACATCCAGTAAACTGGCAAGCTACCTTATTAACCTGAAAAGGGTAAAAATCTCAGATTATTTACAGTTCTTGACAGCAATCTCCAAGGCACAAAGCTATTCTGTAGCAACTAAGACCCAGAGAAAGCTCTTTACCATATGGCTTTTTTTTTTAACGTGTCCTAATTCTAATCCTATGGTCAATCTATTCTTTCTTTTCACATTCTATTCTTCCTTCAAGACTTCAAGACTCCCAAGACTCAATTCCACCTCATGTCTTCCCTTCTCTGAATCCTTAAATAAACCCACAGAAATCACAGTTTGGTATCACCATTGTAAAGCTGTGAAAACCACCATATAGTGCTCTGGCAGCCAAAAAAGAAGTCAACAGTCCTGACTGCCAGACATGGACTGTGTCTCCATGGTGTGTGTGTAATCAACTACACCACACACAGGATTCATGGCTGTTGATTCAGACAGCAGGATCCTGGTTTATATCTCATGAATGTGCTGTCCCTTCTTCATTTCAAGCATCAGAAGGACAATAGGCTCTTATGCATAGTTAAATGAGGAGGTATCCCTCAACAGCATCCTTTCTCTATATTTAACATTTTTTCATCCAGGAAATTATCACAGCCCAAGTATTTCACTGGTCCTGCAGGATGCCTATCCCTTTAAAATTCACTCTTGTTGTTAAAGGGGATGGGAGGCAGGTGGCCCACCCTGTTCTGAAAGCCCCAGGCAGTGTCTATGCCCTCATATCTTCCTGATCTACTCTAGAATATAAGAAATATCTGGGCATGTCACACACATCTATAATCCCAGCGACTTGGGAGGCTGAGATAGGAGATCACAAGTTCAAATCAGCCTCAGCAACTTAGCAAGATCCTGTCTCAAAACAAAAAATAAGTAAGGGCTGGGAATATGGCTCAGTGGTTAAGCACCCATGGTTCAATCTCTGGTACAAAAAAAGTAAATGAAAAAGAAAAGAAAAAAGAAAGTTCACGACGCTTTGTAAATTGTCTTTATTCTCTTTTCCTTTCTGAAAAGCAAGCTTCCTGGTTACCTGAATCACAAAATCTGCTAAATTAGCAGAGTCATCTTGTGCTAATTCTGGTTTCTGAAGATGACTTCTTTGTACTGCTTTTAACTATCTCGTGTGTGGAACTTTTCATAGTATAGGTCTCTGGCAGTGAATCTTCCAATATTTACATGGTTTAATCATATTTGCTTCCAACATAAATATTAGGAGAAAAAAGTATTTTTAGTACTCTTTTCCCAATCTTTCATGATTAAACTACCTTCTGAATTATATCTAAATTTCAAACCACAAACTTCATTATCTGAATTTACCAAGGAACGTTCCCTTGTGTGAACTCAGCCAATGTGACCCATGCAAAGTATAATGCACTTCCACACTCCCAGAACCAAAAAACTATTTCATAACAAAAAAAAGGGGGGAAAGTATATGTTAAAAAAAGAGAGAGAAAAAAAAACAAACCGTGACCCACAAGACAGCCATCTCGCAGGATCACTGTTGCATCTCTACTATAGGCTGTAGAATATTCTCCAGGACTTTATTTCCATAATCTACACATATGAGGCATATGCAATTACAAAACTCAAGTCCTACTGTCTATATTCTTTCTTTTGCTCCCCACCCCTTTTTTTTTGCTGGGGTCCAAACCCAGGGCCTTATACATGCTAGGTAAGTGCTCTACCACTGAGCTGCACCCCTAGACCTCTTTTATTACTTTTGCTCACACTGCCATACTGTCTTCACTCTACAATCCAAACACTGTACTTCCTGTTGCCTCTTTTCTATTGAATTCTAAGTATCCTGAAGATAGAGTCACCCACACGCAACATTTAAGAGACTGCAGGCCGGGTGTGGTGGCGCACGCCTGTAATCCAAGCGATTTGGGAGGCTGAGTCAGGAGGATCACGAGTTCAAAGCCAGCCTCAGCAACTTAGCGAGGCCCTAAGCAACTCATTGAGACCCTGTCTCTAAATAAAATACAAAATAGGGCTGGGGATGTGGCTCAGTGGGCAAGTGTCCCTAAGTTCAATCCCTGGTTCCAAAAAAAAAAAAAAGAGAGACTACAGATTCCACAATGACAGCACCCCTATGGCTTCCATCCACAATCCTGGTACTTGATTTGTGACAGGAGCTCAACAGCTTGCTCAGCATGAGAGCATGTTCTTTCTCCTTAAAATAGTTCCAGTATGCCCTGAGGTTTATAGAAAAATTATTTCAAATATGTAATCCTTTGTCAAAAAACAGGGCTTCCCTCTCTTGGCCTTAAAGATTACATCTATGGCAAGAAAGGGAAAGCAACTGAAAATCAGCAAGAGGCAGGGAAGAGTAGAGAACAAAGGCCAGTACTATGTCTCCCATCCAAAGCCAGAGCAAGCAGCAGTGCATAAAGAAGGGAGAAAGAAGGGTGTGGTGTGTGAGATCTAAGTGCAAAGGGTTGTACACATGAGTAAGCACAGAAAGGAAGGAGAAAGGTCTGAAAAAATTGTCAGGCATGGTGGCTCATGCCTGTAATCCCAGTGGTTCTGGAGACTGAGGCAGGAGGATGGCAAGTTCAAAGTCAGACTCAGCAACTTAGCAAAATCCTGTCTCAAAATAAAACATAAAAGGTCTGGGGATGTGACTGTGTGGTTAAGCGCCCCTGGGTCCAATTCCTCTTACAAAAAGAAAAGAAAATAAAGAAAGAAAGAAAAGTAGTTTTGAAGAACTTAGAAAGAAAAAAAAAAGTGAGGGAGGAACAATGCACTCTTGGGAGATGAGGGAGATCTTCCTTCTTTAACAGAAAAATTAGCCTTGGGCATCAAAGAAGCTTTTATATTGTCCCCACTCAGTACTGCACCAAGTGCTTTTAAGTCAAGCAAACCACACCAATCATCAGAAACCAACAGAAAAAAGAGAAAGGAGGGAAAAAAAAATAAAATAAAATGCCATAACTGTTATAGCTATCCAAATACTCTAATGGGCATATTTTTAGGTTTTATTACAACTGGTGGTGGGGGGAGAGTTTCAAATGAGATGAAATTCACATAATATACGTTTACTATTTCAAAGTCCAAAATTACATGGCCTTTAAGTGTCTTCATAAGGTTGTATCATCTCTACCTGATTTAAAGATTTTTTTTCGTGGCCCCAGAAATAAACTCTACCCATCAACTAACAAATCGAAGACTAAAACAATACAAGGCTCTGAATAAATTAACCTGCTTCAATGCAGGCTTCACGAGCTTGGCCCAAGGTGGCTAACTTCTAGGAGGAATGGGGAGGAGCTGGGGGCCCAAAGGGAGAATCTTAAGGTGAGTCAAAATACAGTGGCCACTGCTTAGGCCAGCTGAGAAAGTACACACTTGTGTGTACTTTTCTAAAACTCAGCCTCCATATTTAATAAAACAACATTCTTTCTCTTATTTGTTCTTTTTAGATACCCATGACAGTAGAATGTATTTTGACAGTATACATACATGGAGTATAACTTCCCATTCTTGTGGTCAAACATGATGTGGCGTTACACTGGTTGTGTATTCATATATGAACATAGGAAAGTTATATCCAATTCATTCTACTGTCTTTCCTATGTCCATCCCCCTTTCTTCCCTTCATTCCCCTTTGTCTAATCCAATGAACTTATTCTTCCCTCCCCACATCTTATTATGTGTTAGCATCCAAATTATCAGAAAGAAAACAGTGGCCTTTGGTTTTTTGGAACTGGCTTATTTAACTTAGCATAATAGTCTCTAGTTCCATCCATTTCCTCACAAATGCCATAATTTCATTCTTTATGGCTGAGTAATATTCCACTGTCCAGTAATCCCAGCAGCTCAGGAGGCTGAGGCAGGAGGATTTCGAGTTCAAAGCCAGCCTCAACAAAAGTGAGGCACTAATAAGCAACTCAGTGAAACTCTATCTCAAAATACAAAACAGGGTTGGGGATGTGACTCAGTGGTCCAGTGCCCCTGGGTTCAATCCCCAGCAAAAAAAAAAAAAAAAAAAAAAAAAATCCTTTTTTTTTTATTATTTTTTTGTATTTTTTTTTATTTTTATTTTTTGTGGTACTAGGGATCGAACTCAGGACCTTGTGCTTATGAGGCAGGCACTCTACCAACTGAGTTATATCCCCGGCCCCCTCATTGTTTATATATACCAATATTCTTTATCTATTCATCTATTGAAGGGCACCTAGGTTGGTTCCATAGCTTATCTATTGTGAACTGAGCTACTATAAACATTGATGTTTATATATAAAGAGGTGGGGATATGGCTCCATGGTTAAGCACCCCTGGGTTCATACCTTGTGGTGGGTTTGTGGGAAAGACATTATGGTACATCCAGACTGTAGATGTACAATCCACATTGTAGAATGGCTGCATCACTGCAGTATGCTGATTTTAAGTCCTTTGGGTATATACTGAAAAGTGGGATAACTGGGTCAAATGGTTGTTCTATTCCAAGTTTTCTGAAGAATCGCCATACTGCTTTCCAGAGTGGTTCCACCAATTTGCAGTCCTACCAGCAATGTATGAGTGGACCATTTTCCCCACATTTATTGTTGCTTGTATTCTTGATAACTGCCATTCTGACTGGAGTAAGACAAATCTTAGTGTAGTTTTTTAAAATTTTTTTATTCTTTTAGTTGTAGATGGACCTTTATTTATTTTTATTTGGTACTGAGGATTGAACCCAGTGCCCCACAGGTGAGGCAAGTGCTCCACCACTGAATCACACCCCAGCCCCTTAGAGTAGTTTTAATTCACATTTCTCTAATTGCTAGAGATGCTGAACATTTTTTCATATTTGTTGACTGATCATATTGCTTTATGAAGTGCCTGTTCAGTTCTTTTGCCTATTTATTGATTGGGTTATTTGTTTTTTGCTGTTAAGTTTATTTAGTTCTTTATATATCCTGGAGATTAACGCTCCATCTGAGGTGCAGGTAGCAAAGATTTTCTCCCATTCTGCAGGCTCTCTCTTCACATTCTTGATTATAAAACAACATTCTTTACTCTCAGAGAAGTCTGTTTATTATACAAAACATGGGTTGTGGGCAGGCAGAAAGAAGGGAAGTTGGCCCAGCACTCAGGCACACACCCTCGGAGCACCTTTTTTCTAGGTCCCATGCATGCATGCACATGTGCGCACACAGAGGAATGTGTGAACTTGCACACATGGTGCTTTAACCCCTTTTCTACACCTCACAGTTTATGCTGACTTTAACCCTCACAAGGAAACTCCGAGTTTTTCATCATGGTTGCAGTACACTATATAATCTGGATGTTCCATAATGTCTTTCCCACAAACCCACAAGGTATGAACCCAGGGGTGCTTAACCACGGAGCTATATCCCCACCTCTTTATATGTTATTTAGAGAAAGGATCTTAGGGCCTTCCTAAATTGCTGAGGCTGGCTTTGAACTCAAGGTCCTCCTGCCTCAGCCTCCTGAGCTACTGGGATTACAGGTGTGCACCACCATGCCTGGCTCTCCCATTCGTTCGTTCGTTCGTTCGTTCATTTCATTCATTCGTTATTTGGTACTGGGAATAGAACTCAGGGGCGCTTAACCACTGAATCATATCCCCAGACCTTTTTTATATTTTATTTACAGACAGTGTCTTGCTGAGTTACTTAGGACCTTGTTAAGTTGCTGAGGCTGGCTTTTAATTCTCAATCCTCCTGCCCCAGTCTCAAACTGCTGGGATTACATTTGTAAACATAAGATCACTAGCATCACAAGTGTCTGTGGCAGCACTAAACACTCCACAAATGTCTTTGTTCAAAGACAAAACACACGTGTTCCCAAGACATCACCAGCCAAGCAAGGAAGGGGGCAGCACCACCATGGAAGTCATAGGCAAAGGGAAGTGGTAGTAAAGGTCCCTTGCTGTTCTGTTGAGATCTCACAACATTCTGGTGTCTACATCTTGATTACCTGTTTCCTTCATTTGCTAACTAAAGGAATGAATGCTTCCATTCTCTTCTTATCTACAAAAATCAAAAGTAAAAAATACTAAATTAAATTAAATTTAAAAAAATAAAGGGACTGGGGTTGTGGCTCAGTGGTAGAGAGCTTGCCTAGCATGTGTGAGGCTCTGGGTTCAATTCTCAGCACCACATACAAATAAATGAATAAAACAAAGTATATCAACGACTAAAAACTAGATTTTTTTTTTTAAATTCAAAAGCACTAGTTTTTGTGTTATGCTTTTGATCCAAGGGTGCCAGCTTTCAGAATAATAAATAGATGTACCCAGAACACAATACCAGATCCTAATCCAGGCCTGGAATTTATTCTACAGAAGAAAAATCAATGTCATATCTCTGGATATCCCAGCTGCCAACTGCCATTTATGAAGGCTGTAAAAAAGAAGGTAGGAGGAGAACCTCAAGGTCAACCTAAGAGATAGAGATTTGATTACGAGTCATTTAAATGAATATAAAACAACTTCTTGTTAGGAAAGAAAAACAGATCTGACTGCTTTTGAAAACCATAGCTGAGGCAACCCAGACTGGGTCCCCTTTTACCCTGTGGGAGCTCTATTTTCTTCTCGCTTGAATAAATCCTACTCTTTTATGTCTGATCTTCCTCCTCAATGGATTTCACTCTTTGAATTTGTGAGACAAGAACCCAGAAAGAAGGCATGACACGCAGCTGGGGTCTGATGCAACACTGTAGCAGCATAGGCTAAAAATCTGGTTTTATTTTTCAGGGGCCTGACTGAGATCCTTTGGAAGGCATAATCCCTGCCCTATGTACACCATAGCCCAGTCATCTACCAATTGCTACCATGGACCTCTGGACTGTCCTGATGTGCAAGGAGCCCAAACTATTTGTGAAGCCATACAGATGGAATTCAAAATGAAATCCCCATCTAATGGGAGCCCTGAGGTAGGCCTCTATAGGAGGACAATGACTACTGTTCCCCTTTCAATGTACCTTTTCAGCCTGAAGTAGCCAGAGTAGTCACTGTCCCTCCCCTAAGGGCAGTTAGGGGTACTTCTTCAGAGAGAGAAATGAATAGGACAAAGGCCGGGCGTGGTGGCGCACGCCTGTAATCCAAGCGACTTGGGAGGCTGAGTCAGGAGGATCACGAGTTCAAAGCCAGCCTCAGCAACTTAGCGAGGCCCTAAGCAACTCAGTGAGACCCTGTCTCTAAATAAAATACAAAACAGGGCTCGGAATGTGGCTCAGTGGCCGAGTGTCCCTGAGTTCAATCCCTGGTTCAAAAAAAAAAAAAAAAAAAAAAA